>BJBW01002847.1:88573-141195 GCA_004320125.1 Scolopax mira
GTGCTCCACCACCCTCATAGTAAAGAACTTTTTCCTAATGTCTAAATGTTTAGGTGGAACTTCTTATACTCAAGTTTGTGCCCATTTTCTCTTGACACCACTGAGAAAAGACCAGACCCATCCTCGTGACACCCTCCTTTTAAGTATTTGTAAGCTTTGATTAGATCCCCCCTAAGTCTTCTCTTCTCCAGACTAAAAAGCCCCAAGTCCCTCAGCCGTTCCTCATAGGAGAGATGCTCCAGGCCCGTAATCATTTTTGTGGCTCTTTTCTGTACCCTCTCCAGTAGTTCCCTGTCCTTCTTGAACTGAGAAGCCCAGAACTGGACACAGTACTCCACATGGGCCTCACCAGGGCAGAGTAGAGGGGCAGGATGACCTCCATCGACCTGCTGGCCACGGTCTTTTTGATGCATCCCAGGATGCCATTGGCCTTCTTGTCCACAAGGGCACATTGCTGGCTCCTGGTCATCCTGTTGTCCACAAAAACTCCCAGGTCTTTTTCCCCAGAGCTGCTCTCCAGAAGGTCAGCCCCCAACCTGTCCTGGTACTTGGGGTTATTTCTCCCCAGGTACAGCGCCCTACGCTTGCCCTTGTTAAATTTCATTAGGTTTCTCTCAGCCCATCTCTCCAGCCTGTCCAGGTCTCACTGGATGGTGGCACAGCCTTCTGGGGTGTCAGCCACCCCTCCTAGTTTTGTGTCATCAGCAAACTTGCTGAGGGTACATTCCATCCCTTCATTTCTTCCCTACATAGTCTAACAGCATCCCTGTAACTCTCCCGAGTGGTTGGTCCTTTCTTCCACTCAGTGTAAACATCCTTCTTTCACTTAAGTTTTTTCAGAAGGTCCTTGCTCAACCCCCAGGTCTCCTGCTTCCCTTGCTTGATTTCTTGCTCTTGGGAATGCACTGGTCCTGAGCTTGGAGAAGGCAGTGTTTGAATATTGCCCTTTATGAAAATGAAGAGCTAGTGCACTGAGAATGAAATAATCAAGAGTTATCATTTGTTTCATACTCTTATTTCAGAAGCTTGGTTGTAAATAACAACATAAAAGCACCTATAAGTATCTAAAGGGTGGGTTGAAGGAGGAGGGAGCCAGACTCTTTTCAGTGGTTGTCAGTGAGAGGACGAGGGGCAACGGGCTCAAGTTGGAACACAGGAAGTTCCACTCAAATATGAGAAAAAACTGCTTCACAGTGAGGGTGAGGGAGCCCTGGAACAGGCTGCCCAGGGAGGTCGTGGAGTCCCCTTCTCTGGAGATTTTCAAGACCCGCCTGGATGCAGTCCTGGGTGATGTGCTCTAGCTCTGGGCAATCGGGCTTCGGCGGGAGTTGGACTAGATGATCTCTACGGTCCCTTCCAACTCTAAAAATTCAGTGAAAAATAAATGACCAGAAGAAAAACTGTAATGAAAATCCAATTGTTAATACACAGGGTAAAATACCAGTAACTGCATAACAGTGTTCCCAAGGTTTGTGATATCCTTTGCAGTGTGGCACGTGAATATACCACATACTTTGTACATGTAAACATTTTCTGAATAAGCTGACATACTCTCTGCTAATTTTCCTGAGCTCAGACAGCACAGACTGATGAGAATAGGGAATTTTGATCTCTCTCATATCAACTTCACCTAGGTAAGCATATTGTGTTTCTCCTATATAGTCCCCAGGTCACTGGTTATGTCAGTTTTTATTACTTTATTTGTAAGCTATTAAAGCAACAACTGGCAATCAGGAGTACTACAATAAAATGAATCATTAAAAGAAATTGAGATTAGGCTGTACGTTCTTCAGCGACAGGGAATTGAATAAAGAAGTAAAAACAGGACAAACCCAAACACTGGTTCATCAAAGCAATATTGAGGACTAATGAAAAGTATACTATAGATTATTTGTATGTGTATGAAATGACCTGTATTATATTAACAAAATATTCATCAGTCTCACAGTTATTATTGCCAGAAGAAAAACATCTCAGTGTGTACAGCCATGAACTTACCATCAAGCTTCTTTGGATAAAAGTATCAACTTATAAATAACTTGGACCACGCTTAGAATTCTGTCCAGCCTAATTGGTCCTACTGACTTTGAAGAGGCAGTTCATGTGTCACTATGCTTCTGGGCTTGGTTGATAATAAAAACATGTTTCGTTGATCTTAATATATGCATGGTATCAACCAAATAATGAATGGTTATCTTGGGGTTCAGGTGTGCAAATTACACTTATGAGTATTATTGAGAATACTTAATACATGTATTTTGTAGTGAAAGACTATAGTTCCCATGACTGAGCTCGTTCTGTTATGTTTGCAGTATTTAAACTTCAAGTTTTGATAAAATTTGATTAGCTAATATTGGCTATCCTGGACTTCATGGGAGAAACATTATGATAGATGATGGGTTTTGTATCACAGTAGTAGGTACGGAAGATTGAACACACACTGACTACAAATAGAGCAACCCGATTCCTCAGTTAAAGCAAGGTTTGATATTACATACACTGTTAATAATTTCTCACATTTATGCAAGATGTGGATTTTGCATTGTTTTCTTTTGTTGTTTTGGGACTTTTGAAAAAGTGAGAAGACAGTGGGTAAGAGCCATTTTTTCTTGGTGTCAGAGATTTCTCTATCCTACCATTACTTTTTGGCAGGGCTGGCTATTAAAGTCTTTGTTGCTGGATTGACACAAACCAAAATAATCCTAGGGACCATGCTGCCATTCAGATGCTGCCTCAGCCTAGCTGAGAGATTTGTGAAGATACCCTTAAAACAAGAGAAGTTAGAAGTAATTAGCAATCTTCCTCTTTTACAGTGAATAATAGATGGAGCTAGGACAGGAATAAAGTGCACCATTCAAAACTTTCCCCTTCCCCCGAATGAAGTAGGACAAACTAGACAAACAAGTACCAGAGTTTACAGAATCACAGGAGAGTTGGGATTGGAAGTGACCTCTGGAGATCACATCCAAAGACCCTGCTTAAAGCAGGGTCAACTAGAGAAAGTTGCCCAGGACCTTGTCCATCATACAGTGGATACTTAACCTCTGATCTATTGTGTACTTTTAAATTCACCACATTTCAATACAAAGAATTGTAAGTCAATAAATGAAACCTCTTCATTTTACTTAAAATGGAGCAATTAGGAGCAACCTCTGCTCACAGAGAGTAGAAACATTAGAGTCGGTTTGCCCATCAGTAAACACAGGCAACAGAAAAGTATATATGTTATGGGCAGTAAAGGAATAATAATTTGTTACTCACCGATATTTTGTTTGGTGTAGAACATTCAAGTAGGCTTAAGCCTATTCTAAACTAAAGAAAATATATATTTATTACTTCCCTCTTCAGAGCAAACAAATGTATCCATTTATTTTCTCTAAGAATTCTTTATGCCTTGATTTGTCTCGTATTACAGCAGCCCGAATCCTTGAGAACATGGACACCACTGCAAAGCCTTGTGATGATTTTTACCAATATGCCTGTGGAGGATGGCTTAAGAGGAACGTCATTCCAGAAACCAGCTCCCGTTATAGTAACTTTGACATTTTAAGAGACGAACTAGAAGTTGTTTTAAAAGGTCAGTGGGGTTTATGTTTGTGGACTATATAAAGTTTCTTCTTTGGCTTACGTGTTATTCTAATAAGATGTGGTTGTCTAGCAAAGCTTAAAATACTACCAAATATTTCAGTTTCTTTGTGCTTAGTTCAGGACAAATCTACCAGAAACTTTTTGCTTGGAGAATACTGTGAAAGTTATGCTGTTGTGTCTGACACTGGAGCAGAGTTGACCAGACCTGTCCTGTCTGGTCTGCATATAATAACAACTGAAATCTATATCATTACCCTCATATGCTAACAGCAGCAGCCAAGCTAGGTGAAGAAGAAGGACGTGTGGCTAGGTCAGATGAAATGCTGGAACTTGCTCTCCTGTGTCCTGCTATTGTATTCCATCAGCTAAATCTCAAAGAGCAAGCCAACAACGTTCTAACTAGTCATGTGATAAATTTACAAATATTCCTTGCAGCCAAGGACATCCTCTGTCAATGCAGGAAGTCTGCAGGCAAGCCAGCCAGGCAGGATCGGGCTCAGCAAGGTACAAGGCCAGGTCCAGCATACCTACAAGAGCATGGGCAAGGGGGCTGACCTGGACTGCACAGGGTGGAGACACCAGATGAGGTTTCTTATAGCTCAGACCACACCTTGAACACAAACAGCTAAACTCGTGGCTGCAGTGAAGAGACAGCAGATTAGAATTACAGGAAAAGATGGTTACAGGCTGGTCAGTGCAGTTAGAGCCTGCTGCTACACATAGGCCCTGACAGCAGTTCTCTTCATACAGTAGCTTGGTCACCTAAAAACTGTCCCTGAAAAGTCAGGGTATTTGTCTTTTGTCAAGGGTGATTGATCCAGAGACTATTTATCTGACTCCTTTACGCTCAACATATTAACACAGACTGATATAATTGCAAGCCATATAATTTCCAGAGCTTTTCCCCCTCAGCTTTTGAAAGGCAAAGCTTCCCTGGAATCTGAGATGGATGGGAAGCACTCACCATCCACCCTCTGGGTCTCAGGATGGTTTCCTCTATGATTCCTTCAGTATCTTTCCAATTAAGATCAAGTATATATTTGCTGTCTGTATTTCAGATGTCCTTGATGTACCAAGCAATAATGACATACCAGCAGTACAGAAGGCAAAAACTTTGTACAGATCATGCATAAATGAAAGTAAGTGTCTCTGGAATTTACTGCATGTTTATATATCATCCAAAGAATCCCATCTTCACAGTCAGCTATACCTATATCCTCCTAGTTTCTCTGCATAATTCTCAGAAATTCTTAGTAAAAACTAAAATGTATCCTTTCTATAGGGTCAACTAAGAATGTCAACAGTAAAATTAGTACTGTTTCTCCTGTTTAACTTGCTTTGAAATGTTAGGTGAGATTGTATTACTCTTCAGTTACCAGTTTGCTGCAGATACTTGATCTCAAATCATCTCAGTTAAATATGAGTTAATTTCTTTCGCAGAAATTATCACTGATGATGTGAAAAATAATTGTCACACCAGGCTCCTAGAAAGATGTGGAGATGATTTATTTCAAGAATTTGAGTTAGATGCTGTCAGTAGAATGAGGAGCAGTAAAACAGCAGTGCTTCCTAAATCATATGTTTTTATAACGTTATTATTACTTCTCAATATTATTTTTTCAAGCTATCTGCAGCGTGAAAATAAAATAGTTCTTCAATGTCATGGTTGCAAGGATTTGCATAGGCTGTTTGCAGTCATGATTGAAACATCTTCTACAATTAAATGCTAAGGCACAGTCATACATCGGAGCATACTCCTGTTGGGGTGGTGGAGAAAACGTATTTCTCAGCTTCATTATTCTGAGCAAATTATAATAGTATAACATTTGTGTGGTTTAAAATGGCCTGGTAACTCATTTTATTTTTTCAAAAAGCTACCATTGATAGCAGAGGTGGAAAGCCTTTAATCACACTATTGCCAGACGTATTTGAGTGGCCTGTAGCAACAACTAACTGGGATTCTTCCTATGGTAAGATAATCTGTGTTTATTTCCTTTACAGTTAAATTTTATAAATTTTTGCACTTTTTATTAGTTATCAAAAATAGAGACTGAGTGTACCTTTCATTTGCTTAGGTACTGCTTGGACAGCTGAGACAGCTATTGCACAGCTGAACTCCAAATACGGAAAAAAGGTCCTTATTAATTTTTTTGTTGGCACAGATGATAAAAATTCCTCAGCACATATAATTCATGTAAGTTTTCCTGGGTCACATTGCCTTGTTAATCATAAAAGTGCAGAGAAATAACTAGAAGAATAAACATAAATTAACAGAGTAAGTTGTGGGTGAATTTGTGAATCTATGTAGTTTTCAAACAGTTTTGCAGAGCACTGACAGTTCTCAAAGTTAACATTTTTACTCTATTCACTCATACACTCTTATTCTCAGTGAAATGAGAATAATGGAGAACATATATAGACATACATTCACAATTTATGTATACATTGGACAGAAGACAGACATGATCTACTTATATATGTATGCAAGCAAATACATAAATGTGATTTCCTTACCATATACTTCAGACAGAAAGCTCTGTCACTGAAAACCTGGGCTACATTCCCAAATGGCAGAAAGCCCTCGAAGGGAGTTAAGTTTTTACAAGGTATTTAGATGCCAAAGTGCTATCAGGACCTGCAAGCAGCTGGCACAGATATGAAGTTTGCAAAAGGAGTATGTTGAGAGTGCCCAGCGTGTAAATTTAAGAACTCTGAAAATGGGAAATCCAGAGGAAGACCGTATATGTACAGTGAATCTTAAGCATTTAGTCCTGAGACACAACAGTTCCAAGAGCAAAGGTCTAATCTTTTTGTCAATGGATGGATAGATCCTTGACTACTTTGCATGTGTGAATCTCAAAGGTGCAGTAGCACCTTCCCTGTCTGTGGTCTGTTCTGTCTTCTGTACACCCACTGTTTTCACACTGGTTACACGTAGCACACTTTGTTCAGCAACACAAAAGAGAAGACTGAAAAGACAGAGCAAAAGTATAAGGAGAGTGAATTAAAAGAGGACAACAGTATGAGAGAGAAACTCTCCTGTGGCCAGAAGGCAATTTGGCAAGAACTGCATCAGCCAAACCTGTAATTGACCAAAGAATAGTACAATGCAATGCCATTTTGTCCTTAAGCACTTTTTAATTTTTATTTGAATTTATAGATTGATCAGCCTGGGCTTGGCCTGCCTTCTCGGGACTACTATGAATGCACGGGTGCATACAAAGAGGTAAGAAGCAGCTGACTGATCACTGACTACATTTTAGAAGTTTTAGCCTCTATTTTCAAAGCAGACATATCCTCAAGAGTAGGGATAGGCAGAGAGCAGGAATAGTTTTTCTCCAAAACATTTTAGTGCGTTCTCTTGGAAACATCACTGGGAGAAGTGGGGAAACTTGAATGGAAAGGTAATAATGATGAGCATTTAAACAAGATTGAGCTACAGGTGAAAACTGCATGTATGACAGACTGGAAAAAGAAGGGTGGGTAAGCGTGCAAAAGTCAAGAGAGCCAAAAGGGAAATGAACAGGATTTAAATAAAGGAGATTAAGGGCAATAAGGGCAATAAGTTAGGTAAGAATGGGAGGGAGTGTAACAAGTGTCCTTAAGCTGAGGTGCTATAATTATTATGCAATAAATGTTAGTGACCTACTTTGATCTTCCTAGCTGCACTAGTAGCCAAGGGGTTTTTGTCTAGGCTCCACTTGCCAGTACAAACCAATTGTCTCTGCACTGGATGAGAAGACTGCCTGTTCCTCTGGCATCTCAACCTGTCTCCCTTTCTGCTCCCCTTTCCATTCTCTTCCTTTCCTCTTGTTATCACTGAACATACATAATGGAAGAAAAATAGTAGCTTTTCCATACAATTCCTATATGATTAAGCAAGTCAGAAGAGGAACAGCTACTTGACTTTCTGGGCCCTCTTGGAAGGAAATAAACATGACACAATTTAGTTTTGTTACACAGCTGAATCAAGATGTACCTCATAACTGTCAAAGTTGTATTAAGACAGAATATGAGTGTTTATGGATCACCCCTGTTCTGTCACTACAAAAAGAATGCTGTTTATGAACTATCATGGACTGATGTTGATTGGCAAGTGTTGCAGGTGTCAGTGCAGTCCAGGTGGACTAATCGTATCACTAATAGGCTTAGAAAGAAAAGAACCACCATTCAGAACCAGACACGCTTTTCTGCATGAAAGATCTGAAAAGATCACAGTCCCTTAAGTCAACTGCTGACTAAAATGCAGCAGCTAAAGTATGTGATACGGTAGAAATTGCTTCAGATACCTAAAATCTGTCATGGTTTTCTTTAATTCATGTTTAGTTATTGTTTGTACACTTTTTCATTAACCTGTTTGCCCTGACACCCTTGTATTCCTTATTGCTAATCTTTGATGTGCTATAAGTCCTTGAGAGCTAAAGCATATGTATTTACTGAAGTCCTGTGGTAGCCGAAACTGCTACCAGAGTAACCTTTAATTAGACAGTTTTCTTCTGTGTAATTAAATGGAGCAGCAATAAAAAAGCATAGAAAACATTCTGGTTTGGTAGGTATTTTGCTGACACGCTAACAGTTAATACTGTAATACTGATTACATTTAATTACAGATCATATGCTGTTAAAACCAATTATTACCATATTAACTGTTCGGTTACACTGTTACCACGTTATGGCCTTTAGGAGCTGGTTCACGTATCACAATTTGCTCCCTTCCGTGTATTACATGGGCTACAGCACTAAACCACAATTCCTGTTCTGATCTCTGACCTACCAGAAAGTATGATAATGCTTTCCACTGCTGGAAAATAGAGGAAGCATTTTTGAAAAAAACAGATTTATCACTGAAAGGCAGATTCATAATATTCTTCCAAGCATGAATGCTTCAAGCAGGAGACATTCCTCCTTTCAGTCCCCGTGCTCTGATAGCAGCCTTCTCTTGGCTTTGCTTCCTGCTGTGTCATTGTACTCTTTGAACTGTACAAGATAATCTGCCTCCCGCACTTTAACCTCTGGCTTTGTCAAGACTCCCCCACCACAAAGCTACAAGTGGAATCTGTGAACAAGGTATTTTTACAGTCCTTTTCTCATGTAAGGTAGATGATGATTCCCCTCATACAGGAGTTATTTTGACATCCAAGTACCCACTTTTTGAGCCTAAAATATAGATTGTAGTATGGTCAGGTAGCAAAGGCCAAAAATAAAGTCTGTTGATTAGTACCTGAAGATCTCTGTTGACTTAGTGGCTTGGTCTATATCGAACTTTTATAAATTGTTTGGTTATTTAAAAATGGTATTTACAGGCTTGGTATGCACTCCCCTTTGTGACTTCTTGTAGCTGTCAGTGGTTTCATGGGTTTTTCTCTTTCTCTCATGGGCAAAATAATGTCTCTTGATTAAAAATAACACTTCAGTCCTTCAAGATGCTGTGAGCAACTTGTCTTTTTGAAGTTTGCTGTCTGTGCCTTCCGTGAGCTGCTCAGAGCTTTCCAGCACACAGAGGCTGTTCAGCACAGCACTGCTGGCAGGTGGGGGAGGCTGACAGGAGATGGATGGCAAGGAAGGTACTCAGCAGAAGGGCTGGTTAAAGGTAGCTTTCATTAAAGGGGGGCGTCCTCCTGCCTTAGGAGCTGAACACACCAAAATATTTCTATTCATAAAGCTGATGACATGCACACCTTATTAATCCTGGGCTTTATCACTGTTTTAGTAGATTATACTATTTTGAATAAATATATTTATTATTAGATAGCTAATATTATGTATTTTTATTTGCATTAAAAAAATCATACTGAAACCAGCACTTGTGTTGATAGAAAAATGAGTGTGGCTTAAAAAGGAAGTAGTTCCATAAAATGTAATGAGATCTATAGAGATTCAACATTTAAGAGAATATAATTCCATATTTCCATTCTTATCCTTGGTGATTTCTGATATATTAAATTTAATATATACAGTATTGTCTATAGTGTATCTAAGTATACTAAATTTAGATACAGCAACATGGTTTCTAAATGTTGCAAGAAGCACTAGAGGAGGTAAACTGCTTCTGGGAGTAATTTTCCCACAATGCTAATTCAACACGATCAGTCAGCATTTCCCTCAGTTTTATGTTTCTGGGAACATTGCTCTTTGGAAGAGGTATTTTTAGAAGCTGTAATTAAAGTGAGCTAGAAAAAACACAGGTGATGGTTTAAATATGGATGTACAAATGTCTCATTTTAAATAATGAAAACACAGTGCAGTAGTTGAGAAAGTTTCGCTTTGAGCAGTGCTACAAATTATACAGCAATTTTCCATGTGGGAATAATTTCTATTTGTCCTCTAACAGTATTTTAGCATAAATTACTATTTAAGAATAGTAATTAGTAAGACTAGAATAATAGAACTATTTAAGAAAGGGATGAAGAAATATAGTTCTTGAAAATGAAAATAAAATCTCACAGATAATCAAGGTATGCTATAGTTTGAAGAGCTGTGTGTTTAAAAAGTTTGTATTTTTTCCTGCAGGCATGTTCTGCCTATGTTGACTTCATGATTTCTGTAGCTAAACTAATCCTACAAGAAAAAAATGTTTCTTTCAATGAGAACGACATTTCTGAACAAATGAAGAGAGTTATGGATCTGGAGAAAGAGATTGCCAATGTAAGAAAAACATTTTTAAAGTATCCTTTAAATAACTGACTTTTTTCTTAATCCCTAAGAAAGCTAACTGTAAGCAGAGTTGTTAAGTTACTTGTTAATGCTATTTTGTGGGACAAAAAGCTGACCAAAAATGTATGGGGCCTGGAACACCTAAGAGGAACACATAATAAGAAAGACATGCCTTCTAATGAGCAAGGGAAAATATTTGAGTTAGCTGTTTTCCAAATAGCAAAATGTTTTATCCTAATCCGTTCAAAGAAGCCCTTCAAGAGAAGAGTGAGCAAACAGGCAGAGACAGACTTGGTTTCTCTTTAGTCTGTTTTAGAAAGTGAGTTTTGAGAGATGCTTTCAGGCATCTTCTCCCTTTGTCCTTTCCCCCCACCCTGGGTTATCAGAGCAGTAGGTTCCCAGCCCTTGGCCTGCCACGCAACACAAAGTAATGTTTGTCCTCACAAGCTGCTCCACAATGCTGATTGTTCCATGTGCATTTTTAATCAAACACTGTTCTCCATTAAAGTATGGCTTGGAGAAATAGAATTTGAACTTGCACAGAGAAAAACAAAAGGAAATTCAAACATTCATGAGTGGAAACATGGCTCATAATTATTAAACACTTCCGACGGACCTGAAGTTGAGGATGACTGTAAAATAAGCCAAATACAAATTTTCTAGCTTCAGCTATTTTTCAAGTTACACTGATGATAAGGGCACGTTTGGCAGAGGAAGAGCTTTCCCCCTGATCTGTATAAACTAAAACCATCTGATTTTTATCTTCTTCACATTTTCCTGAGAAACACACCTCTGGGTTCAGATCAGAGATCGAAAATTATTACATGAAAAGGAATTAATTGGAGAAAGAGTTGAGGGGGAGTACAAAAGGAAACCACAACTGAAATGTCTCTACAGCAGTTGCTGCTGGTAGAGAGTACAGTTGGTGATGGGTGAGCTGCTATTGTCTTGGGTTTTAACCTTTCATCGAATACTCAGCACCAGCCTAAAGGTTACTGAAGAGAGCTGGCATTGTGCTCTGGGGAACTTGTCAAAGAAAACGCAGAAAAAAATACTGAATGCACAATAGATTAGGAAAGAGGAAGCAGAAGAGAAATTGCTCTTAAAAAGGGATAGAGAGAAAACCAGAGTTGGCATGACTTTTTTCAAAACAGTTTAAATGGGTAAAATCTACTCTTCTCCCTCCCTCCCAAGTCAGCTAAGGGTGCTCAAGGCAGTAGTGATGCAGGTTCTCCTGTGAATTATTCTCATGAATCACAAGAACACTTTTTTCCTGTAGCTGTTTGTGTACTTGCATTTTCTGTCTTTGCCATCAAAAGAAGTGTCAGTTAAAAGGGGATAGAATATGAGGGGAGCAAGTAAAGCTGCTGTCACAAGGTACATGTGCATGAGAAGGAAGGTATGAAAGAGGACACAAGAATGCTCTTCAGAAACCTGCAGAAGCATCCTAGTGAGAAACACACTAGTGTTTGAGGAAAAGAATGGAAAGATACCCAAGAAAGTATTCAAAGAGAGTAGTTACCATCAGGTGCTTTTTTTGTCTCCTCTTGGTCTACATTGTCCACACTCTAATTCCAGAGACCTCCCCCTGCTGACATTTGCTGTCTAGAGACTCCAGTGATGAACTTGCCTTGTAAAGGATCATCACAGACTCAGTTCTCTGGCAGTCCAGCAGTTTTGCTGTCTATAAGAAATGGCCCTAATACAGTCGGTGCCACTAAGGTGTTAACACATGCATGTTTTTAACTGGTGCAAAGCCACATTGCTTCAACTAATAACAACTCCCTTTCTATACAGTGGTTCCAGAAAGAACATATCAAATAGCATGTGCATCCTCATCAGAATACACATTCCTGCTCCAGCACACTGGTCACCCTCTACTCAATACACACACCTCCTTTATTCCCATCTCCTAAGATTTTGCACCTTCCATCACCTCATGAATATCATAAGCACGTTCCTGTGTTGAATCTACTTAGTGCTTTCAGTGCTATGGGTTTATGTTTCAGTGTTCCGGCACAGCCTGACCTGTTCATGCTCTAACACAAAACAAATCCAAAAAATAAAGCACCATTTTACTATCAGAAATTTAGTTCATTTAATCTGTCCATTTATGTTCTTTTTATCTGTAAAATCCTGTCTGTATTTACATGTAAAATACTTTACAGTTAATGCAAACTTAAGTTTTAAGCCAGAAACACTCTTTTTACTTCCACTTATCAAAATTTCTGTGAACTGACTCAATGTAGTTAGTAACTTTCTTATGATTGACTTTGATAGGCAACAACAAAATCTGAAGACAGAAATGATCCACTTTTGCTGTACAATAAAATGACACTGGCACAAGTCCAGAAGAACTTCTCACTGGAAATTGATCATAAGGTGAGTGATCAATAATCTGATCTTTTAACCTCTAGTTTAAGACTGATGAAATTAAACAATGAAGCCTGACAATTTTTTCTTTTAGAGACATTTTTTCTTGAGTTTAGACATATTTGAAATTGAACAGGATATGTGATGTGCACATTGTATTACCTAAGTATCTGGTAACATTAAACTATATATAAGACTGTGCTTCTGTGCCCACTGTTCCTCCTAACTTGAAGGCAGATCTTGCCCTCTGCTTCAACATAAAGAGATGGAAAAGGACAAAGGGAAAAAAAATAAGAGTTTGACTTACCCTTATGGATTCGGGATGGTAAATTTTGCAAAACTTGCATATATGTAACCCCTGCTGGAAGTCAGAAGAGTGTCCTTTGCAGACTACAAATAAAATCGCTTCCTAGAATTACCACAGCAGCTCCAGAGAGCCTGGGTCAAAAGGTACAACTCGTCACCAACAGATTCAGATATGTTCTGGTGTGACTATTTAGGCCTTCTCTGTTTATCCAGAGCTGCAGATTCAGAACTAGAAGTCCTGTTTTTCCAACATTCCCTCAGTAAGATGGGCTCCCAAAGCAAGCAGAAAGGAGCCCAGGAAGTCCTGACTATGAATCAGGAAAATTCTCACCATTTCTCCCACTGTAGCTCCCCCAGGATGTTTCAGCTCTGCCTTTCCCTTACTGGGAGCCATGTGCCATTTGCACAGTATAACCTTTAATTCGTGGCACCACAAAGTCCAGCTAAAGAACAGCCAAAGATTTGATAACATAGGTGTGCCTCCTCAGTAACATCATGTCTTACAAGACATGGACTTTTTTAATCATAAATGACTCCTACTTCAGTACCTTTACAAGAGGCAAGCAGGCGAGCTCATGTATCCCATGGAAGGCACTGTGGTCCAAAAGGCAGGACTGCATTACTGAGTCTTTTGAGGCCTGTAAGGTGCTATGAAATACTCTTGTTCTTACCACAGTTTCATAATCACTGCTATTTTTATTGACTTTAAATTCTTCAATTTTAAATTATATGACAGTTCACTTCTGCCTAGTTTAATTTGTTTCATAATTTACCTTCTCCCACAGGTCTTAGTTGAACAGCTACCATTACAGTCATAATGTCAGAAACTAACTGCTCTTGTCATGGAATGATATTGCCCTGGTTATTTTTAGTTCCTGGGGAGTGCTGCAGATCGTCAATAATCATCTGCTCTAAATTTATCCAAAAATGCTCAAAAGAGACGATAGAAGTTCATAGCGGCGTTGTAATGGTCTAAGGATAGAACAGCAATTATTCCTATATTAGCTTGAAGTTTGCTGCTTTTCTTTCAAACCTTAAGTGATTCTGTTCCTGAAAGCATTTCTGCTTTCCTCAGCTACATTACTGTCTTTGATGAAAGACATTATCTCTTCCAATAAAACTTTCCTCTCAACAGATACAGTCTGGGAAAAATCACCAATACTTTTTAAAGTCATAGACATAATTTTTTTTTTTAAATTAGCAAAAAAAAAAGTATGGAGAAAAAAAGTACAAAGATTATTTGCTTTTCTTAAATTTAACATCTTCCTTTTCATTACTAAAGTGAGTAACTACCCAATGTTGTAAAAGCACTGAGTAGCTCCAGAGTTTTGATGGTGATTTTCAGCTTCTGTTCTGAATAATTTTCTGCATCAGACAGTCCAGACAGAGGCCATGGATTAGAAACCTTGGGCCAAAATGGAAAATATTAAGCAGTATGTATAGAGTTAACTGTAACATCAGTTACTAAAGAAGCGAATGGAGAGATTGGAGGAACAGATAACACTGTACAGTCTTGAGTATTCCAAGCTGAAGGAGCTCACTCTCAGCTGGTATCTTACAGAGGAAGACAATTAACACACTTCACACTTGTGAAAATACTTTGCCTGACATCAACTGCAGGTGTGAACTTCCTGGGTAGGGGAATGTGGAGGTTATACCCTCCTGTTAGTACTATTCTGTTGCTTTGGGTTATGTGACGGAGGAACAGCAACTTACATTTTAATTTTACTTAAAATACCATTTCTGCTTTTCCATGCTGAAAGGAAGGGGTCATAACATTTTTAATTGTTAGTTTGAAATCAAATCAATGTCTCGACCCTTTATGCTAAATACTACCCTATTTTAATAGGGTCTTAGAGCATAGAGGATATAAATTATCTCAGATCAGTTATTATTAGATATTCCATTTAAGTAGTGCAGCTATTAGGACAACTAAAGGCAGAACTTTTTTGTTATGTAAACATATTTAAACTGGAAAAAAAGAAAGCTAAATACTATTTCTTTATGATTTAACGTGTAATAATGCGTATTGATTTTCCAGGTATTCAACTGGTCAAAATTCATGAATGATATAATGTCAACTGTAGAAATAAACGTTGAGAACACTGAACATGTCGTTGTTTATGACCCAGATTACCTTATCAAGCTGAAGTCTATTCTTAATAAATACACTCCCAGGTAGGTATGTTAGCTATTTTTGTAATTTGCATTTGCAAAATCAAAAAGCCTAAAAACATTACCAGCTTATTATGTTGTTTTGTTAAACAGAGACCTTCAAAATTACATGGTCTGGCGATTCGTAATGGATCTCGTCAACAGCCTAAGCCGTAACTACAAGGACACAAGGAATGCTTTTCGTAAGGTGCAGAAATTGATCACTTTGTAAAGATGACTTTTGTGAACCATGAAAGAGAATGGATGTAGTTATAGTATATAAAAATGTAATGTATTTTGAATTTTGCACACAGAAGCTAGATGCTTTCACTGAAGCTTCTGCTGGAGCGTACACATTGTTTATATGATAAATGTGTAATGGACAGAGGGGATTTGAAAAGCACTGTCTGGTACTTGGTCTCCATGTTTTTCTGAATCTAAATTACTCCCCATTTTAATAACAGAATAGTCCCATTTATTTAGAAATGATTACTCTACAGTTCTGAATGACTTGTTACAAACTCTTCAGCATCCACAGTAATACAAAGTCAAACATTATGGGCCCAATCTTGTTTTTTGTTCGTTTGATCCTCCAGGTATTTTAGCACTTTTAAGGAAATGCTGAACCATTTCATGAACGGATTGGAGATGGAAGTCCTTTTTATTTCCACATTAGAACTTTCTACATTTTAGTTCATTGAGTTCCATTAAGAAAGCTTAAGGTCATTTTATTATATCTGTTAGTGACATAAGAAATACTTTTAACGTGCACGTGAAGCTTTTTAAGGAGATTATGCTTGTTACAGAAAAGGATAATAATTACTGGAGGAAGTAAAGAAACATTCTGTTCAATCAGTTTGTATATCCGAACAGGGCAGTCTTATGCATTGATTATCTGGCTTTTTCCCATACTCTTTAAAGCATGACACTATTCTTATATAAAGCTTCTTATTTGCTTAGTCTGCATCATCAGTGAATATTATGTTATGAACTGAAGTAATTCCCACTACATCTTAGGACATCACTGAGGAAGTTTGGTTAAGAAAAAAAATTTGAAAGAACAGGAAAAGATTTTACTATTGTCTGTGTATAAAAACATACAATTGTCTGATAATTAATTAATAATATACGATGTAGTAAAGCTGGAGCTTCTCACACTAAATGCAGTGGAAATAAAGTAGCATTTATCTTGCTAAGTTTGCTTTCAAACATAAATGTTAGGACAGTTATGGCATTCCATGAATCTCCCATACCAGTTTTTTCTTTTTCTGGGTTATGTGGGTAATTGATCATTTATTCATTCAAAACTCCATTTGATTTAAATACAGATTGCTTTAAATGTGCTACAGAAAGTTCCAGAGTGCTGGCAGAAGGATCACTGGATCTGCAGCCACTTCCTTGACAAATCAGGAAAAAGATCTCAAGAGATTACTAGACTGCACACGTAGATGTGCCTGTACCTGTTACTGAGGGACTGTGCTGTCACTCTAAATCACTTATGTTTGGTTCTCCATCTCAAGGTCAAATTTTCAGCTTTCAGTTTAACATTTGTTCAAAATTGTGCCCTTCCAGCAGATCTACTCTCAAGAAGCCCGGATGCAGGGGTGGGAGAGCACGAGAGTAGTTTAATACTTAGAGCTACTGGAACTGTATCCTCAGGATACAATTATTCCCACCAGAGAAACAAATCTGTATCTCTCTTTTTTTTTTCCAAGATCTATTTAAAGATAAAAAAACTGCAGTCATTACAATGTTGTTGTAGGCAAATTTATGCCCCATGGGATCGTGGTGTACAAATCCACACTAATACATTTTAATTGCATGTTATTTTTACTAATAAGCAGGTTAAGTCTCTGTTGCTGTAGAAAACATCACTTGTTTTTCGTTGTGCACCTCTGGTGACACTAGGCTGGCCTAAAACCAGCCTATCTCAGGGTGTCTGCGAAGGGCAATACTGGTCTAATGTAAGTCCACCATGATCTCAAGCAACCCTCTGCTCAAGTTATGCCCAGACCAGGGACTACACTGACTACAGTAAACTTGAGCAGCACAAAGTGATCTACCAGAATCTTCATTGCACAGTCAGGCTGAATTAGTTATTTGTCATGATTTAACCCCTGTCAGCAACTAGGACCACGCAGCCACTCGCTCACTGCCCCCAGTTGGGATGGGGGAGAGAATCAGATGCATAAAAGTGAGAAAAAACTCATGGGGGGAGGTAGAGGCAGTTTAACAGGCAGCAGCACAAAAGCTGCACACACAAACAAAGCAAAACAAGAAATTAATTCCCTGCTTCCCATCCAGTGTTAGTCATCTCCAGGAAAGCAGGACTCCTTGGGAAAGCAGGGTTACTTGGGAAGACAAACAGCATAACTCCGGATGTTCCACCACCACCTTCTTCCCTCAGCTTTATATACTGAGGCCTTGACTGCTCAGCAACAACCAAAACCACCAGTGCACTACCAACATACCAGACCTAAAACAGCACTATGCCAGCTGCTAATAAGAAACTTAACTCTATCCCAACTGAAACCATGACAGTTATCAATTTAATTAAGCTCAGTACTGCTAATGTTTATTACTGGGTTTGCTTTAAGTTCTGTGGGGAGAGGGGCTGTATTTACTTCTGCCGTATAAACTTTTGCTACGTAAACAAATGACCACTGATGCAGCCTGTATGTGCGCAGGGAGTATCTAAGAAATAAACAGATTTTCTAGTCTACTCAGCTATTTTTCAGTAATGAGTTACAAAAAGCAGCAACATCCCTTCAGGTCTTCAGGGAGATCTGTGGGAGATCTCTGCATTGTGTTGTACCAGTAACATTTTCAAAAGGCCCATTTCTGTGTCCCTAATGCTTTAGGGTCAAAGGAAATATTAGTCATTTTATTTTTCAATACAAGTACTTCAGTTCAGGGTGTAGTTTGAACAGTTACAGAGCTTTTAACAGCAAAAAGTTATCGATCTGTATCTCTGAAGAGATGGGGAGCTGCTTCATTATGGAATATAAACTTCCTGAGAGAATATGAACTCGAAGAGCTGCCCTATATGACACTCTCTGCTATATTCCTTGCATTCAGATGTCACACCATTATATTATCCACTCAGTTTCATCACATATTTATACATTATGACAAAATCCTTGCCTACCTTTGTAGCAACATCACAGAGTAAATGAGCTTTTACTTTGCAAGTTCCAAAAGGTGGGAGCCTCTGACAGAAGCTGCTGGTTGGGTGGAAAACACAATCTTACTACAGCAGAAATTAATTTGCTGCATCATCACAATGGCCCTTTAATTTCTCCCACTTTTAGGTTTTAGAGTAGATTTCTTGTTTCTGCCTTTCATGTTTTGGAAGGATAAAAAATATTGCTAACAATTGTCATATTCCCTCAGCCTGTGACAGATGATCACATTACAGAGTGACTCCACATAATTGCTATAAACACAAATGTGAATTAAATGCACGTATTTAAAGTCAACTAGGCTCCTCTGAAACACACATCTGCCAATCAGACACTGTTCTGCTTCACCTTATGTCACTATTTTACCTAATGTTTGTGTTTCACAGGCACTTTATGGCACAACATCAGAAACTGCTGTTTGGCGTCGTTGCGCAAACTATGTCAATGGCAACATGGAGAATGCTGTGGGACGGTTATATGTAGAGGAAGCATTTGCTGGAGACAGTAAACATGTGGTAAGGCTTTTAGCCAATTTAGACTGCGACATCTAAACATCATTTAATTGTTACTTACCATGCAGTTCTTTACAGAGCTTTGATTACACTTTTTATTAACCCTGTCTTGCTTTCTAAAAAACCTGACCTTCAGATTTGCTTCTCAGTCAGTGCTCCACTGAGGAGCAACAAGAACATCGTGCTAAGAGAGTCGTTCCTTTACACCCAAGTACTTGTCATGAGCTGGCCTGCCTTCCAAGCAAAGGGCCACAGTGTGAAGTCACGTGTGGGCAGTTGAGGGGGACAGGCATCTGCTGGCTCAGTTCATTCTGAGAGCCAGCATGAGCCAAAGCCCCACTGGCACGTTAGTGATGGAGTGCACAAGCCAATGTGCACGCCCAAGGAACAGCACTTGCTGAGATGAACAGTCACTGCTTGTTCTCTGAGACTGATGCTAGTTCATATCCTGCCAACATGGGGAGCAGGGACAATTCATTATTTCTGTTTCTCTTCAGTCACACAGAAAATTGATGAAAATCAACCTGGAGTTAAGCCCTAGTTTCCTCCTATCACTCCTACTGTAATCCAACCTTAAGATACGACATTTTTTGTGGCTGACATACACACAATAGTTTGATCAGATGCAGAACGTCCAGCAGATAGAAATCTGTCAGATTTTTTGTAAACTCTGTAACTGTATTACATCACCTTGTGAGCTCATGCCCATTCCCTTTCCTCCCACAGAACAGGCCAAAGGTACTACTTAACTTGAGCTCCCCATTTTGAGTGTGGCCCATAAACACCATACACTCAAGCAACTAGTGCAGGAAAACCAAGTCAGTAATAAACTATGACTGGATCGTTTTATGTGGATTTGTAACATACTGATGCTTTTTCCAAGGTTGAGGAAATGATTGCAGACATACGTGATGTTTTTATAAAAACCTTAGATGAACTTACCTGGATGGATGCAGAAACTAAAAAGAAAGCAGAACACAAAGTAAGTTAAATTTTAAATACTGGTAACGTTGTGTATTTCTATAAAAATCAGTATTTCAATTGTTTTTCCTGAAAAAAATAAGCAATGACATCTATCACTATTTTATGTATACAAATCCCTATATATTGTGTTTATATAGGCACAGCAGTGTACAGACTTTCTATATCAGACCCAGATTACATGGGAGGGGGCCTGTGTGGAGATACACAGAACAGGAGGAATCTATATACAAGATTAAGACCTTCCAGACAAATCAGCAATTAAGGGACTGGATAATTAATATCTACAACAAAGTAATACTGAAAACGAGAAGGAATGATTTATGGTGATTTGACCAGCTATTAGGAGCAGTAGGACAAAACCAAAAAGTTTGATTTTGTCACAGGCTGGACATCATCAGTGAGTTCTTTTTCAAGGGAAGACATAGCTTCAGACAGTTCATTTAAGTCTGGACTAAGTAACAGAAATCAACTGTAGAGAGTCCAGAATTGTGAGTGAAGCAACTGAAGTAACTGTTCATTACATCTCTATTTTGTTACACTGTGAAGATAATAATAAAAAAATCTTCAATTTTGCATTTTAAATAATAATTATTAAAATTTAATTTTAAAAAAGCTTTGAAAATACCATAGTTAAACTAATTCTAGAGCAGGACTTGTTTTTTTCCTCCAGAAAATCTTAAAAAAAATAATTAAAACAACTATCAAAATATAAAGTGTTTTATCAAACAACTCTAGACTGAAAAGTCTGCAAAAAGCTGTGATTGCAACAAGGAGCTAAGACAGTCACAGCATCCAGTGAGCTTACACTGATTCTGATGTAAGCAGACAGTAAAGATTCAATTATACGAAGGGGTGCTTATGTACATTCTTAGTGTTACTTCCATAGCTACACATACTGATAGTTACAACCACAGAGTAACTTCCAATCAGGAAGGGAAGTTTAAGTCAAGTAGTAAATTGAAAACCCTATATAAATTCTGTACTATGATTAGACATAGACAATATATGTACAAAGTCTATGAAGTACTTCCACTGTTACGAACAATTTATTTGACAAAATGATATGCAAACTTTCTGAAAAGTCAGTATCAGAAACCACATACTCTCTACATGTTGCTTATAATGTTCACCTTTTTATGGGAATAGCCTACATCATAAAATTATTTGTATACATAATGTGATTTTACTGCTAAATTTATTAAGGCATATTTACATGGAAATAGTAGAAAAAATTGCTAAAGAATCATTTGTTCTTTGTGGTTTTTTTAATAACTCCTGACATTGCCATCAAATACAAATCAATACTTGGCTATCAAAAAGAAACTGAGTAAGATTTGGGTCCTAAACTTTGTTCAGGACCTTAAATTGTCAAAATCTGGGAACATTTCAAGAAATCATTTCACTCCAATGTAGATGCAGAAGCTAGTTAAGAAATTTGAACACAAACCCAAACTGAGTCAAACTGTACAAAATTCTGGAAATTTGTAAGTCTGCTTTCCTATAATATACTGAAGTTAAAAAATATCCAGTTATGAATTTTATTTCTGGTTTAGCTGCTGTCAAATATGTCAAATATTTCAGGAGATCTATTTGTTTCAACTAGAATTTAAACTCAAAAGTGTAGTTGATGTATGTCTTGTGCGCATTTCTGAAGTTTACTCCTGGAAAAAGGAACAGAACACACTTTCTAGAATTCTCCATAGTTATAATTAGCCATAAACTTTACAGGGCTTTCAATGAATAAAAAAACGTACACAAAAACTATATATAATGAACATTCTGGCTTTTCTGCAGTTGCCTCCATAATGCATTTATTATGTCACTTATGATTGATTTAAGAATATAGCTTGATTTGCTATGGATATCAAATTGTCTTGTCCCTAGGCAACAGCAATTAGAGAGAGGATTGGTTACCCAGATGAGATCGTGACTGATGATAATAAGCTGAACAGTGAGTACCAGGAGGTAAGTATCCACAATAGGCAGTATAATTAGAAAAGGCTCTTAAGAGAAAAGATGGTGAACTTGCCCAGAATAACTGGGTGTAAATAAGGATGTATTACAAGCCAGTGTAGTACAGTTGATACAGTACATATAGCGTTAAGTATTTGATGGTATTTCAAGGAAATTTATACATTCTAGAGGAATTATGGTAGAAGAGAAGATGGAGCCAATGGCATTGAGTCCAGTATTTCTAAATCTGCCACGTATTGAGATAACAGTGGGTGAAGCAGATACCTGTACACATAACTAAATAGCTGTGCCTGGTTATCTATAGATTTGAATTAGTCCCTGAAGTGTGACATTGGACTATCCATGTAGTTTAAACTGCATCTTAGTATTCTTTTACTT
This sequence comes from Scolopax mira, assembly GCA_004320125.1. Classification (NCBI taxonomy): domain Eukaryota; kingdom Metazoa; phylum Chordata; class Aves; order Charadriiformes; family Scolopacidae; genus Scolopax; species Scolopax mira. The sequence goes on from BJBW01002847.1 coordinate 110,679, forward strand.
TGTAGTTTCATTTATAAGAGTAACTCCATTAATGTATTTAGTATACATGTATGTTCAAGCAGGATATGTCTTAGAAATCAAAGTTTTAATTTTGAAAAATACAGATATATATAACCAAAGTATGCTTTTTAAAACACCGTATGAGCCTTATTCATGTGTTCTTTCTAAGGTGGGATTTCAGCTTACCAGGCTGGTAGCTACTGGTTTCAAGCAGGCAACTCCCAGAGGTTAGGGTCAAAACCAGCAAATGCTGAACGTCACTCAATATATTTATATAAAGAGAAAATAAATATATTTGGGAAAAAAATATACAGCTGGTAACATACACGCAGATAGATACAAAACTAACTCTGTGATGTAGCAGAGCACTGCAAACTATGTTCCAATACCAGATAAAAAAAAATACTCTTAAAAATGCATTGCTTAGCTCATCATGCTTAAGACTAGATTTTCAGATCCATTTCTCTTTTACTGCAAATCATGAACATCACCACTTTTTTCCTTTCTTTTTAGTTGAACTACAAAGAAGAAGAATACTTTGAAAACATTATTCAAAACTTAATATTTACGCAGAAGAAAAGGCTGAAAAAGCTTAGAGAAAAGGTGGACAAAGAGGAGTAAGTATTTAAAAATACTGTGTATTTTAAAATATTTATTAAAATATTTTATTTTCACAAGAGGAGGTACTGGTTGGAGGGTAATCAGTGATAATTTAATGACCTCCCTTCTCCACTTTATCCTCTATGAAGGGGGCAGGTTAGAGGGCATTGTTTCTTTCTCAAAGGCTGGACCTTCATTAGCAAATAGAGAAAAGAAATTGGGAGGTGGTGTAGAAGATTAAATATTCTGGTCCCTTAGCTCCTGGAGTGGATTAAGTGGACTCCTGGAGAGCAGCTTTTTAATTAAGTTCATCTGAAAGATTAATTTCATCCCTGAGAATTTCATTTATCTTGCTCTGAGAATACTGAGCCAAAGGAAGCATGATTACATGAAGATAAGCAGGAATCTACTTCAGAAATGTACTCCTGCTCTGAATTAAAATTTTAATGTAGAAGGTAGATGTACCAAAAGACTGACACGGCAAATTCCCTGGCTGTACTGGGTACTCTTCCTGCCTCAGCTCTGACCCATTTGGAAGTTAATTTAAGGCAAATGAGAAAAATGACTGCTCTTTTGAATAAGGGCTGCACAGCTGGATTTATCTTGAGGGGAAGACCTACCTTTGTACAGTTTAAAACAGAAAAGACTAAGAGAAAGTCTTATACCTGTCTTTAGCTGTGTAATGGGAGGCAATATAGAGAAGCCTGACTCTTCTTAGAGAAGCACAGAGATACTGCAAGTGGGAAGAGACACAAGTTGGAACATTCAAAATTCTGACTAGGTGTTGGGAAACACTTTTTACCCTGTGGGTCATCAAAAAAGACCTAAAGAGGTTATGAGATCTCTGTATCTCCAGCCTTAGATATACTAAAATCTTGAATGCACAAGCCTCTAAGCAACCTAATCTAGTTAACTTCTACAGGTTGTTGTTGCAATTCTATGATTCTCTGTTTCTGTTAATTACTTTATTTTCATAGTGTTGTTCCAGACTTCTTTCTTAAGAAAAAAATAATCAAAACCTACAACCGTTCAAATTCTTTCTAGTCAATCATCTTGCATCTTCAAATTGTCACCTTTTCAGAGGATGAAGTATATACTTCCCACCTCTGGAATCACCACTATGACTCTTCCAAATACCACATCAGCTTTTCATTAACTGAAAATTCACGTTCCACTTAACAGCCACCTCACTTCTGTTCTGTTTTAACTTCATGCCATGTTTAGGTTTGGCTTGTTCAATTGCTTCAGATTAATTTAACACAACTCCTATTTTGTTCTTACAAGGATGAGAGAAGTAACTCCATCAGTTGACCTGCATTCAAAGATCACCCTAAGTGAGCCCAGAAGTATCAACCTTTGATATCAACAATTGATTATCCTCAGATAGTTATAATTTATTCTGCAAATCTATTTTCACATAATCAAGCAATAGCCACTGTTAGAATCCTTCCCATTGCTTATGACTGGCATATGCAATAAGTTATCAGATCATAGAAATTAATTTCACTCATAGATCATGGAGCCAGGAAACACAGCTTCTGTTGTGTAAGGCTCATCTACTTTATTTTGTAGAACTGTTATCTCATTTTCTCTGACATCTTATCTGAAATATTATGAACTGTACAATAATGACCTACATCAAAACACTAGAATTGCTTGTGAATCTAGGAATTTCATTGGGTGATCACTGATGACAGCCAGTAAAACCGGAAACTAAAAATAGTTAGAAGTCATTATTTCCCATGTGTCAAGATAGACCCAAAAGTAATGCTGAGATCCTTCATCAAGGAAAGTAGGTATTATTTAAATTAAACAATGCTGCAGTATGAGCAGAAACAGAACCCAAAACTAAGTATGGTTGTTAATCTGTTTGGATAACAAAGGGAAAGGGCTACTAAATGATGAAGGGATTGGAGTGTCTGACATACAATGAGGGGCTGAGCACACAGGGGTGTTGGACTCAACAGTGTCCAGAAGTACATTCCAACCTCAATTACTCTCTGATTCTGTCATTCAATTTCTAGGTTTGTTCCAGTAACGATTAACTCCTTGCTAAGAACTGAAATTCTAACATTTATTCTTCTGGTGTTACTAGGTGGATAAGTGGAGCTGCTGTTGTCAATGCTTTTTATTCAGCAAGTAGAAATCAGATAGGTAAGGTTTACCAACTTATTTACTGGATACAGATTTAATGACAGAATTACTTATATATATGTATTTTTAAAATCAAGAAGTGAAATACTCTTAATATTATTTGGGTTGCAGAAGGGTCCTAGAGCAGAATCACTGATTTCACGGTGTTTTGAATTGCTTTTGTGTAGAACAAGGATATGATTCAGCCTTGAAAGCCATAGCAGTGGGGAGTGGTTAGAAGTTTAATGACCAAGTAAATTTGATAGCTCCAGCCTTTTTATTTTCAAGGGATGAACAGGGAGTACAGTATCTCTTTCACCTGAAGACGACACTGACTACAAGGAAGTTGCAGAACTTTTTCTAACTTACTATCTTTCAATTTTCTCATGGTTCTTTCTCCTCAAAAGAAACTGCTAGAATTGTGTTGATTTCTGCTGAAATGCAGGAAGTATCAGTTTTCTTTTTTTTTGTTGTGTGAAAACTTTCATCTAATTCCTCTTTTTTTGGTAAAGCTTTGGAGTTACATACATCTCATTCATAGTGAGAATTAATACTTTGTGTTGCTGCCACAGGCTGAAGTATAGGGCAAAGGCCTGCATGAAATATGAAGTGCGACTGAGTACTTCATGGAATTTTTAATTCATTCATAAAAAGATCACAATTGCAACATGGTTTCTTTTTACTAATTTGTTTCTTAAAAGTCTAGAAAAAAGAAGCGGGTAAAAAGAACTGCTTTATTCCAGTTCTCTCATTGCCAGCTTGGCCTATTTTTATTGATTCTAATGGGAGTTACTGGTATTTTCAGTAGAAGAATAAATTCTGGTGGGAACGATGACTAAATAACTTATTTTTCTAAGGGAATACCCTCACACTTTCCATAATACTGTGAGGTTTATTTAATAATGATATGGGAGTCTGAGAATGCCAAGTGCTGTAAAATGGAAAAGTAAAATGCTTTTTGAAAAATAACATAGCAACCAAGTAAAAGCTGATCTGGATTTTCTAAGTGTCTGAAGAGCTTGTGGGGCAGGGAAGTGGTCCTGTTGATCTGTCCATACCATCCTACAGCCGTTACCAGGTGTCAGTTCCTTTAGTGTTGCTGGTAAATCTGAGGGAACAGCGTGACTTTGGTTGAAGCTCAAAAAAAATGGTTCATAAAAATCCTGCACACACAGGATGTTACAGTGTCTTAACTGTGTTGTGGTTTGGGGTTTTTTTTGCAGTCTTCCCTGCTGGCATTTTGCAGCCCCCTTTCTTCAGTGCATCCCAGCCCAAATCTCTGAATTACGGTGGCATAGGCATGGTCATCGGTCACGAAATCACACACGGTTTTGATGACAACGGTAAGGCACCAAGTTTCAAGTTACAAAACTTCCAATGACCAGAATGTTTTACATGCTTTAGTGCTTAATCATTCCAGAGAGCAGCTAAAATGAAGTTTCCATATATCATACCAAATCTGGATTTCTGAGGCTTTACAATATTGTTCCCTGTGATGATTCCCAAAATCACAATCCAAAGAATCCCACAGGCTGTCCTGTAGCTGCCAGGCTGCAGCACCAGCCCAGGACATGGGCCTGCAGCACACAAGAGCTTTTAGTATAGTTCCTGATCACTTGCTTTTCCTAAAGGCTACATCAAAAAGCACCAGAAGCTATGCATAATGGAGAACATGGTGTGTCATGGGGCTGGCACAGGCGGGAACTCAAGGGTCCAGCTGTCAGACCTGCTGCCCAGCCACACCATCCATTTCCAGACCCATACTATGATCAATCCAGCATTGAGTCACAGGTCAGAACCATACCAAGCTTTTTAAGACAGCCTGAATCCCATCTTCTGATTCACTCAAATTAGTTTGTTTTCCTTCTCTACTGAAGTATAGCCCTCTTAGGGGAGAAAAAAAAAAAAAAAGCATTACCTGTATGGCTGCTTCATTACAGATTTTTTTTTGCATCAGTGATTATACTTGCTACCCCTCTTACTGCATCAAACCCCTCTTTTCCTCTGTACATAATTCTGTTAACATATTCTTACAGGCAGAAACTTTAATGAGAATGGAGACCTCGTAGACTGGTGGACTGAAGAATCAGCACACAATTTTAAGGAGCTATCCCAGTGTATGGTGTACCAGTACGGAAACTTTTCCTGGGACCTGGCAGGTGGACAGCATGTATGCCATATTTATTTTTATCTACCGATATTATTTTAATAAGGAAGCACAAAATCTTATGTCCTAAACATGCAAACATTTATTCACATGAATGCTTTATTAGCTCAGGGACAATACTGTCATCCCTACACACACAGAAAAAAAGGAAATTCTGAAAATTAAAGATAGAGGTAAAAACTCCACACATACACTGACTGTTCTGAAAGAGTCAGGATACCTATTTTGAATGAGTGAGTGCCAGAAGTCTTTCTGTGCCCTCAAAGGCTCTTCCTTAATTCAACAAAGGAACAGAAAACAAAATTTGGAAGTTTGAACCTCATTTCCCCAAATTTGATGCACAAATAATATATATCCCTCTCAAAACAAATCCTGCCTGATGCTTTTGTTCACTATCCCAAGACTTTACCATAGTCTTCTGCTAAAACTTCAGATTTTAAGGTAATTCTCATCTTTAAAAAGTGTAAAACACACAAAGTTTGCCACAACAGATACTAGATATGCTGTTCTTTTCAGAAAACTATACTGTTCCTTTCTCTTTTACAGCTGAGTGGAATCAACACACTGGGAGAAAACATTGCTGATAACGGAGGTGTTAGACAAGCATATAAGGTAAGAAGTTTCATTTTTCTGTTTTAGCTGAAACCATCATAGATTAAGAAAAGTAATTTCAAGGCCTTTGAAGAAGAAACGTTTTACATATTATCTGTTCTTAGTGCACTCTTTTTCAGCTGACTACTTTCTCTGGGTTTTTTTTTTATTTTCTTTTTTCCTATTGTGCATGGGGAATTTGTAGAATGAAAACATCTAGTGAATCACACACTAACTAAACTAATGATACTGAGCAGCTGCCTGCCTCTGTTTCACCAGCTTTTTTTATGCCAGCAAGGAGGGACAGAATGACTTTCTTCTAAGCTCTACCAATAAACAGTCTCTGTCTACATGGAACACTGACACTATTCAAAAAACTGTTCAAAATACCATCTTGTATTAGTGACTCAGGTCCCCTGTACAGGTATCCAGAGATGTCAGTGACATCTGGACTCCTCGTGCTAAGATTGTATGCTTTTTAGTTTTCCTTTCATTCTCTTCCTGAAATAGATACTTTGAGACAAAGTAAACACAGTTGAGGTCTTCTCTTTGTGAATGTGAGTTGGGAAGCAAGAAGCAAGTCGGCTTATCTGTGAACTTTCTTGTTACTTGCAAATCTGACAGCCTTAATACCATGATCTTCCTTCTCCTTCCCTGAACACTTTGTTCTAGGGCAAAACATTCAACACTTGTCAACTGGAGAGCTGTCATTCCTCAACAAAGCACCCGAGGGGATGCATGAACCAACTCACACTTCTCAAAGTTACCACCACAGTTTCTGCAAACAAAGCCATCGGTAACACTTCCTTCACTAGAAATATACATGTCTGAGGGCAAATACAATTATTAGTAAGAGTCTAAAGAATGATTTAGAAAGCTAAAAGAGCAGCATATTAGATTAGTCTGATCTTCAACTACTGGAAATTTGTACATTTTTTAAAAAAAAACCAAAACAGTACAAACCCATGAAACCGGGTACTTTCTGAAAGGAATGGGAGTAGCCAAAGAAAAATTAGAAGGTCAGAAATATTACAAAAAAAGAATTAGATATTCATAATAATTATGACATCATATAAATAGTTAAAAAAGGTTCAAAGGAATCTTCAGAGGCAACGTAGTCTACCCCCCTCCTCCTAGCAGGTAGAATCAACCATTTTTATATCATTCAAACCTACCATAGGAGAAGTTCTGCTAACTCCTTGCTGCAGTTCGAGTGCCATCATGTCTTTGCCTTCAACAGAGAGCAAACGGTTCCTTTCTTTTCTGCGACCTTTTACGTATTTGAAGACTATTACATACTTCAAGCCCCAGACTTCTCTTCTTTAGACTAAACAAACACAATTCTTTCAATCTTTGCTCATAGGTCATGTTTGCTAGACCTCTGCTCATTCTTGCTGCTTTCTTCTGGACTCCCTCCAGTTGGTCCACATCTTTCCTGAATTGCAGCACTGGACAAGAGTGCTCCAGCTGAGACCTGGCCAGTGCCAAGTAGAGTAGAAGGATTACTTCATGTATCTTACTTAAGGCACTCCTCTTTACACATCCCAATATGACACTTGCTTTTTTTGCAGTACTGTGGCACTGTTGGCTCTTGTTCAGCTTGTTACCCCACTAAAACTTCCGGAGCCTTTTCAGCAGATCTTTTAACTTCTCATTCCTCAACTTGCATTTGTGCAGTTGATTTCTTGTGTAGTACCTTGGCACTGACTTTAGGCAGAACATTTCTCCATCTTGTCATGCATCTTTCTGTCAATAATGATACACTAAGAGCACATTGTTTGACACACGATCTTCATAAGAAACATGAAAGCAGCTGTTCTTACTCTGGAAAGGTTTTAAAATCTTCCACAATTTGTTTATGAAAAAACGGAACAGAACCCCAACAAAAAAAAATCATCTTTTCATAATGCAACATTAGATCATCGATCACATTTATTTCTTTTCCCAGCAGAATCAGTTTTGATGGTAAAATTGGATTCTGGAACTGTGTTGTATACAGAGAAAGCTTATCTTACCATAAGCATGTTATTTTATACTCTAACCCAATAGCTGGCAAAAAAATATAAAAGATATTTATGGGATAAATATTGGAGATAAACACTGTAAACAGGACAGCAAATACATGTGTTCTGTAGAAACTGAGAGAAAAATTATTATTTTTTTTGCCACAGCTGAAGCTCTCAAGTCTAAGCCTGTTTCCTTAGCGTTTATTCCAATATAATTCAGGCAGCTTCACTAAACCTGATGTAAAAAACGACTGTAAAGCCCAGTCAGTGAGAAAATTGTCTTGATTCAGTCACACCACTGGTATCACAGTGAGAAATGGTTCTGTAGTCTTCTGTTTAAAGATGGCATGTAGAAAGATGGATGGCCAAGGTAGTCTGTGATTGATTACATCAAAAAAAAAGGTCCTCCTTATTATTGTTTCGTTTTGTCTGTCTGGTCTGATAGTTTTAATATTTCTACTCAATTCATTTTACAGGCCTATGAAAACTTTGTGAAAAAGCATGGAAAAGAAAAACTTCTTCCTGGTCTTGAAATGAACCATAAACAGCTGTTTTTTCTGAACTTTGCACAGGTATTCTATACTTCTTGACTGGAGGTTTTGAAAATCACTTTGATTACAGTTTAACAGTCAGAAAGAGAAGGCTGACTTTCACAGTTTCACTGAGAGCTGGCAGAGTTGCTAAGCTGAGCAGTGTTCACTACAAAATAGTGACAATAAAGTCTTGTTTTATCTTTCTTAAGTAAGCGAATTCACCCATGAATAAGTGCCACCGTCTGGGAAAAACATGATAATTTATTTTTTTTAAAGCAAAATATACTTTTTTTTTTCCTGTGTTCTAATGTGAAATGTATTCTCACAACATTAAGAATTTCACTGTGAAGTGACAGAACAGACAATCTTATGGCTAACAAATGCTTCTCTTTGTTACACGTGTAGGTATGGTGTGGAACATACAGACCAGAATATGCTGTGAATTCCATCAAAACCGACGTGCACAGCCCAGGCAAATTCAGGTCAGTATGTACAATAATCTCCACTGTATTCCCAGGTGCAACGCAGCTTTTAGCTATAGAATTTAAAGAAGTTTACATAACCTCTACAGGTTGCACTTACCAGGGCAGATGTAGGCACATACACATCTACAGGCACATACACTGCAAATGGCTGAGAGTGAAAGGTCTCTGAGCCCTCGCACAGCTCTGAGCTGACAGAAGCAGGCACAATCCTTCCCAGGTAGCTCCACAGGCAACATAAGGCTGTGAAGGAGTTGTCCTCCCCCTTGAGGCTGTACAGCTTAATTCTGTCCACTCTGTTGAGAAGCTCTGAACGGTCATCATCACAGGACACAAACACCACCCCCTGGCCATTACCAAATGTGCATGATTGTTACAGCAGAGTCCCAGTGATGTACCTGGAATTCAGGGCTCTTCTGGAAGTCCCCTGGCTCCTGCAATACCTTCTGATAGGGTTCTCATAAAGACCAAAGGCTATGGATGGACTTCTGTCCTCCACTAAAGTCACGGGTAAAATCTCCAGATAATCTGTGGAGTGTAAGGATTTTACTCTTCCAAGAATGGAAAAGAATTCATCTTCTTTTAAACAGTAATATGACATGAGAGAGAAACGACCATCTGTCCGTAGCCTGTGCTGTCATTAGAATGAGGAATGCCTTAGCCACCTAGAGCTAGAAAGATGTTCTTCTGTTCCAACAGAGTGGGTTGGCTGGTCATCACTGTTACTCATAATGCCTGCTGTGCCCCAGGTGTTACACAAGGACACTGTTTTTTCTCTCTTGCAAGAGTAAGAGCAGTGAGCTTTAGGTGGCAGACCACTGCCCGTCAGCCAGTAACATCCCTATATGCAATAAGGTGGTGCAATAAGCAAATCTGTATTTTCTGCCTCATGTACTCAGTCTTCCCAAGAATAGGTGGGCTTGAATTCAGTAGAGTCATGCAGAAAATCTGGCTGTTCACAGCAGAAGGCTTTGGGCCAGACTAGGTTCTTTTCTTTTGAACTTAAGTCAGAGCAACCTATTCATTGGGAGCGTTAACAACAGTTTTGCTCTAATAAATCTGTTTGCTCAAATGCCATGAGATCAAGTAATAACGTAGACATCACAACATCTCTGTTAGCTTTGAAAGGCTGTGTCATCTCCAGGATTCACATACACAATAACTGGTTTCTCTCCTGATACAATTCAGTACATTAATTCCACTATGTTTCTTTCAACGGCTTTTCACCAAAGAGTTATATTGTTTATCCCACATACTCAAATATTTAGTGAAAGCAGTGACTGTTCCTTCAATGGCTACTTGACTGGCATTTCTCTGTGGGTGGTTTTTGTACTATCTGCAGATCTTGCTGGAGGCAGTTTATGCATCAAGTCCTACAATCAGCCAAATTTGGTCGCGATGCTAATGAGGCTGTGCAGCAGTTCTTCACAACCATGCCTCCTCTTTGCATATCTAATTTGTATGAGTCACGAGTCCTTTAAAGTTCACTGGTTCAGCATCTCTGTGTAACTGTAGTTGTGTCTATCTTGGATATACATCGTGTATTGGGGTTTTATATCAGTATGAAAGACTATATGGAATTAGACTTCATATGGAATTAGACAAGTACTAAACAGAAACCATACTAATATTTTTAAAACATGAAGTAATTTTCAGGATGAGCCCCCCCCCCAAGCTCTAAAATAGAAAGCATTTCAGTACATAGACATACCCACTAAATTACTGCCTAATGATATACTGTTAACAGAGCACTGAAGCACTGATAGATCACTAGAGCAAGACCTTTTTTGTAACCATTTCTCTGTGCTCTCTCCTGGGCTGCTGCTGGCTCTTGAGACCAGGTAGCAAATAGTGTTGCTTTTGATCTTGGAGAGACAGTCAAAGTGTTGCAGATGGCAGGCATGAAATTCACCTCAACTTCTGTGGACACTTTCTGGTTCTGATGAATCTAATCATTAAGATTATTCACAGAATAATCACAAATTACTCAAAGAATTGGTTCTTCAAATAATTCCTGGTCAACAACCAATGTGCACCATTGTGCATCTGTATTTGGCATTTGAAGCTGTTTTCCTCCACAGTTATGTGCATGTTATATTTCTATTCCTGAAGGAATGAGCAACTCCTAGCAGATATATTCACATATGGTCACAATTACACATATAAAAACTGCTTTAGCTGGAATGTCCTCATATTTCCTTGAAAGCTGTTCCTTGTACAAGTCTTTTTTCCAGGAAACTCATTCACTGGAACATTTGTGGAGAATGCCCAGAGAAGCAGTATGATCTCTGTTAAAACTTGATTGGTGTAAAAATGCAAATGAACAGTCACCAGAAAGTTACACTGTGGTCCATAGTCCACAGTCCACTACCCCAGGGCCTCGTTTCCCTTTACTGAGAAACTTGTCAGCAAAACGAAGCTGAAAAAATTCTCAGTGAAAACTAATGAAAAGCAGTAAACCTGTTCCCTGTGAAATAAATGGAAGTTTTGTGAGAGCCAGTAATGAAGAAGGGACAGGTCTTACATTTCAGGTGGCTGCAGTAGGGACCATACAAACTGAGGGAGAAAATAGAGCCACTACTTGAGGCAAAATGGCAGCAAGAGTTAGAGTTCAGAAATACGGACATTTCCCACAGTGACACACAAGAAAAAGTTACAGAATGTGGGTCTTCTTGTTTGTTGTAAACAAAGGAAAGCAAGAATGACAAGATGATGTTGTTTTGTTTTCAAGGGTCATCGGATCACTGCAAAACTCTCCAGAGTTTGCTGAGGCCTTTTCATGCAGCAACGAGAACTACATGGATCCTGCTAAAAAGTGCCGAGTTTGGTGACGAACTGTAAACCTTGCACCTCCAGAAGCTGGCAAAAAAAGAAATATTTTGAACTAATTTTGAGAGGGGAAGGAGGGAAGAAAAATGAGGGAAATATGCGAGAGTGACCGTAATTCTTAGTAAACAGGCAAAAATAAAAACAAACAAACAAAAAAATCACACGTCAAACCATCAAAGGAAGGATGAATGCCAATGCAGCAATTAGCTGCTCTAGCTGAATGGCTGCGTTTCCTGTCACTGAACTGCAGCAGCTGAACCTCTTGCCAGCGTAACAGCAACAGTTCACTTGTACTGAATCCTGTTCCCCACTGGCCAATGGGTTTTGGGATTTATTTTAAAAATGTCAAAGTGTAACACATTATCTCCCACTGGTCGGTGAATATGTATTTCTTATCAGGCGGAGGAAGGAAATAGTAAGTAACACACAGTTTTAGACATCGTAACACGGTAACAGTTTATATCCTAAATGTCAGACTTTGTACCCTCTGCTGTTATGGTAAACCTGTTCTACCAAATGTTTTCATTTTTACTTGAAACCATTTATACAAGAGGAGTCCAAAGACCTGCTGTACTTAAATAACTTCTCACTAATTATGTGTATTATCTGAAGTCACTATTTACAGTTTTATTTACTGCTTTCAAGCCAAACTGAAATTGTAGGTAATTTATTAATTTTTGAACATATAATCTACAAGATTGTGATCAAAGACCCTTTCACAGTTTTCTAAGCTTTTTCTTGCTTTGTCTAAAATTGGTCTTTTTTAAAGTTTCTAGTAATGTAAAATCATAGTTTTTATATTTAAATCTGAGCTACACTTCTGACTTGAAGTATTGTAATATATTTTATCAGTGGTTGCATAGAGCAGGGAAACTGGAGTAAAGCATGGTATTAGGCAATAAGGCAAAGTCTACAAAACTGAGCTCTCCAATGGAGTACACCAATATTCAAGTTTTCAGGCTGACTTTTGTGTCAGTGTTTTGGGGCTGATCCTGCACATAATTTGTACCTGTTCTGATCAATGTCAGTCCTTGCATCAGCAAAGCTGCACAGCCGATCGCAGGAATGGAGCTTTAAGTAAGAAGGTAAAAGGCTTTAAATCTGCAATGATATGTATTAAACATCCTCATGCAGATTGCAAAGGAACTTACTGCTTTGTGTATCAAAGCAAACAGATTTCCAAAAATTAAGTACCAGATACTTCAGATGACTGCTACAATAGGTATATTTAAAAACCTATGTTCCTTTTAGCTTTCTGAGTTTGTCATCTGATAAAAACATTTTGATAATAAACTGAAATTACGAGTCAAATGCAATGTGTGTTCTTTATGGGAAGTACAAAAGTACAAAAAAAATTATCCGCAAATAAATTTCTGCACTTTCCCCTGAGCACCACACTTCAACATCTGTAACAGCTGACAAAAGGAGAATTCAAATCATTTTGTTCTACTTTAAAAGCAGATCTTAGTAGATTATTTAGTATCCAAGGAAATCATATCAAATGGCTGCACAAACCTTCCTTTTCCAAGACTTTTCCCCAACAAAGAGAAGAGAAAATAGATTCCTTTTCCTGAATTCCCAGCTGGAAGAGCGCTGCTTAGTGCAAGAGCAAGAGCAAGAGCATCCAGCAGCAGCCAGCACAGCCCCACTGCTGCAGGAGGTTCCATGAAGCAATGGAAGGAGCTCTGGTTGTGGGGCACCCGACAGATCAAGTGGCCAAAGGCAGCCACAGAGCAGGTTCCCACAGGCCCTTCTGAAGCACGTGATGTGCTCAGCACAGAAAGGAGCTGGAGGGACGTGCACACAACACAAGGTAGTGAAAAGTGGTAGAAAAAATGAAAAAGTTGTGTTAACAGGGTTTTTACTTCTCTGCTCGGTAAAGGTACTTCACTCCTCTCCGTGTATTTATTAGAGATCTTATTATATGCTCCATCGTTAACCTGATACATCCCAATGAAACTCAATCCTTTACAAATTCAGGCCCATAAAACTATGAAACAGGAAGTACCATTATCCCCATTTTAAGTAAGACGTGGGAATACTCATCAGGGGTAGAAAAGAAATTCAGAAAATAACTAAATAAATCAGTGGATCACTAAATACAGAATAAATAATATCTTAATAAATAGTATTAAATGGAACGATCAATAAATACAGAACCAGTAATAATTAGGGAATAGAATAGCAAATACAATATATTCCTTATAAAAATATGAGTAAGTCAATACAGGCAGGTCAATTCTAATGCCTGTTCAATAAGGTATCACCAAGCTTTTCTGATACACCTCATGTTCTATCTCCCTGCTAATGGGGGACAGACAGAAACCAGAAGAGTGTATTTATTGTTGGAGTTAGGGATCCCTGCCTTCGTTTTCAACAGCAGGCAAACTACACAGAAAAGGCTTTTTCACTTCTGAGCGACCTGTACACACATAAAAATAACTGCATCTTCTTTTACGCTAACTCCTGATGGAGCAGGGAAGATGACTTCATATATACTACCAAGGATATGGTGACTTCTCTCACCATCACAGTAAGAAATAAAGCTTCCCTTATGGAAAGTATCCAGCAATGCTCTGGCCAGAGCAGGAACAGATACTCTTTAAGGAAACAAACCATGGACACACTTGACAGCTGGCTTTAGACATGTCATCGAACCCAGCTTTTGCATTCACAAATGATATGACTCTCTTCCCAAAACCCCATTTCATCACTGCCTCTCCCTCCCATCTATTTTATTACAGACAATCCAGCTGTAACGATGAGCTAGGAGTTTGGAAAGAAGCGGGGGAAATATAAGCCAAACATAATGCATATGACCAGAAGAAATGGCAAAGTTTCACTACTCATCGCTGACTGCACAAAGGGCTAGAAACAGCCTTTCATTATGTGAGATCATGAGACCGAGTGAATGGACATATAGAAAACAACCTACAAACACTCCGTGATTTGGTGTAAGTGAGGGAGAAGGGTTTGAAGAAAAAGGACCTGGCCAACGCAGGAATCTAAACAGTCAAACTGTGAAAGTCATGTTTACATACGCCCGTGCATCTGTAGCACTTCCAAAAAAGTGTCCCCGAGAGCCCCCCGCCATCCTTCACACAACTACATGGGCTACACCATCGGCTCAAGCCTATAGGTACAAATGAGGCTGCTCATTTCCTTATTCCCCCTTTGGAGTAGGGGAGAAAATAAATGAAGGGTTGGCTTTTCTCCTGGCGGCTGAATCAGAACGGCGTGGGTCGGTGTGACTCCTGAAATAAGCCCATTTCCACAGTAGGAAATGACTACACGCCAACACGAAGAGTAAACAAAAAATCATCTGCAGCACAGATCTGAATCTCAACGTCTCCTGATGCCAGTCCTGGGGCCAGGCACATCATACACCACCTCTCATCAGTTTAGTCTTCTCCAAGTCACTTGGCACACCAGCTAAGCACAGGGAAGCTTTATATTAGCATTTAACAGAAAACTAAAATGTAAAATACTATCTTGGAAACCAGGCTGTAAGCAGTGACAGTTATGATTTCCTCACTCATGCACAAACAAAATTCAGGTCTTCATAAAAGAAGCAGAGTGAGAAATCTGACATCAAGCAAGCAGTAACAATCAGAATGTATCTTTCATCACAGCTTGCAAACTAATTAGTGCCAGCACAGATTTTCCTTCCAAGAATGTTAATATGTCAGGAAAGTACTTATAGACATGCCATGGAAAGCATTTATCAACAGCCTCAAAACCAATGAATGAGTGAAGGACACATCACTCAGTGCAATATTCACGTTTTACTGCTTCTCCAGTTCCACAATGAAACTCTCTAACATATTTCACTGTAGGAGTCCCAGTTGTGTGCAAATACACTGGTTCATTCTAACGTTCCTATGAGCTTGGTGTGAGGCACCAGTAAATTGCCAGTTTTACTACCAAAAGTTATAAAAACAGAAAACACAGTATCACTAACACAAGTGTTGCTAAAGCGTTTGTATTTTCTGGAAATTCTACCTGCCTTAGCTACATTGCCTAAGAAAATGTTTCTGTTTTACAGAAAAGATGCTGAGAATCAAGTTGGGATGACCACCAGAGATATGAGGAATTTATGACAACATGTAGAAAAAAAAATTGACACACTGCACACTGTGTGTGTTTCTTAATCTTCAAAACCAGAGTCAAATAAAGCCAAAAAAAAAAAAAAAAAAAAAAGAAGAGCAAAACCCCATCAGTATTACCTCAATGCAAGGGAAGGAATTTCTGTCAGGGAAAAGTATTCCATACCTGAAAGAAAGAAACTCTATGTTAGTAACTGATGAGTAATTAAATTGATCCCGATTTGTCAATGAATATGGGATATCTCCTCCTCGTTATATTCCTCTGATTCGCTCACCCTTGAAAGTTTTATTCTTCTTTTATGAAGGCTGGGTTTGTTTTCCAGCCACTTAAGTCACTTTCCTTCTGTGTTTTCTCAGAAAAATCAATTCCTTGCAAATAACCACACAACCACATAGTCCATCTGTTGCGTTTTTCCTCATTTCCTGCCCATTAAATCTCAAACTTCTCCCTCTGCTGAATTTTCCTTTACATACATTCATACAGGTTTTGGCACTATTTTCTTCCATACAAAAAGCAGTTTTGGAGCCTGCCACTGTGCAGGTCTACTCTTAAATTCAACACGAGTTCCATTATAGCAGGAACATCTGCTTCTATTTATCTGTTAATGGCAGATGGACCTGCAGTTGCAAATACCTGAGCAAGCAGGTACTGCAGGAAGGCTGCAGGAAGGCTGCTGCAAGTCCAGCAGGATTTCCACTTGTCAGTCTCGGGGACAGAAGAAGTCACCTCAGGAGTTCTACAGCCCCTTGTCTTGAAAGCCTGGTCAGGCTCTTGCTGTCAAATCCTGCCTACACTTCTGAAAGTTCTGGGGGAAGAATCACAACATGAAGGGAAAAGCTGGAGGCCACATGATCTCTTTTCTCATGGTACATTTCACTTTTTTTCATTTTGGCTAAAATGTCAGCTCAGCCTTTTTGTTTATCACAGTATCCTTGCTAAGATCAATGAAACATACAAAAAAACCACAAACCCCAAACACTCAGAGGTACCAATAAAGTCTTTTTTAATAAGCTGCGTGACTGAGACACAGCAGGATCCAATGGGCAAAACCACGACACCTGGTTAAGAAGCAGTAGTGGGAAATAGTGACTTTTTCCAGAAGAAAAAGCCCCCAAGGGTCATTATCAGCGACAGCTTCACTGTTGGAGCTTTTCTGTGTGCTCCCAGTCCAGACACTGGTGAGTGGCTCGAGGGTCTGCTGGCACCTCAAAAAGCATTACTGGTTAACTGTAGTTGGCAAAGGATTTTAATCCTTCCAGACTTTAGCACTGTCATATCTTAAACTAGTTCACAGTTTATGTGAGGACATATTCGGATTCAAAGGCTACCATGCCCTCATTTCAATTTTCACAGGGATGGAGTATCTTCATGTTAGTTCTTTACCTTAAAAATCACTCTTCAGTCATGACTAATTCAGGTGAAAGCAAGAAAGTAACCAAAAAAAAAACTCATGGGACATAGGATGAAAGCTTTATCAGTCACAGATGTCCAGCAAGGAAACTAAGGCTGTCACAGAACTGAGATTAACCTTTTCCCCACTGCTGACCCAGAGGATGCTTCAGCCTTCCCAGCACAACTGCAACCTTTGCACTGTCCCCCCAGGAAAAGCCTAGTGGCTCCTACTCTGGGATTTACTTAGAGTCCAAATTCCTTGTTCTTCTTTTCCCCTTCTCCAGGACTCTGTACTTTTTAACTCAGCACAGTGAAAGTTTTGATATTACTGATTTTGATATCGTGATATTTGCGAATTTTCCTTTGGATATGTCCCAGTCCTTTTCTTACTCAACCAGCTGCTGACAAAGACTGCTAAGTCCAGAATTCATTTTCTTAGCTAAACCATCAAGGAATTCTTACTCGACAACAAGGCAAAAAGTCTTTTCAGCTGCTTTGGCATGCGTTCTCTCGAAGTGAAGCCCCTCCATACATCAATTGTTATTACTTTACATCCACACAGAAACAGGCAATTGTATTTCACAAAGACACGCACATGAGCTCAGTGCACATGGCTCATTAATGGTGCTTCACCAAAATCAGGGGGTCATTTTATTGTTCTGTCACACTTACACAGGTCCTACTGCCTTTGTAAGAAAGGCCATGAAGAAGACTGCTAGAAGAACACAGCCTACATATAGTATCTACAGCACTAAAGAAGTACGGAAAACCAAACACTTTTTAAAAAAATCAGAAGTTGTAATATTCATAGAAGGTGGTTAAGTATCTCAGAGTTATCTGAGAATTAAATCCTCCCACTAACCTAAAAAAAGTCCAAAAATTATTTTATCAGGAGGTACTGGAATAGATTCTCCTCCAGAACAATCAAAGATGTACATATTGAGTCAGTCACAGTGTGAGTGAACATAACAGAACTTGGAATTACTTTATATAATACAATACACTTTATACTACTGGAGCAATATTCCACAGAACAGAAAGCAGACAGTTCAGAAAACAAATAAAAGCGGCAACAATGATTATTAAAAAAAAATATATATATATATAGTGAGTTTTGACAGCAGGCAGATTTTTCCCATATTATTTAGATTCTACATGTCTCAATGTCTCCTTTGGTCTGCATCAACTCAAGCTGTTCTTGTCACATCAAGATACCAGAACCAAATATGTGAGGAAGTGATAGTGGTGATTCACGACAGGAAAAAAAAAAAAAAAATTCCTCATAAAATCAGTGTTTAATAGAAGTGAGTCCTAATGCATCCACACCAGCCTCTCAGATTCAGTAATGAGCAGAAAGCTGGATCTGTGCCCTGAAGTCCTACTCACCTCCTCTTTTATGAAATTACACTCATTCTGCCTTAGGCCTCAACTTCTACTCACAGGCAGAAACACCATTACAGTTGTGCTTTCAGGTATTTGAGTTTCATGCCCCACAGGTCTGACGCACTCCTGGTACAAGAGTGTTTCTGAGCTGGCTACAATGCAGCTTTAACACAAAAATTGCTCCTACCTGTGGGCAGCCCAATCTCTGTCACGGTTTTCAGGTGGAAGGAAGCTTCTAGGGGTCTGAGCTAACACACCATGGCCCTGGGATGGGCTCAGGGCTACCCCCTAGGCCAAGCCATGCTCGGACACATCCCAGAGATACCTTCAAGGCCAGCTTGGGTGAGCTCCTGCCCCAGTGTGAGGTGCTACACTGCATCCTGGGCTGTGGGAGAGGGTCCCCACCTCAGCCCCACCATGAAACCCTTCCCCAGCCCGCCCTGCTCACGCCCTGCCAGGGCCCACCTGCAGCGTCCCTCCAGCTCTTCCCTTTCCACAAGGTTCCTCAGGCCCTGCCCCTCTGTAGCTCCTCCCCTTCTGGAACGTTCCCCAGGCCTCACCCCCAGCGCCCCTCCCCTTTCAGAATGATCCCCAGGCTCTCTCCCTCTGTAGCTCCGCCCCTTCCAGAAGGTTCCCCATACCCCTCCCCTCGGTTCCCCTGTACCTTCACCCCTTCCAGAAGGTTCCTCAGACCCTAGTTGTAGCTCCATCCCTTCCAGAAAGTTCCCCAGGCCCCACCCCTCAGTTCCCCCCATAGTTCCAGGAGCCCCAGCCTGCCCCACTCCTGGCTGAGGCTCTGCTCCCTGCTGTCTCCCTGTGGGGCAGGGAGGGCCCCCCAGCCCAGCCGCCATGATGGCGGGGTGAGGAGCAGCAAGGAGGGACACTGTTCATGGCGAGCACAGAGAACTGTGCACACCCAGCAGGGTTGCAGTTGGACAGACCTGAGGTGATCCTGGACCGGGCCTGGAGAGAGCAGGAGTAAGAGCAGGTTGATGTCGCTGGTGTTGGCCTTCAGGGCAGAAGAGGCACAAGAGTAGTGGTCAGCGTGTCCTCTGTGTGTAGGTCTGGAGCAGGAAGGTCTCCTTAAGATAGACTTTGGTCTCCAGGCAGGCTCTCTCACAACAGCTCCACTCCACATGCAGTGGAGGAACACAGTTACACTCTTGTGTATACTAATATGCTTAAATTGGATTACGAGCATTAAACGAATGTAAACAAGAGACTGGAACAATGACTGGGAAGCCACATGCAGCATCCCAGGGCAGAGACTTATCCCACATCAACTTACTGAGGTAGCTGTTCAGTGGCTAACAGCGAAAGCCAAGCAGAGGCCATGGTGCAAACTTGGCAACCCTTCTCTAGAGCCATAGGAACCCAAATATTCCCACTTAGCTTTTGTAAATAAAAAGATGAATAATAAATTAACCAGTAAAAAAATCATCTTAGAGCACAGAACACATCATCTTATTGGAAGGAAACAATAAAAAGGGGGGTTTCAGATCTTTTTCAGATGTCCACCTTCAACGTGTGCAGGCTGCCTTTGCTCACCAAGACCTGGATCTCAGGTCTTGAGACCTCCATGTGGCATTATGCTGTAAGAAAGCCAGAGTCCTCTCCAGTGTCACAAGTGTTCTGTGTACTGGCAAGGTGACAGAAAAACTGAAGCTATTGCCACACTTTAATAGCAATACACCTTGGAAGAAATCTGAATGTGTATGTTTTCTTCTTCTCCCAAATCACTACCATTTCTCTAGTTGAGAGAAGAAACTTAGCATCTAGACACTAGTTTTATTTTTCAAGAAGGAAAAAACCCAAACCTTTTTTTTACCCAATACACTCCCTGCCAGTGTGGGCAGCTTCAGCAGTGCATTGTAGGTTTCACTATACAAAGTCACCAGAGTGGGTTGTCCTGAAGGTGGTTGCAAAAGGCCACTCTGCAGAGTGGTCAGTGCACTTTACACAGTGAGTGGGATGGAAATTTTCTTGGACAATACTCTTTTTATTACTCTGCAAAACTGGCAGGAACTTCTTTTCCCTTGTACATAGCATGTCAGCTTGACAATATTGAAGCCAACCTGGAAAGTTATTTTGTTTTGCTCTGCCAAATCAGATCTTTCTGCTCTCAAAAAATCAGGTAAAGCTAGAACATATGGTAATGTTTATACTTTAATTCTGTAACATTTTAATGTGAAACATTTGATTTCAAAAGTTGTCACCTGAAAAAACTGCTTGGGTCAACTGGATTTTTCAGAACTATTTTCATCAATACCTGGTAAATAAACTGAAATGTAAAAAATACATACGTGGTCATGATGAAGTCAGTCTGTGCCTCTGACCCCTGGCTGTGGCAATGGCTGGGCAGGGAGTGGGCAGCTTGCATGCCCACCCCAGCGATGCCAACTGTGAGTCAAGGCACAAATCAATGCTGGGAGGCAGCTGCAGGAGACACACACAAACCAGACACCACTGACAAGTTGCACAGGGTAAGAAACTCACTATTTGCTTTGTCTGCTCGCAAAAGGAAGAATGAGCTCTTAAGACAAGGACTTTTGTACAATGGCAATCAATTTCTCAGCACAGTTATCTGGAAGATTGTAAAAAACACCAGAAAATTGAATTATGTGTACATCCACTTCTGTGTTCAAGGAATCTCCCTGTTGTCTAGAGTTCAGTCAGAGCTAGTGTCAGTCTGGATGGTCTCAGCATTAGAAAACAGAGACGTTGGTTCTTAAAATGAGATATTCAGGTATCTCCTTGAAGTATATGCTTAAACTAGCCTCTTGGCTTACGTAGACTATGTGTACAGTGAGTTAGAATGGATGTTCTCATCTGGAAATGACTAGAAGACTGGAACAAATGCTGGAGGTCCTCTCATAGAAGCAGCAGCTTCTACAGAGATTGGGAATCTCCAGCTCTCCAAGAGACACCACCATTTATCCCCTCTCTTTCGGGACATTTGATGAAACAGGATTTCCCCTTTGCCCTGGGTTCATTCACGGGCAAAGTAACCGATTACCAAACCTGAATTGGACAACTACCAAACCTGAATGTCAGGCTTCAGCGCTTCTGCTGCTGGAGTTGCAAAGGAATTTTCAGGGTTGCACTATGGCCAAATATATTTCTGGATTTTTTCCTTTCCTAAAGGGTATTTTCATGGTTATGCTATGGCCAAATATATTTCTGGTTCTTTTCCCTTCTTAAACGATAACAGATACTGACCGCAGATGGAGACAGGATGTCGGATTGATGTGCCTTCCTCACATTCTCAAAGTTATACAAATTGCGTGAGGAATCAAAAAAATAGTTTCTTTCTCTAAACCCATCAAAGGTCATTAAGATTTTTTTCACATTCCCTTAAACATACATCTTGCTAAGATCTTCAAGACACACCTCCCACAATCAGTTCTCTTTAACTCAGGACTGAATTATTAATGATTTAATCTTCTGTGAACTGAAACTTTTTAGTATAAAAATCTTCAAACCCAAAAGCTCAAAGCTGTCTATGAGAAGACAGTGTCCCAGATGATCTGATGATCATTTCTGATTTAAATGACCGGGTCACTGGAAGGTCTCAAGGCACATTATCTAGTGTGAATATAATGATCTCCCATTATAATTAAAAAAAAGAAAACCCAAAATACAAGGTAATCAGGAGGCCACAGTGAGTCTGAGCCACAATTCTAGATGCGCTATGCTGTACAACAGACCTCCCAACCTTAAAGAAGGATGATGTTTTCTTTTTGAAGGATGTAACATGTTTCTGTTTCATAACAATAGATTCCACTAAGTTTTCCCCATAATAAGGCTAAAAATACTTCCCCAGGCCTCACAAGGAATTAACTCTACCGCACCAAGGCTGATTCAGGCAACCCTGTGGTATCTTTGGATGACTGCAAGGCAAACAGTTTTGTACACCAGGTTTTGGTATGTCATGCAACGCTTGCTGGCGGGTGTGTATCCAACCAGTCTTCCCAGTCTCACCTGCGATCCTCTCCGCTTCTGCTCTTGTTTGATAGGCGAGCTGCATGTCAGCACACTGACAGTAGAGCATGAAAACTGGGAAAAGCAGAGAATCAGCCCAACCGCCCCTTGGATCAAACAGAAACGCTTCTCTCCTCATGCGTCTTCCTCCTCTTAACGACTCAGGAAACTTCTAGGCAGTTTTAAGAACATATAAAGTTCTATATAAAGCACTAACTATGTGACAGAAGGCTCAGCCCTTTCTGCTACGTTGCCCACAGTTAGATGGAGAGGACAAACATGCAATGTGTTCATTTGAACATCAACCTCCATGGTCAGTCATGTTCTTATTAGAACAACACGTGATCACCACACACCTAATCTGCAGCTCACCTCCTACTCTATGCTATACAGGCTTTTCCTAACGCTGCAACCAGTAATAAAATGTTTTGCTTGTATGCCAAAAAGCCTAATGTTGGAAATAGTACTTGCCTGCAGTTACCATCACTTGGTTCTGTCTCTGCAAACAGTCCTACAGAATTTCATGGGAGTACTTACAGTCACGGAGACTCGTGCATGAAGAGATGTCAAATAGTTGCCCTCAGGCATGAAGCCAGGATCACCTGTACTCCTGCTACATGCCCAACGGATACTTCTCCATCTGTTCTCAAAGGCCTCCAATAATCAAGAATAATATTGATTATTATGCCTAAAAAATTCTTCCAGTACTTTCTTGCTTTTTACCATACGGACGGCCGGAATCTTACTTGCTAGTTCTTCATTACTTCTTGGCCTGTGTATCACCAATAAGAGATTATTCATTTCCTCTTTCAAAAAGTCTGATAGTATTTAAGACTTGACTTCCTCACTGGTTAAACATTACAAACCTCAGTTCCTTCTTGCTGTTCTCCCCAAGTTCCTTCCCATTGGCACACAACTGGTTCCTGAGGTGCCCAAGCCTGCAGCAGGCTGGGGAGGCCTTACTGTTTCTGGTAGAGCAGGGTGGTGATTTCATGCATCTCTCCGGCCATTTTTCTGGTATTCATCCCATGATTGGGATAACAGTGTTTCACTTCTCACACCAACATTATGATATTGCTGACCTGAATTCAAGTTATGATACATGGCAATTCCCAGGCTCTTTTCTGAAAATTGCTATCCAGCCAGCACTTCCTGTCCTGTATTTGTGCTTCTAAACAGTTCCTGCAAGGTGTAGAAATTGAATTTTCACCTATTGCATTGCATTTTTTCCAGACTAGTTGTTTAGTTTCATTTTGAATTCTACCTTTGTTCTCCTGTCTCCCAGATGCCAGCAGATGGGGGCTGCCAGCATGCCAGAACACAGGGCTGGAATTCCACACGGTCTTGATCCAATTCAGTGCCCACTGAGTCCAGCAACATTTAATTTGACAAGAACTAGTTTGGTTGCCAATGGAAAAATACAAAATTGGGCCCTGAACATCACGTAAACAGAAAAGACCGGCAGTTCATTTGGTATTTATCTACAAACCATTAAATAAAAACCAAATGTTCTAGGATTTAGAAAGTCCAAGTCATACATCTTGGATTCATTCCTTCCAGGTATCTATTTCCCTGTCTGCTGTTCATTTTCTAAAGGACATTTTTTCGATTTGTATTGGTATGCTTGTAGGATTGATTGATTGTTTTTTTTAAAAAGGCAGTTAATGTAGTTTCACAAATTTTATTTAGACACTAACATTTCAGATCTTGGGACAAGGAGAGTGGACCACTGCAATATTTTACATTTAATCATTTATTTTTTTACTACAAAACTTTAAAAAATTGTTCTATCTCACTTAAAACTTTCCCAAATACATTGAGATACTTCTCCCCCAGCTCAGCAAATCTCACAAATGAGCTTAACTCACTTTTTTTGTCCACCATTGCATCACTGACTCTTAAATTTTCCCAAACTGCTTAAATTCAAGGTGACAACAGGCAAGCTGCAGAGCAGGCAGGCATCTGACCTACCACTGGACTCCAAAAACTTCTTGCTCAATTGCAAACCATTTGAAAACTGGGAAATTGGTTTGACAATTCTTTCTCATGCTCTAAATTAGCATTTCAAACTTTTGTTGTGGATAAAAAGTGTACACCATGTTTACAGTATTGATATTAAAAAGAATTCATACATATTTTAGTAATTAGAAATTTCAATTTAACTTCCAAGTTGTTCTGATCAACATCATTGTAAATTCTTCTGTCCTGTAAGACAAAGAAAATCACATTTAGAAAGGTGGCAGTGCAAACCAAAGAAAGCACAGATGGAATATGATACAGTACAAGTCACTTACTTCCCTCAAGAGAAAACAATGTAAACCATGAGTGCACAGCCCACTATCCAGCCAACTGCAAGGAGTATAGGTACAACGAGACGTGAAAGTGGGACTTGGGCTGAAAGAGAAAAGATTGTCTTTTTCAGAAAGGCCACATTACATTGACTGTGAATTCACTACATTAAAAACATCAAAACCACGATTGTCATGGAGCAAAAAGATAACCTGTGAGCTTAGGCCTCATTATCTATGATTGCTATTTTTAGCATGGAGTCACCATATCTTGGCAGACCTTCCAAGGAGAATACGTAGCAAAAGCCCAATGAGATTTCCCTGCTATGGTCTCTGCAATCAGATAGGTACCAGGCTTAGCACTTCCAAAAGCAGCAGGGTACAGGGAGGAGATGGGCACAGTTCTGTCCTTGGTCTCCATAGGTCATCAGGAGAACATCTGTACTGGATTTTATTGACAGCAGCTGTCCCAGCAGATTCAGGATTCAATCCCTGACAGCACCTTCTATAAGTCTCATTAGGTTGGCAACAGTAAATCAAAAATCGAGTGATAATTTAACATTGCATCCATTTAAGATCAGTGTGCTGGGGCTGCAATGAGGAGACCCTGTATGAGTTTCCACCTCCCAAAGGATATTTGCCAATGGCTATGCATCAGGAATTCACAGCTCATCTCTGTGCTTTCTCTGCACAGTGCATGACTCAGACCACTCCTGTCCTGCCACTACAGCCATACAGGGTGGTGTAATTGTTGATGTAATTGTCCACTGAAAGGGTGTTCCACACTTTCAAGTAAGAAAATTACAAGAGTTTCCAATGGGAATGTACCTCCTGCTTGGATGAGTTGGGCCAGTCACAAACATGTGATGTCTTGCATGTATTGCCCACCAGTACCAGAACAAGCTAAAAATTTACATGGAGATGTGGAGTCCCAAACTGGTGATGGTTCAAGGAACATGCAGAAAGCAGAACTAGCACTTTATATAAATACGTTCCTATACAACACCAGAATTTCAAAGACCCTTCTATCAGTTTCCTGCAAATAACAGAAGCTTCCCAGAAAGCAGCACATCAACCTTTGAGATCATATTACTTACCAATATATTACAACATTTTAAAGCACATCTTCCTGCAGGTAAAAGATTTCCAGGTTTTTGAAGGGATTAATAAATAATGCAGAACTATTCACAACACCTTGCACAGTTTAGATCAAGCAGACAGACTTCAGAAGGATGCTTAATAATTCAAGGCTTTCCACATTGCTCTTTTAAAGCTATGCAGAACACAAGACATGTCTTACTATGATATTGCAAGGTGTATCTACCAAGAAGGAAAGAGAGAACAGATATATAGAAAATCTGCATGTGCTGCCCTAAAAATATTGAACACATAAGCAACCACACAGCAAAAAGATAAAATCCTGCTCTGAAACTGGGTGGCCTTTTACCACAGGGAAGTCCCTTTCCTGATTTATTTAAAGACTGTTTTTCCTTTGACTCTTTTTAAGGTAAAGCTACTTCTGTTGGAAACCATTTCTCTTTAGCTGCCATTTTTTCTAAAGGTCCTAAATAGAGGGCTGGATCCCACTGGGGTACAAGGAAGAGTTTTGACAGAGCTCTGCTAAGTTGCCTTTCTTTCTACTGAATATGGTGGTTTGTTACATGAGACCCAGTTTAAATGCAGTATGACAAGAGAGGCAGGTCCTGATGGGTCACCAGGAATGCTGTGACCAGCATTTGTCATGAAGCAGCACGCAGCTGGCTCTGAGAGATAGAGTTTCATGGGAGCCATTGGGAGTACTTGTGTTTCATAGTTTAAGAACAGAAATGACCAGGAGATCATTTGCTCTGATCTCCTCTGTGTCACAGGACAGATACCCCAAGACTTGAGTTAGAGCAGAGCAACTGCTTGGAAGCCTATATTTTATGGCACTAGCAGGACAGACTTACGCACAAGGCTGGGTGTGACATTTGAGCAGGTAACCCCTTCGTAAGGCCTCAGAAGAATGTGACAAACTCCAGGGTCTCAATATTTGGTCCAAGGAAAACTACCCTGAGTCTAAATCTGAGAATCAGTATTACCCTCACCATGGAGCAAGGCTGTGCACACCAGCAGCCAGAAAGAGAGCATCTGCATTGTCTGCTTTCCAGCCCCAGGTGGAGATGGGGAGTGGAGGGACAAGCAGCAGAGAAACAAAGTACTTTTAAACTACTGTGTTTTGGAAAGAAAACTCTTTACTGGCCCCTGCAGGTAACCAGCTTAAATCCTAAAACATGAGGTTTCGGTATAAGCACCATTTAAATGAATGCACACAAAAGCAGAATACTGAGGGAAATGTGGGTTATTGCAGTTGCAAGTACTTCTTTCAAACAGACCGGAGAAACAAAGCCTGGCTGTGGGGATGGAGCCAGAGCCTGCTGTAATAAAAAGGCCTGGATATAAATAATTCTGGAAGGCAGAATAAAGAAAGGAATCTTACTGTGACCTGTGTAAGTAAGCTGCTATTCTTGCTACAAATGACTTTCTTTTTCCCCCATTACAGTGTTTTTTTTCTGTACTTTAAACATGAATTTATCTCTAAACAGAGAGAGGCTGGTCAAAGCAGCAAACACACAGCATTTTTGCTGTGCTACAGCAGAGTTCCTCCACATGTGATAAACAGACTCCCAATCTCTGTGCTTCTTCAGGTCAGGAACTCTGGGAAGTGCCCAGCCTGGGATGCCAGAGTACCACAGTGAAGGATCCCAGCTATGGGATACAGCAGCCCAGACTTACAAGCTAAAATACCAGTAAAGTTAGTCTGATCCCCATCTTCCATTTTTCAGGGACTTAGCTTTTATCCAGAACCACAGGTTCACTTGGTTTTGCCGTCAGTAGTTGGTCAAAAGTCCTACCAGCTACTGTGAGTAAAATGATGCCTTTGGTCTCACTGAGCTGCCTTCAAATCTGAAATATCCAATACTGACAAAGGCACCCCCCAAGACACCATGAAATAAAACTCCCACTGACTTTAAGCAGGAAGAAGCTTGGCAGGTAAAGAAGGGAATGTTTCCCTGCCCGAGCCTGTCAAGCTTGAACTCGCAGTCTTACATTCCTTACTCCAAAATGCCTCAGAATTTCACATAAATTTACTTCATTTCATTTCATATAGGCTACACACGCACACACAGAGCCAAACCACTAACCTGTCACTGGGATAGCAGTTTGAACACCACACTGGTCAGCAGACTAGGAGGGAATGTGTGAGCATGGACAGAGGACCGTGTCTCCTGCATGCCTCCCAGTTACCAGCCCCAACAGGTAAGTTTCCCCATGTTCCTTAAGTGCTGCCAATAGAGGCTGTGGTGCTCCAAGATCTAATTTCACCACAGAACTGATGTGGACGAGGCTTTGGTGTTGATGGCATTTGCCAGCTTAACACTTAAAAATCCTGTGAACCCTGCAGTTACTTGTTTTGGTGAGGTTGCCCAACCATTTCTAATCCGGGGCCGAGCTGGAGGCATGTGCGGGAGGGAGGCAGTCAAACCCGGCGCTGCTGGCGCCAGCAGGGTATGTCTGAGTGATTACAGCCACATTGCTTTTTTTTCTTCTTTAAAACAAAAAACAACAAAAGACACCCAACTTTAAACACAAATAGCAACACATTCTACCACTGCAAAATATGGTTAAGTATTATTTCCTAGTAGAACACCAATATCAGTATAATTTCTGTGGATATAAATGAAAACTAAAACTAAGAAACAGCATTCAGTGTCCTGTTGTTATCTGAGTTTTGTTGAATTCCAGTATCCTTCTTAGATACCAGTGGTAATGGTGCAAAAAAAGTGAGCTAAAAGTCCTTAAAAACTTTTAATATAGCTATGAAGATGTATAAAGGAGTTATTCTACAAGGAAATCTACTACCTGAATAACTCTACACAGCTAACACCATATTTTAAATTACAGTCATTTCACCATCCAAATCTCTTACAGTGAAGCAAATAGAAAATGACAGTGAATATAAAATGTGTATTTATAAAATGTCTGTTCTCCTTGGAGAAAGTGCAAATGTGCTTATAACGAAAAGGTCATTATTAAAATTTCATTTTGCTCTGACACTTGGGTTTCTAAATTATTATATGTTCACCTAACATTACACTCAGATTTCAGCTACACAGACAGTATACTTACAACACGGTGAAATGTCATTAAAAGGAACCATGTAAAATGAGTTATATTAGTCAACTTAAAATGACAGCTACAAAAGAAACTAAAGAAAACAAAACTGGTAAGATTCAGAAATATGGGAGGGAGGAACCTAAGCTACTTTAAATTCACTGTTGTTAATAGAATTAGCTTTCTTACTGGAAAGTAAAACATACAGTATATCATATAAAAACACAAATAGCTGAGTATTTTCACACAACATTGTTCAGATCTATGAATTTTAAGAATATATGTTTCATTCATATTTAACTGTGCATCTTACCTGGTTCTGCCATTCCTCCCTCTGCTGGTTTTATTGGCAAGTTTTAAGGTTTGCCTCTGCAGTTGTTCTCATGAGCCTTGGGATGCTTTAAATAGAGCAATATCTGGAATGTGCTGCAGCTGCCTTGCTCACTGATGCCAGTTCTTGACTATATGTATTCAATTGTCTAAAAAGGCAGGAGTTCAAGGGATTCAAGGTTACCTCTTTGTGCAACTGTACATCTGTTGCAGAGAAAACCAATAAAGAGGGGTCACTTTTTGAAAAGGGAGAGAAACAAGGGCAAGAACTGCTGTATGGTCTCTTTACAGCCATAAAACACCACATGATAAGTTAATGTAATATTTGGAGCATGACAGGGATCCACACATCTTCTCTTGTCCCTCTCGTATCAAAAAACCAAGCCGAGTCCTCTTCAATAATACTTGTATATGTATTTCTATAGTTATTAGTTACTTGCTAAGCATGACCAGCTATCTTGTACTACACAAAGCAGAGAGGTACATTTAGTGTCTTCCCTCTGAAGGGTTACTGTGTACAGTCACAGGTTTTCATTACTCCTGAAGGTAGTGGGTAACAAAATTCAAGGGAGGAACATTCCTAAAATAATCTGAGAATGATTTTGTCCTAAACAGGACAAATTCAGAAGAGAAGAAACATGGAGATGAGTACCAAATCTGAGCTAAAAGGACAAACTGCACACTAGCTTGTGTCACATAAAAGAGAAGCTTTGTATAAAGATCCCTTGGAGTAATCCTGGTCACAGTTTTTGATCGATTAGCACAAGAAACCCACTCAAAGTTTATTACGGAAAATGAGGTCCTGTACAAAATATTCAGAGGAACACACAGGTGCAAAAAGCCTCTAACTAAATGGTTTTTTTCAGGCATGGGAGAACATTTTAGCTAATGTTCAGCAAGCTTATACATAATCCCATTTCAGATGCTAAATGAAACAGAGTCTTCCTGGGTGTTTCTCAAATGGAAAAAGACAGATTGCTGTTCAAAAGCCATTCCACATAGCAGGTGCACAGGATGTTTTGAAGTGATCTAATCTGGATGTTTGTGTGGTTCAGAGGAATTGGTCATGGGCTCCCAGAAAACATTGCTTAGAAACACATTATGCAGATCTTCTAGAAGAGATTATGCCTTTCTTATGTGCTCATTGATTAAAGATTAAATACCTTATATACAAAAATAAATTCCAACTATCACCTTTCTTCATAATCGCTTCCTCTCTTCCAGTGACTGTGGAGATCACATCTGCCTTGGAGCTATCATATCAGAAGGCCTGAAGGAAAGGAATTAAGACAAAGTTAAATTCTAGAGCACCAGACAGAAAAAATACTGGCTTTTCATACCAATACAATCTAACTTGTTCTAAAGCAGGTTCATAACTTAAGTATTTAATTTCAAAAGGACTAGAAGTGGTTATAATGGAAGTGTAATCCCAGTCCCTCCCAAGGAAGGGTCTATCCCTGAGCACAAGAACTGCTTTCCAGGGGTCCCTTCTCAGTTCCCAGCCCATTCCCTGAGCGCCGTGACTGCAAAGGCAGAGCAG
>BJBW01002847.1:141270-165845 GCA_004320125.1 Scolopax mira
TTGCCCTAGATGCAAGAATGGAAACTATGAGCCCCAGGCTACATGGCTTGTGTCCATCTGTGGAGTACTTTCATCTGGAATGAATAAAAAAAAAGGAAAAGAGTATTTTAAATACAATTACTTGTATTTCTGTGATCAGTAACTTAGAAACCACGCTAACATACAAAATGTGGGATTGAACAGCATTCAACACTGACAAAACTTTATTGAAGACGGTTGTTTTACCATCAGTGATGAATTTAGCTTTGCATAGATTGGTTTCATTGCATACACTAAGCAGTCCACATTTTTTTTGGTCTTTTGAGTTGAATTCTAAGATGACGATTACAGAAAAATAACTGAAGCCAAGTCGTATCACCTAAGGAAGTTTTAATCAATTTCTGCAATCAGTATCTTGACAAACTTGTTCCTCAGTCAGTCTGTGCTCACTGT
The DNA here is from genome assembly GCA_004320125.1 of Scolopax mira. Classification (NCBI taxonomy): domain Eukaryota; kingdom Metazoa; phylum Chordata; class Aves; order Charadriiformes; family Scolopacidae; genus Scolopax; species Scolopax mira. The sequence goes on from BJBW01002847.1 coordinate 141,703, forward strand.
CTCTTAGGTTCTTGTGTTTCTGTACAATGAGATAATTCAAATCAGATACTTTCACTGAATTTCACTGAATTTTTAGAGTTGGAANNGGATTGCCCAGAGCTAGAGCATGTCACTCAGGACTGCATTCTGGTGGGTCTTGAAAACCTCCAAAGAAGGGGACTCCACACCCTCCTTCCACTTCTGCAGATAAAACAGAAACATCAAGCTGTATTGTCTGCCCTCCAGCACCAGGTCCACAACATAAGTCTCTTCTGACAGCAGGGACTCTGCTGGCTGAAGGATCAGACTCCCACTTTTTGTAGTAGGAGTATAGGATTTAGAGGATTTTTTGGAACTTGAAACTCCTGCCTACCAATTAACAGCAATCATGTGATAACATCCTGGGACCTGCTATTTCTAAAACTTCCCACTGGCTGTTTCACAGTGGTTGTGACATCACTTGCAGCATCTTCAGATCTGCACGTATTTCACAATAAAGGTTTAATGACTCCCCTCAAAGGATCATATTCCTTTGCCCACAGAAACTAGTGCAAGGACTTCCACTGGTTTGTAGAGATTGGTTTGACCAATATAATAACTGAATAATATAATAATTGAAATGTCAAGTTCTCCAAGTACTGAAGTTTTCTGGTACTGGATATGCCCACTATGTCTCCGCTGCTGGCTTTTGCCAGTCCTCTGCATTCTTGAGTAAGACAGTTCTCTTTAAAAAATACTTGCTTTTCCCCAAGCACCACGTAAGGAAAGTGATTTCATTACTGCTTATCCAAAATGGATATACTCATAAAAGAAAACTCAGGGCTATACAACATTTTATCATGCCCTCTACAATTCAGTGCTTCATGTCATTTTCAGACTCAAGAATAAAATACAAGCTTTACATTCTTTGTCTAGCTTTGCTATAGAGAAGACTTTTTGGGATAGGATCTAATTTGCTGTAAAAAGAAATACGATTCTGTTCTCTGTGTAATAGATTTATTGAAAAAAACCCCACCTCTCTGATACAATAACTTCATTGGCTGCATAGCTGTTCCCATAATACTCCTATCTGTTTTGGTTCTGCTAATTTTATATATGTCTGATCTAATGGAAATAATTTCTACCAGGACCATGTATTCCTAACAAGACAATCTGACCTTCACAGATTGGGATCTTTCCAGGCAGTTCCCTTAAGCAAGGACAAAGAGTCATTACTGTTCACAACAATTTTGCTAACTACTCCCCTAATTTAGCTGCAGGCATAGTAAGTATTATTCTGCAAGTCTAAAGCATGAGGTTAAGGATATAAAAGATGTAATTGCAGCAAAAAATAGCATAACAATATAGACATTATTTTAAACAACATATCTTCTGTTTGGAAGAGAGGAAAGAACTGCAGACATAAATCTACACTAGATCTCAGTCCAACAGCCAAAAAAAAAAAAAAAAGCAGGGGGACAGTTTCAAAATATAAAACACAAGGACAGTACACAATGCTTAAGGAAAAAAAAAAATCGAGAATGATTTGTGGCAAAAAACATCTACTTTTTTGCCTGCTGAAGAACAATATACAAGAAAAACAATTACCTCATTTTTAATTGTGTTTCAAATTTCATTATAATTTGTGTATGCTTCTTCCTCTGTGTTTGTGCTGGGATGATGAAACATTCAATATCCAGAGTTAGGCTTGGACTGTTCATAGTGGTCTGAAACGAGATCTCTTCTTTAGCCTTCAGTTCACTGAGGTACTCAAACAGATTTGTCCCACTTAAAGCAGTCTTTTAAGCAGCCTCTTTGACTTCAGTCCCCTTAAATGCTCAAAGCTAGGAATGCACTTTAAATGCTTTAAATGCCTTCAGTACTTTAAGTGAATTAGGGCCAAAATTAGGAGGAACTGAGTAAGCCAGCAGGGCTGCAAGACTTTTTTTCCGGAAGAGAAAGCAATTTTAAGGGGGGGGAGGAGGAGGGGGGAAGTACTGATGTTATAGAAAATAGTAAGTTTTCTTCTTCCGATCCACGTGGACCTTGCCAAAGGGGAAAAAAAAAAAAACAAACAAAAAAACCCCCCCCAAAATAAGGCAGCAGAGGCTGCTGTTGGATTCAGTGGCTGGCTGGCGATTATGAATGCTGCCATTCCCCAGCATGGCTGCACAGGCTGCGGGGAGCAGCAAGAACCCCCTGCAGGCTGATGGGTTGTCTTGGTGCCAAAGCTTTGGTGAAGGGCTGGAAGGAACAAGTTACTCCTAATGTCCATCCTAAACCTCCCATGGCACAACCTGAAGCCCTCTCCTCTTGTCCTATTACATGTTCTTTGGAAAAATAGATGGACTTCCCCCTCACTACACCCTCGTTTCAGGAAATTGTAGAGAGTGATAAGGTCTCCCCTTTTCTCCAGGCTGAGCAACCCCAGCTCCCTCAGCCGCTCCTCAGAAAACTTATTCTCCAGACCCCTCACCAGCTTTGTTGCCCTTCTCTGGACATGCTCCAGCACATCAATGTCATTCTTGTAGGGGCCCAAGAAAAGGCCCAAAACTGAACACAGTACTTGAGGTGGGGCTTCACCAGTGCTGAGTACAGGAGGACTATCACTGCCCCAGTCCTGCTGGCCACACTGTTCCTGATATAGGCTAGGATGCCCGTTGGCTGCCTTGGCCACCTGGGCGCACTGCTGGCTCATATTCAGCTGGCCATCGATCAATAATGTCAAATTTATATTTTTGTTATGCAGACTTCTAATACCTGAAGGTCTACACGCAGCATTCATAGACTGGCAAAGAAATTATTTCAGTTTTACAAATCCTATATAAATTCATATAATTAATATAAATTCATATAAATAACTGTAGGCTACACTGCTTTATATTAGATTAGAGGGACATATCAACTCATTTTCACAAAAGCATTGCTCCAAATAATTATAGCTGTGTCATATTGATACTAACTTTTTAGAATCAGATTCCTATCTTTCAGTTAATCTTTTTCCTTTAAAAAATACCACCCTGATTTACTAGCCAATCAAAAGCCATTACTTTGCCATATTGTCTTGTGACCTGCAGACTAACATGAGAGAAAGTATGAGATTATTGCAGTCACAAAATAGTATATGTGGAAAACTTGTCTAATGAGATGCATTTTATTAGTCACATCAATCTTAGCATTTGAAAGCTCCCTTAAAAATGGCTAGAGATTACTTCCACTCACATTTACATCATGAAAATAAAGACTGATTGTTGATTTATTTGATAACAACGCAACTGAAGACCTGAAAAATTCCATTTATTAAGCTACTAAATATTTAATTCCACACACTGCTTCCTAGGGCTTGGGGTACACACATCATTTCTCTTAGCAGAGCACTTCAGCTAAATGCTGAGATATCTGATTTTAAAAGGTGTAAATATAATGGAGAAACAGCAGTTCAGTGTAGACATCTACATGTGCAATGTCATTTCTGGATTAGTTCCCCACTGATGTCTAAAAATAATGTCGATAACGATGTGGATTTTGTCTTTGTATAGTTTCATTTCAATGGCTGTTGAGTAATTAGTAAATACCTTTCTAGCTGGCACAGCGATAATTGCTGTGAATAAATCTTCCTGACACATAATTTATGAGAAACCACCTCAGCTGGATTTCTCAGCACTGAGCTTTAGACGACTGGAAGATGAGCTGCATGACAAAACCATGGCTTGCAAGGCAATGCAAGATTTCAAAGCTGCAATTTTAGTTTATGAGCACCGCAACCTGACCAGGGCTTCCATCCTGTTCTGCACAGCCTGCTGAGATCATGGGCACCCCACAGGGATGGTAGCACATGAATGAAGAGCCAAGCATACTTAATCACAGATATTTGGAGACAGAAAGCAGCTCTGGAGTCCTCTCTGACCAAGTACCCCGCACTTTCTCCTGCTGTTGAACTGAAGGGCATGCAGGATACTAAACACTTCCCAGGAATAGCTCAGCAACCAAAGCTCAGGGTCAGTGACAGGACAAGTTTCAGATATTTCATATAAAAACTTCACTGAATTTCTTCCTCTCCAGTGATGACTATTCAGGAAGGAAACCCAACCCATCATACCTTGTAAATCCTCATGGGATTTATAACTTGGGAAATGTCAGCTTTCTGGAAGATGAATTTTATGATGTATACATTAGTGTAACCTGGTGGTGTGGCTTTCACTGTGACAGATGAAGAAAAATCAGCATTTTCCTCATAATTTAAAGGCATTTAATGTGTTGCTTGGATTTGCACTACATCCTGGGAGTCAGGTCAAGGAGGGGATTCTGCCTCTCTTCTCCACTCTGGTGAGATCCCCCTGCAGTGCTGCAGCCAGCTCTGGGGCACCCAACACAAGAAGGACATGGACATGTTGGAATGGGTCCAGAGAATGCCACAAAGATGATCCAAGGGCTGGAGTACCTCTGCTACAAGGACAGGCAGAGAGTTGGGGTTGTTTGGTCTGGAGAAGAAGAGGCTCTGGGGAGACCTTACAGACCCTTCTAGTCCCTTAAAGGAGCTACAGAAAAGCTGGGGAGGGACTCTTGATCAGGAAGTGGAGCAGTAGGACTGGGGGGGCACAGTTTTAAATTGGAAGAGGGGAGATTTAGATTAGATATTAGAAAGAAATTCTCTGCTGTGAGTGTGCTGAGACACTGGAACAGGCTGCCCAGAGAAGCTGTGGCTGCTCCATCCCTGGAGGGGTTCAAGGCCAGGCTGGATGGGGCTTTGAGCAACATGGTCTAGTGGGAGATGTCCCGACCCATGGCAAGGGGGTTGGAACTAGGTGATCGTTAAGGTCCCTTCCAACTTTAACCATTCTATAATTATATCTGTGTTCAAAACCCTACATCTTCTAGCCTTCCACTGACATTGGTGTGAAAAGCTGCCCCTGACTGCAGATCTGCTGGAAGTAGAGTACTAGGCAAAAAGAAAACCAGGCACACAAAGACATTAGCACAATTTCTGGAAAATTCTTTGCATTTCTCATCTTTAAGACTATCAATTAATTGATGGTTGCAAGAAGAGAGCAGAAATTAGGAACTCCATATCTGACCTGCTTGGAGAATCCTGAACATGCAGTGGTCTCACTGCTTGGGCCAGTGAAACAGGGCACACACAAGATCTGCCCCTTTGCCCAGCATTGCCTGTGGCTCAAGGGCAGTGGCAGAGGAAAGCAAATAGCACAAATGACTGCCTGAGCTGCTGACCGACTGATTTTTCCACTTTTGCCCAGCATGAGGCAAGGAAGCAGCAGGGGAGGATGCCAGCAGCGAGGTGGGACGCTCCAACAAGGGGTATCAAGGCCATCATTATTCTCAAGTGCTTGGGTTTTGCCATGATGACCTAACTGTACCCAGATGAACAGATGGGAACAGCTGGCTATTAAGTTACACTTTTGGTTGTTCCCTTGTTCTAACTCCTGAAAAACAAACATCAGAACTGCTCAGCTGGGATGCATGTTCCAGTTCTTGGTTCAGCCCTGAATTTCCTGGTTGAAAACAACCTATTAGACTGAAGATACTGCATTCAAAAACAAATGATGGCTTGTATGATTTCAGCTCATGTGGTGAGCAAAGTCATACACAGGCTAAAAACATTTTTATTTGATCTTACTGTGTCCTCTGAAAAAAACATTAGATCACGCCAGCAGGGAATACAATGGCAAAACACAAATTGGCTAAAGAAAAAAGGATATATTCATTAACATAAATTATGAAAGACTTTCTAAAATGCTTTGTTTATCTAAGACTTAAATTATTTATTTCTTGATCTGATCATTCCAGTTAACCATAAAAATGGGATAAAACTAAGCAAGATGATTTCAATGTCCTTTTTAGAGGAAAACGAAGGATTTCTTCAGAATCTTTTATTCTGCATTTTTCCATGTATTAAAAAACTACAATACAAATGAGTATAAGCCAGCCCTGGAATTTGTGCCTTAAAGTCACCCATCTTAACCTGCACCTTCCCCCAGCAGAAATACCCACAGATACCTCACTCAATCTGTATGTGTGAGGACTACTTTTTCTTAAAAAACTGGAGAAAACAAGCAGTTAATGAAAGGGGACGAAATTCAAGACCAGAATAAAACAACTTGTGATAAAGCAAAGACATACTCAAGTCAGCAGAGATACACCAAATGGAACCACCTGAGACTCAGCTGTAAGGAAATCGCATTGATATGAGGGGTAAGAGCTCTGCACACTGTGAACTTACCACTTTGAATGTGAGCTGAATCGGTGTGATCTCGATGCCAGATTTGGCACTGTCCTCCTGGTGGGACTGGTTCCTCGTTCCACTGCGTTTTGTAGACAGCCAGTCAAGTAATTTTCTCCCTTCTTCTCCAGGTGACTCTGGCAGAAGTTTGCCTGGATTCTATACATCTGTGGAGATGACCCCTCCTTTTGCAGGCAGTCTGCTTGTGCAAGAGCATGAGATGGATCTTTTTTCCCTTTTCTATAGCTTATATTTTTCTTTTTAAATGAATCCCGAGTGCTGGGGAAAATATGCATCTTTAAAAATACCAGAACAAATCACATAGTTCAAAAAAGCTTTGCAAGCATTGAAAAGTCATTAAAATGTTACCAAGTTTTACCCAAACAGAAATAAAGTTCTCAAAAACATTGTGTCAAAAAAAATTGACACTTCTGTGCAAAGATTTTTAAAAAGTATCTTATTTGTAAGAATATAGCCAGCTTTACTAGCTAGATATGTGCTGTAAGCCAATTCTTTAAAGAAAAGGTGGCGTGAAGAAGAGGAGCTCCTACTCTTGTGCTGCAGTACCCTCTTGTGACAGATGGGGCAACTTCAGATTGAGAGGGAATCCAGAGGATGCTCTACTGCATCAGTCAACTGAGGCAATGGAGTTACACACACATAAAAGTGTAAAGAAACTAAATATGGTGTACTTAAAACTTTTCTCAGGAAGTGCATACTTAGCATTTGAAGGCTTTGAAAAGGCTGAGTGTTTCCTCATGCTGGGGTGTCTTTGCCTCTGTTCAAATGAATCCCACTACAGTTATGGGAAACCAAGCAGAGCACCTGAATCTCACGGTCCTCTGACTGGGGCACCTGCATGCACAAGCCAAGTATGCTCAAAAATTACTATGCACTGGCATTTTGGCTACTGTTGAACTACTTAAATCTGGCCTCTGCAACAGGTTCGGGCTGAAGCCACACACCTGCCTACGTTATTACTTCACTTTATCCATGGTACATGAATGAAATCTGTTATTTCACACATTAGACTGAACTGTTGCAATCACGGTAAGTCATTTGACTTCTCCAGGACTTCAGGAGTCAGGTCTCACTACCCAAAATCTTCTCTCCTTCTCTCCTGGGCAAGCTGCATCAGCCTGCACACTCCCGCTCCGGGCTGGGGTGGGTGGTTGCCAGCAGATGGCAACCCCTTCCTGCAGTCCCGGTGGCCAGGCCAGCTGAGTCTCAGACATACAGTATTTGGAAAAAACAGATCTGAATGATTTAAAAGAAATTTAAAAATTAAGTATTTCTATATTGAATTATATTATATATTATTTCCATGAGAGAAATATTATTTTGTCCTGGATATTTGGACAGAAGCCTCTCTTCTTATCATACAGAGCCTATGGAAGGAAAATAAAGAGCCCCATTTCCCTTCCACTCTCACCCATACACATAAATACACACTCTTAGCAAGGCTTAGCAAGTGTTCCTTAAACACTTTAGGAATGGTTCCTCTTCTGTCCTCTCAATGATGTATCACAATAACAGACATCAGAAAATGGTTTAAAATAATTACCATTAATTATTTTTAATATATAAATTTTTATATATATAATATATAAAATATTGTATATTTATAAATATAAATAATTAAAATATTAAAATAAAATGTGAGAAAATATCCCAATTTAATCAACATTTGGAAGACAGCTCTTTCTGCAACAGCCCTGCCCTGGAAAATGTTTCCATGATCTATATTTCTGTTACACCACTTCTCTTAACCCCTCCTTTGTTTTTATGGAGTAAAGAATAAATGACAGAAGTCACCTGTCTTTCCTCAAAGAAACAGCATGTTTGGTAACACACTCCAAATGACAAAGGATGTCATTTAACAAGTAAAACTTTGTCAAAATTGGTTTTTGTTTTTTTTTTTTTTTACTATTTTTAAACCATATGATTTTCTACTCTCACATTCAGAGTTAATGGTCACACATTCGGCATACACACAACAATAGCATTTTGCACGCTCTCATTGCAACACCAACATTTTAATAATCAATTTAACACACCAATAACTTCATTTTATTAAGATAACGAGTTAGTAGTCACCTCCAACAACAGAGGCTTAAGACACTCACTGTGCTGAGTGGGGACTGTAGATGTTCTGCTTTCTGAGCTCCATCCAGCCCAGCCAGCAGCAACCTGGGGCTCCTCTCCCTTGCCAGGCTGCTCCGGTGGCTCTTACACAGCCTTCGCTCCAGCATCCTGCTCTGTTGGCCTGATTCCTGCAGAAGGCTACACATTTGGTGAGGGAAGTAGATTTGGATATGCTTCTCCTACTGGAAAAAAAAAAAAAATCACATTTTTTAAAAATAGATTATTCTTCTTTGTTCTATACATTTGTATACAGTCAAGTAAATATTCATGATGCTAATGAAAGCGGTGGCACAGACTAGAGGAGGAAAGTAATTTGGCTTTACCTTGCCAGTGGAGGCAGATGGGTTTATAAAATCCTCATCCAAGATATAAAAGGCCAATGCTCATTATTGCAAGGCCTTACTTGCACACAGAAACTCACCACTTTAATACTCTAGTTTAATTGCTGCAAAATAGAGACATTCTTAGTTCAGTAAGAGTTCAGTTTCAGTTTATTCTTGTTTCATTTATACTAAACTGAATTAAGCTATCTTTAAACCTCATAAAGAGCATGTTATCTTTTTTAATGGTTTAAGTCCATTGAAATTAATGCTGCAAATAAAAGGGCACACAGATAATTTCAAAGCCTAGGACAAAAAGGAAAAAAAGATACTTTTGAAGATTTTTAAAGGGGAAGAATCTCTAAAATTACGCTTTTAATAAGTTATCCTGAAGTTTAAATTTAAAGTAAAATCAATGGAGAGATTGCATATGGGCTGTATTTAATGTGTGTAAGAAACAACTCTTCTGGGGCTATACTAATCTATACTAGATTCTATTATCAGCAGATAACAAGAGGCTCATGGTTTGTGACTGTATTTTTATCTGAGCACCAATGACTTTTCTAGTTCAGCAGGTGCTATGAAATGGCCATAAATTATTCTAGGTTACAAAATGACCAAACACATTGAAGGCAAAATATTTCATGTGTTACAAGAACAATTAGAAGCATCACCAACTGCCAGAAATAGTTTAGAACATAATAAAACACCAAAAGAAGTACAAATTCACTTCCTTTTTCTCTCCAGAGGAACTGATGCTGCTGATAACTAGTCAAGTATCTTCCTTCAATACTAATATTATCATCTGTCCTGAAAATAAGTTATTAATGCAAAATTATAATTGTGAAGTCCCAATGCTTATTTTCATATGAGCATATGCATGGGAAAGGAAAAAGAGGAAATAGGAAATGTCTGAAAACTTCAAAAATATTCTGAAATTAAACTAAGTGGACTTGGTTTTTTATTTTTTCCTGGTAGCTATTTCTGAACAAGCAACTTGAAGTTTAAATGCTGTCAAATATCAAAGGATGTTTTTTTCTAAATAAGTGCCAGTTTAATTACTAGCATAGGTAATTACACTGACTTTAAATTCTGTATATCTTATGTGATAATTAAGCCAAGACAATTACTATTCAGTATCACGTTTTACTTTTTCTTTCTGTACTGCTGTATTACCATGTATTTCTTAAATTGTGCAAAGTCATTAAATTAAGGATCTACAATGCACTTATTTCCTTGATCACTCTTCCTGCAGCTTCTTTGCCCCTGGGCTACTGACTGTGGCACCAGGTTCTTCTGCACCTAATGATGGTGGCCACATCTCATAATACTGCATTTACAGTAATATACAGGGTAGGAAGAGTTTGCATATCAGTGCAGGTTTTGGTAATATGGGTCTAGATATTTTAAAAAATAACCTCAGGTGAATTAAATATGATCCCAGAGACTTCCTACTAATTAGTGTTCTTCACACACAGCTGAAATTAATCTTTGAATGATCACTTCTCCAACTCCTCCAGGAGGTGAGAACTGTCACAAACTGTGCCACCCTCTTGTCCTTGCTAACACAACTTCGCAACATCAGTACCTTGGGAAAAAACAATTCTGTCCAAAAAGCCCATATGCTGCAGATGCAATCATCTCCTTAGGGAAGGAACAAGGGCAGCACGAACCGTAACATTCAGATTTTAGCCAAACCACATCATGACCTTAAGTGTGGCAATACATACAGCATAGAAGACCTACGTAAAACAAAGTGGTCTCAAAAACTCTTTGTCCTGTGCCCAACAACTATCTGCATGCCAACCATAGAGAGAGGGGGATTTTGTGATACCAGCTCATACCAAACTGGCCACATCTCATCATGTGGAAACAATTTCTAGTCACTATTTGCCTGGACCACATTTACGGCAGTGACAGGTGAGAAGAACTATTCCTTTTACTCACTTGTCAAGGCTGCTGTGGCATGAAGCCTCTTCAATGACTTTGGGGACTAATGACTGATGTTGTGTCATGTTTCAGGCTCGTACACAAGACTTGTTGATGTGCAGTATATTTTTAGTTGACCTATTTTTATCTGACTTCTATATTGCACTTACTTATTGCAAAATCCCCAAATTTCATTGGCAGTACTGGCACTCTGCACCCTAGTATTACTACTCTAAAAGCATAAAGTTATGTATATATGTAAGTCATTAAGATCAGGGTTTTGGTCTCTTTATGCTACATTCTAGACTCTAAAATTGGAGCAATGACATAAGAAAACCTTCACAACTGAGACACCTAAAAATATTATCCCAGAAAATGTCACACTGGCTGCACTGGCAGCTCAGTCTAGGTAGCTGGAGTGGTTGCAATGTGAGCTGTGATGGCATGGCACATCCGTGTTCCTGTCCTTCCCATGACACCATGAGCAGCTCCATAGGGCTCCGAGAATGCCCAGTTCTTCTTCTTGAAGCGCTGTTGAAATGTCAACGCAAGATACAATTTACAAACCTGTATATTTGTAAGACATCTCAGCCTCATTCCATAGAGGGTGAAGACCTCGGGAGGTGGCAACCACAGCTTCCATTGCACCAAGATCATAAAATAAAGCGTGAGATGATCTGAGCTGAATGGAGAGCACCCAGGAAACATGAGCCCTGGCACTGCATTGACAGCCTGTGTAGTTCATTTATTGACATTTTGAAGCATACCAACTACTTTGGAGAGGCTAGAGGGAACTTTCTCCTGTTAAAGTAAAAAAGCTTGGACAATTCGCTCTGGAATAGTAAATAATACTGATAGAAGGAGCTATTTTTGGAGTTCTTGACTAACTGTCATGAACAGTATATGAGAGCCTAGGCTTTAAACCATAACTATTTTTATTCCACTCTGGCAAATCATATTATCTGGATCCTTTTCTGGCTGGGAGGAAGAGCTCTCCCCCTGTTCAACGGAGTATATGCTCCAAGCTCATCACAACAGCAGCTGACCACAGTAATATCCAGCCACAGGATACCAATCTATTGGCATCCCTACCAATTACAGCTCCCAGACACATGAAAGCAAACAATCCCATCAAATAAACAGCCTCATCTTTATATACTGCACCTGGAAATGCATTTTAAAATTTAGCATGAGATAATATTAAAAAATTCCCAGTATTGCACTTATCCCTTATTTAAAAGGCTTAAGATATTATACCCCCTTCTCCTTGTATAAACCAATTCAAGTTATATAATGTATGTGGATTTGCTTTGACCTGATTCCAGATGGCAATATATTTTTAAGCCAAGGCTGTACAATTGCAATTTAGTGGAAAACAGGTCAGGATTTTATTACACGTCAAAACTCTCGAACTGTTCTGAATATTTCAAATTAAAAAGGCAAGAAGAAAATAACCCTTGTGTTGGAATGATCCTGTTGCATTACCTTGCTCATGAATTTATATTGGGTGCATATTTTATCAGTTCTTTTGCTCCTTTTCAACATTCGTATGTGCAGTTTGTTATGACAAACTGGGGCTGGGATTGTACAGATACAAGAGCAGGGCACCAGCAGCCTGGCAGCTCCTGCTCTCCCCACCAAGTACAAGAGCTTCAGCTCAAATCACACAATGTAAAGACAGTTTCAGGTGAAGGAGAAGCAGAAAAGCCAAAAAGGGATGCAGAGCAAGATCTTACATGCAATGGGATTGACAGTTTGCTGGTACCGACCTCATCTCCAGGCAGGACACTGAAGTCTGACTGTCAGGCGGATGTACGGCTCTCAAAGTTCATTAAAAAAAGAGAATAGATCTCTGGAGCAAAGCAGGCTTCCTTCCAGCAATCTGAGGAACAGAGTTGCCTTTTCACTCTCTATCAACATCTCCTTTGCACCACAAAGCATGCAGAAAGTTAGACTGCTAATTTTCCCTGCCAACTCAGGGCCAGTCCTCAAGAAACCCATTAAATCCATCAGTTTCCAGTCTCATCCTTCTGTTAACACATGATGCCAATGCCGCCTGTGAACTGTATTAGTGGGCTGCTTGTTTGGACAGATTTAGTTTGTCTGATGCTATTACACTGCTCAGCTACTTCCTGGCCTATATTAATCCTCTCTGTATTATTTTTCTAGTTTAATTAGTGATGTTAACTAATTTGTTGTTCCAAGTTCATTGAAGAAGAAACCAGAACTACAAAGTCTCTTTGACTCTCCCCTGCCAATTTTAACATATTTCAAAGAATGTCTAATAACCCATGTTAGTCATTGAAATAACTCAGCATATTGGTGGTTCTCTAATTTTTTTCTCTTTGGGGGAAAATATCATCATAATTACATAGATCTTAAACTAAACACAGATCTTAAATTATGGGACTGTCTTTTGCCAAACAATATATGCCCAAACCATATTTGTAGATGATATTTATGTTCTCATATGCATACCCATTAGTTTCAGTACTTTAGGAACCACTCAAAAATGATTACTGCTGTAAACAGCCAGAAGCAGGATCTGGGTGGCTCTTCATACACCTGGGGTGGCTCTTCATACACCACGGCATTATGCTGTGGGGCTGAACACACTCGCCACAAGGCAGCTTTTGAATGCCAGGATCCTTGGACAAAATGCAGCATCTCGTTGTGCACCGATAAAATCTACAAAGTCTTGTTCACGGATCGAACTGCAAAGGAAAGAGAAATCCGGCTGGACCACTAACAAAAGGAAAGTCTTTTACATGTCTGATTCATACTTCCTCACAAAAAGATTATCTTAAATACAAATACGAGTATGTAACAGCATAAGGAGTTACACAGAATATAAACAACTAATGTTTCTGGACTATCCCTTACTATGCCGCTGTATCTTTGTGTTGTTGCTTAGTGTTATGCCTCTTCATTTCATAAACAGTAGCTGACCCAGGAAAAAAAACCAAACAAACAAAAAACCAAACAATAACAAGCCCAGATCATCTCCCTCCTTCTTAAATCCCTTTCCCAACTTGCCTTCTGCATTATTCTTACTAGTTTTTTTTTTTGAATGATCCCTCTGCATGTTTTGCTTTTGATATATCCTGCACCTGTGAATGCTCCCCCACAGCATTTGTAGTATTGCTTTTTTAAGGAGAAAAACAGGACATTTTTTTGGTCCAGTATGCTGCAAGTCTGATCAACTAATGTAAAAAAATAATGAAAGCATATAAAATCTGGAACACTGTCATTCCTGGTTTCAATAGGCAGTGGACTGTATTACAGAATGTACAGAATGTACCACATTATCTCATATTATCTAATGAGGTAAGAAGGTGCTGAACACCATAAACCCTGGTAAATGAAAGCTGACAGCATCACTACAGCTAATTTTCATGTCTTCTCTCAAGAGCTTCAAGAAGCAAGCCCAGGGCACTGGTGTCAGGGGCAAGAAAAGGAAGTTACCACAGTGTCATGGGGTATTGCAAAGATCAAGGTACTCTACTACAGAAACCACCTGAAAGTACATTTCTATACAAAGCAGAAGGAAAGACAAGGCTGTTCAGAATCAAAGGGGTTCTGGGTACATATTGTTTTGAGCTGAGTTCTGCAGGAGGGAAAACAGACAAAACTGAGCAGGGATCAGAGGCAGGTACAGAGACAAGAAGCAGCTGGAAGAACAGCTGTGCTTGGCCTGTTGGGAGAAGACTCTGCAGGAGAAGGACTGGATGAAAGAGTGAAGAGTAAGAATTGTTTGCCACTTACTTTGTGCATTCTGGTTAACTGAGAAATGGCATTGCACTAAAGATGCATCAATATAACCCAATACCATCACTGACTTGTATTTTTTAGGGTAACAGCCTGCTAAACCTGCTTCCCCCAGTTTTGGCTACCTACCCAGATCAGAACAGAGATATTACTGTCCCAAGCAGGAGTGAAACAGCACCAACCAACACCTGGCCGCTTTGCAGGACAGGGTGAGAACAGTTCTTCCACATCGTTTGTGTCTTCTCATCAGTAACAGGAGGCTCGACTCCCACACCAAGGGTTATGTCAGGCAGAAAAAAAGTACAAAATACCTCAAGCTAGCAAAAGAAAGGTTTTAGTAGCTTTATCAAAAATCCTAAACAGCAGAGCTGACTTGGGACGAGACTGCTGGAGTGAAGCAGATAGGTCCCTACAGAGAAAAGAAGGGGTGTTAGCACCTCATGTCTTTGTTCAGTTGTAACAAGCCATATTTGAAACTGCACAATCCGTCTACTTCCAGTACAGTATCCTGCCTTATTTTAAAGTACTGCCAGTGGTTCCTTGGCTTTATAAAAAAAAAGCATTCATAAAACCCTCTCCTCCACAATTAAAGTGCTTGTAGAGTAAGTCTGGCTCAAGTCTGTCTAAATAGTTGTCATTTATTAACTTATTTTTTATGGCACTAGCACTACTGCTACAACAGTAATTTATTTATTCCTGACATTTATTATGCTGTCATAAAATTCAGTATTCTGTATTATACAGAGAAAAATAGAACAATTCTCCCATAACTACTAAAACGATATGTAATAGTTTTCAGAACTAGATGATTATTGTGTAAGCTGAAATCTTAACCATAGCACTACAGCTGTATTGATGATCATTTCCAAAGAACTTTAAAAATCCTATTCAAATTCATCCGTATTCATCACATTCGTTTTTTTGCATGTCCTGATATGTGAAAACCCATTGCATTACAACTTAATGGATTTTTATTGCCACAAACACATTTCCCCCAGTGCAGGTCTGAAGTGTCCATCACTACAGCAAGGAACTGATCCTTTATCCCTCCCAGCACGTTAAAGACCGATGCCACAAACAAGGTAGTGTAAACAATCTTTCTATATGCAAGTCAGAGTTGTATATTTTCTGTTTTTTATGCACCATCATATCACCTTCTCAAGAAAAAAAAAAATTTACTAATACAAATTTGTATTAAATGAATACAGATAGAATATGCTTTGCTACATAATCTCTCGTTTCCTGGCTGGCACAGGGGAAGGGTGCTGCTGCATTTCCAATGAAGCACAGTCTGAGAAGTGAGCCAATTGCTGGACAAATTTAACAATTTAAGGGCTAGGAGCTGGAATCCCACTATGGACTCTCCTTACAGGACAGATTCCACTGCTGTTTCACAGAGACTATTTATCCACATACAGGAAGTATTTTCTCTTCACTCTCCTTTCCCCACAGCCACCTCAACAACCTGCAAGACTCCTGCTGCTGCTTTCCTCAGGAAAAGGGAGCCCAGGACAGCCGGAGAGGAGCGCTCCTCCTGGGAACTCCAGTCAAAGCAGTTCTGCTCCCCCAAGGACGTATTCTGGAGACTAAAATTACTAACTGCACAAATCCCCTGCTCTTGAGATGGCTCATCACCAACTGCCTTGCCTGTTTCACAAGGACAGGATTGAAACTGAGCTTTTAGTTTGAATTAGGAAAAAAACACCAAACATTTTTCTGCTGCCATACTCAAGATTAAACACATTACAGCCCCCTAAAACAAATGCTGAGGAAATAAATTATCCTTTCCAATTCAGTAATACTTGAATGTGTAGGTAGGGAATTAAGGACTGTACAAAGTACATGGTATGTTTGGCAAAATTCTTAACTTGAGACAGATGAATGCTTAACAAAGTCAGGCTTTGCTGCATTTATCCATCAAAGCTCTTGCCTTCAAAAAGGGCCTGGCACACTGCAATTCTATTACAATAGTAGTGTTTAATCATGGGAAGTTAGATGATACATGCTTTTCTATGCCTATTCAAGAGTTTACGGATTCAAACATATCTATGACAAACAAGACATCGTCCACCATCTTTTTCCACTCCCTCAGTTACTGTCATTTACAAGTACAGGTCCTCCTGCCTTGTTTCAAAAAGAAGCAGGTGCCTGTCTGACAAAAGAGCTGCCAAACCTGCTGCTTTTATTGGCACATACCTTTCACATTCAGAGCAGCGGCTGTTGGAGAGGAGGCTCCTGAGAGTTAACCTTTGTTTTCAGATGCAGATCCATTCATGTTTATTCCACTGAATTTTAATCTAAAGCGTAATATTCTGCATATGCCACTCTTGATTCTTTTTTCCAGTTTCTAGAAAGTCAAAAGATTTGACAAGGGGCCAAAAGAGAGACAGGAATGTCTGAGATGGTTCCAACTGCACCTAGAGAGCTTCTGCTTTGCTTTACAAAGCTCCTGTCTCCATAGTTACACAAAAGTTGAAAAATAATGATCAAGTTTTACCTTAAATGCTCCCATCCAGAGTGAAAAAATGAAATTGCTCGGAAGCTCCCAGTCTGACAGCCCACTGGAGCGTGACTCCGCTTCTTTCTGCTCCTGTGGGCTGAATCCATTCCTCTCTGGATTAGGTGACGCTGGACACTCCCCACCTTGCTCTGGGCAGAGCCAGGATCCAACACATCTCCCTTGCAGCCCAGGATGCAGATCACACTGCCATGCATGTGCTGATTTTATTAGGATTTAATAGACATTGTTCACTTCCTTTGGCTGCCTCAAAGCACACAGCTGGCAGCTTTGACTTCACACCTACCCTAACAGCTTTAGCCAGCAATGGACATGCCGGAGTCCTGCCCGGGGACCGGCATTCCCTGTTCTCCTTGCTCAAATCAACAACCTGGCAGCCAGGTCCTCCCTGTGGCAGCCACCACCACTACCCCAGGCACCCCTGAACCCGGGATGGCCACACACTCCTTCTGTGCTTGGGTGGAGTAAAAAACCCCAACAATCCACACGTCTCTGAGGGGCAAACAGTGACATAAGCTCAGGGACCAATTTCAAAGCTCCAATGAAGTCCTCTGTCAAAACCAGAACTGAAGGCTGTGATCTGTTCATTTACCTAATCGAATAGAAGGCAAAATACATGGCATAGAAAGCTAAAGCCACCCTACAGCTTGCTCCAAAACAGAAGTTTTGTTTTCATTTATAAAAGGTCAAAGAACAAAGTGTCTGACTCATAATAAAAAAATCCAAACAAAATAATAAATGAAAAAAAAAGTCACAAAAAAAAACCCCACAAAAAAAAACCCAACCAAAAAAACCCCACACAAAACAAAAGAAAACAAAGAAAAAATCCCAAAATCCCCCCAAAATTTCAGACACTATTTGTGCCTCACAAACACCTTCTCTCCCAGCTATCCTGGAGCAGCAAGAAGAGAGATGAAGCACAGAGAGGAAGAGACACCCACCATGGGAAGGGCTGACTACGCACACCGTTTGACACAAGGCTCATCTGCATTATCGTGTGTTCAATCCCTTTTTGGCTCTTTCTGTCTGCAGCCCAGGGTGTGAAGACAATGAAGAGAGATGTGCTTGGTTGTGGAGTGGTGGAGGAGGAATTGCCACCAGAAATCTCCCAACAGAAGCTTCACATGTACCACGAAATAGAGTACATTTGTTCTCTGGCTCTTAAAGATGCTACTCAAATGCTTTGGCAGATCATTTTTGTTTTCCTACTGCCAACACTAGATGCTGATGCACAGGTATATTAAGTCTTGACAACACAATAAATTTACCAGTGCAAAGTGACATAGACCAGGGCTGCCACATGGACAGGCCATATGGATAGGCCAGCATCAAAAGAAAAAAAAAAGTCCTCAGAAGTGGTCTTTTCCATCAGGATGTTTGCTGGCTAAATAGGAAATTTGACTGGAAAACAGCTTGCTGTATTGTTTTTCTAAAATCAAATAGGAATTGTTCAGTAACTGTTGGCTTTGTTCTGTTTTTTTTCAGCTCAGTAGTCTGTTTCACAACAAAAGCATTAAAAAAACCCCAATTTTCTACTACTTCTGCTCTGTAGTGTAGAGCAGCAAAAAGGAGAGGAACCATGCATGATAGACAACAAAGGAGAAATTCTAAACCAATTTTGACACCAGAGAATTTATGACTTTGCTAAATCTTCCAAACCTGACACCCGTAAGTATCTCCAAATACATCTATTAAATACAGCCAGGTTTGAAACAGTCCCATGGAAATGAAAGGATCCATTTCAGTTTAAAGTAGCTAAGAATATTATCCAGGTGTGCACTGACAGGCAACTAAAAATCCCAAACTGCAAAAGGCACCAGAATGACAATATAGCTGCTGACAAAGAGATGTCTGTTCTGCAAACATGATAGAATTCTTGCCAGTGTCTGCAGAAAATACATTTGGCAAGTGACATAACTTAAATTTGCTGGGCAAAAGTCACAAAGCTGGATCTACCCTTAACATGTGAGCAAACAACTTATTAAACTTTAATGTTTATGTTTGGCAGCTATTTAGTTATTCTGCCCATTTCCATAAAGGTGTTAGTGCTGCTCAGGGAGCCAGGTTAGAACCCCAAACAGCTTCCTACCAGGCTTCTGCTGTCGCTTCATCCCATTCCACTGCTCGTCCTTTCAGCAGGGCCTTTGAATAGCTGTTAAGCTCCTTGGTATCCAAGCAGCAAGCAGACAGGTTTGACAGCGACGGGAAATGGCTTCACCACTGCAGAAGAGAGCAGTAACAGGATTCATTTTTGACTGAATTGGTTTTAGAATTAGTCAAACCATTATTTATTTATTGATTTATTATTACAGAAATATCATAACAACCAGTCTGGATTTCAAAATTATTTTTTCCAGAGAAGGTGCCTCCTCTGCAGGAGGAACAAGAAAACAAGCTCTTAGCAGCTCTCAGTTTTCACACACCCCAGTAGAATCAAATGGAGATCTTTTGGTTTTGTGGAAGAGACCATTCAATCAACCATTCTCTTTCAAAAGTTGCCCAGCAACTTTTCTTCAACCTCCTCGATGGACTAGGATAAGCAATCATAAATATAATTAGGGATATATATTTATCCCTTGAAATTTCTCCAGCATTTGTTAATTTTTCCATACCAGTACTTCCAAGAAAGGCGTTCCCAGTCCACCAGCAGTGATTGTTATGGAGAGTGATCAGGTTAATTTGTCTATTTTGAAAAAAAAAAAAAACTTTTCTACTTTTTTACATAACTTTCTTCCATGGCTTTTTCCAGCAGTGTTCCCTCTTCTGCCTCCTCTCCGTATGGTTTTGTGATGAAGAAAGCTGCAATAACATTTGATCTATGCAGACTACAACAAATCATGTTTGTATTGGGCCAGATAGACAGATTTTTCACCACTACACACAACATAAAATCTGGCTGCTCTCAGCCAGTCAGTCAGTTATCTAAATTGAGTTCTAACTATTTATTAACAGATCTTCTATTCATCTTTCAAGTCTCAATTTCAGATTTCCCCAAAATCTTTCCCCATGTGTGAGACTAGGTGATTTGCATGCACAGGCTGTGCAATTGAACAGATGGATCTGACAGCAGTGGCATATTCTTCCACAAAAATGACAGGATAATAAGTGGAGATCTTGTTAAGCTTGGCTACTGTTAACATAACTGCTTGTTTACTAATATTGCGCAGCAAGGCAGACTGACTGACAGTGCTTTATTTGCCAGTCACTGAATGTATTGACAGCTGCTTTTTCTTAGGCTTAAAGAAAGAAGGAAAAAGAAACAGTAAGACTTTCTGGAGGTAATCTTTTTTTTTTTTTTTAAATACTTCAATTGCCATTGATCAGTATTTGGAATCAAATATATACAGAGAAGTGATTTAGAGAAAAATCACAAGACCAATCAATCTCTCCGAGCCAAAAAAAAAAAGCAGCTTAGCTTTTTTTTTCCTTAGGGAGAAAAGTGTCAACTCTTATTATGTGTTTGTTTACAAGGGAAGACCAGACTTCTATTTAAAAAAGAATAGCAACGCCAAGTCCAAAAATAGGAGGATTTTTAGAGGGCGTAGAATCTGATAAACAAGACAGTTGAATGAGTTCCTCCCAAACTTGTGCCTTCTCTTTCTTCAGAGTAATCATGTCCAAGGCAGTCCAAAAGGAGTTTTAAAACATTTTGGAATATTCTACACGATCATTTACCAGAATGGCATAATTGAACACAAATCTGTTTGCATTCCTTAGTGGTTCTGGGTCGAGGCTGAATCTTGCTATCCTTTTTCTGTTAGTACCTGTGTAAGGATATCCCGGCCTCTTCCTACCTCCTAACCCACCACTCAAGCTGTCATTGTCATACACACACAATGCAGGTGTGAAAACAGTCACTTATCTGAATGCAGTAGAGCTGTGGCTGCAAAATAGAACATTTTCTTTGTAATGTTGATACTGGAGTATTAGAAGAACATTGAGACAATATATTGTCACAAAAGAATGAAGATGAGGATGTAATCTGTTCTTTAGCACTCTGTGCACAAGTGCTGTAAGCAGGTAACTCCTATCCTTAAGAGTTTCAATTACAGTTTTAAAAGTTCAGTTCTCATTCAGAGGAAGCCATAAAGGATTTAATGGACTTACACAGTGAGTAATCCTGCTTAGTTCAGTGTAATGTGATAAAAATATCAAGTGTGCTTTCTGTTAGGATTATTTTTTTTAATGTTCAAGTACCAGTCTGTTGTACTATTGTAATGATAAAAACCAGTTGCTCTAAACCAATGTGCATCTTAAGAAGTACAGCAAGAAGCAAATTTCTTCTCTCAACACCCTGAGAGTATGGAAAGATACAGATGAGCTCCCCCAGGCCTTTCCACGCTGCTCCATCTCTGGAAATTATAAAATTCCAAAACATAGAGACTGCGTTTCAGGGACCTCACAGTGAACGCAGGTGAATCAGGGCCAAGCTGGCATTAGAGGGCAGATCTAGGAGAACCTGCCTCCTCCTCACCAGGGTTCAGCTCCTGGAAAAAGACATTCATGTCTTCTAATAAACTTGCTCTCCATGCTTATCAGAAACAAAGAAATATTCGGCCCCCATCTACCCCGCTCTCAAATTCCTTCTTTCTTCTCCTCTGCCCACCTGTCTAACCTGGCTCTCTAGTACTTGTGTCATTTCTACTTAACTAATCTGATTCTGCATCCAGAGCATTTTGGGGCATGCACAAGGCAACAATACCTTTTGAGTGTCCAGATCCAAGGTGGCTAGAGATGACCCAAGCAAGCAGAGACTTCTCCAAAGGTGCTGCTTAATTACCAGTCATTAGAGAAGTAATGAGTCTGTAGCATCTCAGCAACAGTTTTCTTGCCACTATCTCATTCTTCTCCTTTACTTTATAGGGATAATTACCTACAGACTTTCTTTTTGGAAATCCTTTCTTCAGGCATTATCTTCATTTGTTATAAGAAGCAGCCCTAAAGGCACTGGAGTTTAGCAGGAAGCACACATCATCCTCCTTTTCCTCCTTTAACAATTTCTGGAGCAGAAATTCATACAATTCAGAATTATATGATACTAGTTTGTATTACCAACATCTTGACCATGTACCACTGCCCTTGTTCGCTGCCGTGGCTCTGGAAGGCAAAAAGATAGGATTATATTCCTGCTGCACAGGTGATTGAATGCATTCCTTTTATTAATCTCATTTTATTCACCTAACAAGACCAAACACCTCCTCCTGCCATAATGTAGGAAGAGGTTGTTGGATACCTCATCAACACCTATCCAGTAATACCACGAGGATACTTGGAGACTGCTGGAGCCTGAGGCTGCCAGTCTGACACAATCCTCTTGACAAGGGCTTTTCCCTGCATGTTAACTCCTGAGCTACTGAACTACTTGGAATTAGACAGCAAAGTTTTGTCTTTGTGCAGAAACTAAAAGCGTTTCTAGACAACAACTGCAATCTCTGGACTGCTGAGCCTGGCAAGGCTTTAACAGATGAGAAACCCAGAAGTGCCATGCTTACAGCAGTGTTTTCTACAAGTCACACCAGCACTTTCTCCACAATTCTTTCACTTTAAAACAAATGAAAACACATTTGATGTGTATGACCAACGACTAAGCATTTTGGTCTAATTTACACTGTTATATAGCTCAAACAAAATACATGAAGTTATTCCTTGATTAAAGTTTTGCATTCAGAAGCAGAAGTCGGCCGTTGCTTGTATTTATTCATCCTGCTAAGCACTTAGCATCTCTATCAAGTGCAACAGAAGGTGCTGCCAAAACCATCGAAGAGACAGAAACCATTTCATTTGGCACTGGGCTGAATATCTCTCCACAATTCCTAGCAAAGACCTACAGCAGAGAATTGTTTGCATCCTACTGGCCTGATAATGTATGAACTTGAATTACTGGCAAAAGAAACACACACTTTCACATCCTTTGAGTAAAGAAAGAAGTGCTTTTCAGCAAGGAAACAAAAGGGACAATTTACTGGACATGTGTACATAAGGTCTTTTCCCTTCACTCCTGCTGTCAAGTCTAGCAGTATTCCTGCTCCAAAGCTGGCTCAGTACTGTGCTTGGCACAGAAAGACTGAGCTTGGAGACCAGAGGCAAAGGAGATCCTGCTGAGAATTTATCTTTCAAATTAAAAACCATATCAATGAGTAAATCTTGTTTTATCTCATGAAAGAACATATTAGCTTCATAGAAATGCAGAATGCAGAAGTATGAATTCTTCCACAATCTTCTCTCACGCTGTTGTGGGTGAGGAAGGATTCCACTGCAAAAAAGGTCTCTTGGCTTCAGTGTTCCCACAACGTGGGAATCAAAGCAGCAGTTTTAACTCTCAATCACCTGTGTGGTAAGGGCCATACTTTACTTACATGGCCCCAAGATATTTTTGTCTTTGTCCTTTTTACTCCTTAAAGGATGCTGGTGACCTTACCTCAAACTGCTTAGAGATTTGGGGTTTTTATTCCATTACCAAGATTCCCCGTGGTCACTTCAGCCTTTCTAGTTGAGGACAAGATCTCTGGAGAACAGCAGCCACTTTCTGGTGGAGTTACATGTCTTCATCTGGTAAGGTAATACAACAAAAGCTTCTCTCTGGTTGTGCTTCATAAATACCCACACTGTGCACTGTGTGTGTGTGTAGGACTCAGAGACAGCACTGTGACTATTGGCTCTGCAAACCACCTTTAGAAAGCTAATGAGTACTCAATTAAAAACAGGAACCTTATGCACCCTGTGCATACAGCCAGAGACTGAAGTCTGTGCCAGAGGACAATATACATTCAAGTGGGCTGAGCCTTTGTCCACTGACTACACAGATCAAACCAGGAAATCATAATTACCACCTTCTAGAATTAGGAATGCAGCTGATTAATGTGAAAGCCTAATTTTATGCAAATGCTATGCATAACCAGGTTCTCACTCAAGCTGTAAAAAAAGTGGGAGTACAGGTCAAGATAGCTACTATTTATTTAAATGAATTCAAAACAGCACACGTGCCCTCACTCCTAAGAAGGCTAGGTATATTTTTTAAATATTTAACATCCAAGTTCCAAGACAAAATAATACAAGGGTATTAACCGCCATCATCTTTACTCAGCATCACCCCAATTTGAAGATCAGATATGAAAGAGTAGAAGAATCCTACAACATATTTTAAATCAAACTTGCATCTTCAGTGTCAGCCTTTCAAACATCTTTAAATGGACTGACTCTGAGTAAGTAGCCAAGAAGGTGACTCCCATCCTACCACACATCTGAGGAAATTCTATCAGCTTCAGAA
>BJBW01002847.1:168600-294853 GCA_004320125.1 Scolopax mira
ATAGGAAAGAAACAAGGAAAATCATCAATGACCTGGATGAAGGGATGGAATGTACCCTCAGCACGTTTGCTGATGACACAAAACTAGGAGGGGTGGCTGACACCCCAGAAGGCTGTGCCACCATCCAGTGAGACCTGGACAGGCTGGAGAGATGGGCTGAGAGAAACCTAATGAAATTTAACAAGGGCAAGTGTAGGGTGCTGCACCTGGGGAGAAATAACCCCAAGCACCAGTACAGGTTGGGGGCTGACCTGCTGGAGACAGCTCTGAGGAGAAAGACCTGGGAGTTTTTGTGGACAACAGGATGACCAGGAGCCAGCAATGTGCCCTTGTGGCCAAGATGGCCAATGGCATCCTGGGATGCATCAAAAAGACCGTGGCCAGCAGGTCGATGGAGGTCATCCTGCCCCTCTACTCTGCCCTGGTGAGGCCCCATCTGGAGCACTGTGTCCAGTTCTGGGCTCCCCAGTTTGGGAAGGACAGGGAGCTGCTGGAGAGGGTACAACAAAGGGCCACAAAGATGATTAAGGGCCTGGAGCATCTCTCCTATGAGGAGAGGCTGAGGGTCTTTTTAGTCTTGAGAAGAGGAGATTTAGGGGGGATCTGATCAATGCTTACAAATTCTTAAAGGGAGGGTGTCAGGAGGAAGGGGCTGGTCTTTTCTCAGTGGTGCCCAGTGACAGGACAAGAGGAAATGGGCACAAACTCGAGTATAAGTTCCACCTAAACATGAGGAGGAACTTCTTTACTGTGAGAATGGTAGAGCCCAGAGAGGTGGTGGAGTCTCCTTCTCTGGAGACATTCAAAACCTGCCTGGACAAATTCCTGTGCAACGTGCTCTAGGTAGACCTGCTCAGGTGGGGGGGTTGGACTAAATGATCTCCGGAGGTCCCTTCCAACCCCGTATGATTCTATGATTATAAAAATAACCACAATCTGATACTAATCATGTTCTCTCCATGCTTTCCACTGACATAACTGCCCGTGACAGGCTGCAACTTTTTCTGGTGCCTACAGTTCTTGATCAGTGCTGGAAATTTTACAACCTTTATAGGAGCCCTCCAGGAATTAATTAAATACTTTAAAGGGAGAGCCTTCAGGGGTTTGATCCATATAGGATGTGACTACCTGTTTAGTAGAAGTCCAGAAGGCTGTGACTTCATGTTTATGAGAAACTTGGTTATAAGAACCCTTTCAAGTGAGCGATCAGATAAAACATGATTTCATGCTGGGAAGTGAAGCTAGACAAACATCAACCAGAAATATTTGTTTTTAAAGCACTGAGAGTAATTAGTGTTGGAATAAGTTGAAGTTTGCAACATATTCCAAAAAAGGCTTCACTAGATGGATTTTTAAAAAGCTGCAGCCTTGTTCATACACGGTTTAATTAATTTTGGGGAAAGACTGAAAAATGAATGGCCTTATCAATGTATGAATTGTAAGCTGTTAGTCTGTTCTATCCATATATCTAAAAATCCTGGCTCTATACGATGCTTCTCATAATCTACGTACCAGATGCTCATAGAGATTTAAAGATCGAGATAAATTCAGAAAGCACTTAGATTTCTTGATACAGTGTCCCTTCATTTTAGTGTGCAATACACAAGGCTACTGAAGCCAGCATTTTTAGTTTTCCAAAATTATACCATTCTTACTGTTATTCAGCATCACATTTCAGCATCAGTGTATTAAGCATATGACTTCCAGGTTAGATTTTCTCTGTCACTGCAATCATTTCTGCAGCACAAATTCCCAATGAGACAAACTGCTTTCTAGAATTTTGACAGTATGTCCACATTAGACCACGACTATGTCGCATTACACCAGTTCTGCACTTGTATTATTAACACCCACCAGTGAGACCACAGCATCCCCCAGATATGGGATGATGAGCAGTTTTCAGATGTGCCAGCCATCTTCATGATGGGAACATCCACTGAAGCGGCTGGATTGGCTTCCAGGCTCATAAAAGCATCCCAATACGAGGTTGCCGTTTCCTTCTGGAAATTGGCAGTTACAGAATTAGCCTGATCCCTAGACTGTCATGCAGCAGTTGGGGAGCACAGCATCAGCATCAGTTCACCCATACATGCTCACACAGCTGCATTCTGATGCACACACAGCAGCAGCAGCGATTCCCAGAGGCATGCATCAAATTGTGCCATATTTTCAAGTTTATGCCAAGGATCAGCATTTCCCGGAAAAAGTGGGTGGTATCCAAGCAAAACACAATGCTTTAACATGCCAAAAAAGTATATCTAATAAACCAAATTTATCCCTAGTGTAGCTCCCCTGATGAGTTCTTATACCAGAGATGTGTTTGGCCTGGTACTTAGAAATGAGACACTGCCTGCAACAGACTGGTATCATGCACTAATTACAGTTCCCATCACCACAGGAATGTACTTTTGTTTACATCTCTTCCATGAAGCTTACTTAGTTAAACTAAGAAACTGAAGAAATAATAGAAATCTTGAATAGATATTAAGTCCATTGGAAGTGAGAATATAACCTGCTACAGAATGCAGTACATTTTCTTTAAAATAATGAGTTTACACCAAATAACTTCACTGAAGAGCGATGTCTGCCTATCTCCAATTCATCTTAACCTTCCACTTTGTACACAGAAGTATTAACTTATAGTTTATCAGAGAGATGTCATCGTTAACAGAAGTTCTATCTTTTGTCCTTGCCCTACATTACTGTTTGTAAGTTCCAGATTCAAAATAAATATGGACAGTTTTAAGTAAAGGATAAATTGTTGTTTATAAAAACGTAACTTGAGGTTTCAAGCATCTTTGGCATCTGCTTATAGAACAATTCCTAATTCTGTGAAGAAATTAACCAGACACAACAGTAAGCATAGGAATAGCCCGAGTGGCACTGGGGATTAGACATACTTTCTGACCTGGTACACAAAAAGAAACAGGGCTGCCCTTGGACTGGACCCTACACCAGCTGGCAGGCAAACAGAAGGCAGGTCAGTCCTGGGGAGAATTCTTCACCTGCCTATTCTGCAAGGTTTGTATGGACTCTGCTCCTCTGGACCTCAAGCTCTTCTTTCCTGAGTCTGCATGCAACACTCCATTTCTAGTAAATTAAGAGAGAGATGGTCAAATTGCTATCTTGTAAAGACACCCGGTGCACATGCTTTAATACAAAATACTAGGTTTAATCCAAACGTATTTTATGGGCAAAACAATACCATTGACTTTTTAGTACTTTATGTTACTACTAATCTTTTTTTTCCTTTTATAATTATGAACATAAAAACAAGACAGTGTCTCTGGCTTTGGCTTAGACCTCTCTCCAATTCACACATTCTATACAGAATGCTTGCTTCCAATACTCATAACACTTCATCACACTCTCAAGATTCTCACAGGTATCTTTATGCTCCCATACTCACCACTTGTGATTTCATGTGTTCTTCATGCATTGAAGACATATGTTCAAGGACCAAATCAATTTCTGAATACAATCTATCAAAATTAATGTTCTGCAGACCAAGAACTTCCCTCTTAAAATATTACCTTTGCAAACAGACATAAAAATAGTCTTTCTTACCAGTTTTCCATGTTCAGGCCCAAAAACTGTCCTATATATTACTCAGGAACAGAAATTAATGGTAGTTGACATAAGCTCTCTCTGCCTTCTTGCCTGTGCCAGAACACAAGACCTTTGAACATCTTGAATACTCTAACTCAAGTTTTTCAAGACTCAGAGTATTCCAACAGTGAGAATTTAGAATGTTTTGGTACACCCCAGTGCTACACCACCAAAAAGAAACTTGCACAAACAAAACATAATTTGAATCTCAGCGAGACAGAAAAAACAATACTAAGCCCAGTGAGATAATAAAAACTACTGAGCCACATCTTCCCTTGGCTTGAGTCTACACTGTAGAAATCCTGCCCTGTTTCACTACTCAAATTTCACACAAGAACTGTCCTCCTCTGAATAACTTTCTAAATTAAGAGGAAAGCATAAGAGATTAAGTCATGAGAGACCACTGTAATAATCTGTTCTGACCTCCTGCATACACCATTCAATTTTTCTAAATTAATTCCAATTACAGCTAGAAACAACCTTCAAGTCAAGATAGTTTTATCTCCTGCAATGGAGATGACTGTATCATTTGCTTAATTATAAAGCACTTCTAATGGCAGTTTTTTCTAAAGAATGTATAGGTTCTATTAATACAAATAAATTTATCTGGATATGCTGTGTGAGCATCTGTGGCATGCAGCATTCAGCAGAGCTGATCACAGTCTGCATACATCCATTCTTTCACTTGGAAACAGCCTCTAAACTACCACAGCAGACAAAACTACCGGCAAGTCAAAAGTTGAAACCATCTCTCTCGGGAAGTACTGGCCCAAGTTCCAACACTCCAAGGCACAGAGAGAGCTTCTGAACTTCCCTGAAGTTAGAGGTGGCTTCAATTGTGCCTTCTGAATTTTATCACAAGTACTGACATATAAATTCAGGTCCATACCTTAAGGGAATAATCCAGCATCTGGTTCTGTTCCTTTGTGGAAAAATGCTTTTTATTTAGAAAATACACCGTTTTCTCTCAAGGATTCAAAACAACAGCCATTTGCATCTGCTCGACTCTTAATGGAATGAAATGGGAATATGCAGGCAACTAGGCATACTCAATAAACATGCCTTCCTATTCAGAAAAGAGAAAGAGCTCAGCTGCAGACTTCTAGCTATGAACCATTACCATCATGTGAAATGATATTATTTTTTCCCCTAATACTTTATTGCAAGTTCATAACAAGACAGTTGTCCGCACTCACTAGCTACTGTTAATTTAATCGTAATTGTATTTGCTACAGTTTCAGTAAACATGTAACCAAAGTGCTTAAAAATCTATTTTAATGATGTTTTCAAGAATAGTAATACTCTGCATTACAAAAGAAAGAGGTAAAAGGTACGTCTTTTACATATAAGAAAAAACTTACAGCAAAGGCAAAGAATATTTTAAAATCAAAATAAAGCTATGTCGTTCCCTACAGGGAAGCTTCAGGTGTTTGAGATTACACACTCAATTCACTTTCAGTATTCATAGAAAAAGATGAAGGACAGTCAAAATAGTTACTCTACCATGTCAGCTTTAAATATTCCACTGACTTTCAACAATTTAGCAATAAAATTACAAATATACAGAAAAACAATCTGCTACTGTACTGAAGCTACACACACAACCAATAACAAAAATACATTACAAAATATGCAGAAATTAAGTGTTTTTCATTCATAAATGCAGAATTACTCCCATATTCCACTCTGTCCTGAAATGAGCACTCTACACGATGACAAAAGGAAGACAATATTATAATTTATAGAGTAAGCAGAAGACAAATCTACATATTACGCACAAATTTAGAGTAACCCTAATTCTACAAACTCTTTGCAGTAGAATCATAAATTCATACATGGAAACATGTTAAACTAATATTAACAATTAAGTACAAGTCAGATTGAAAACAGTGATGCTAATGAAGGGTCTCATTCAGAGACTGCTGCTTGTTGGGCAGAGTGAGTCCCAGTTCAGCAGTCTAATCCCAATAATGGAAAGCACTATGCTTAGCAGAATTTGCACAAAAGATCAAAAGTGATCACTAAAAATGTTCTTCCAAACAGCAGGACAAGACATCAGGAAAACAGAATATTACTGTATTCATTGCAATGGTAGGCTTTTGAGCACAGATGTTCTTGACATAAAAATTACATGCATTACAAATACAAAACGCTACAAATGCTTATTGCATGCAAATAGTCCCCAGATCACTTCATAATTTCTAAATCAAAGTAATACATACATAAGGATGGAACATGGTTTCTATTTACATAAGCTTTGACAGGAAAGGGCACAACAAATCATGACTGAATCACTAGCATGAAATTGCATTTCTAAATAATTTAAACCCTCACTTCAGCATTTCTTGCTAAAAATCCTTCATTCCAATGAAGTAGTTTGTAAACATTGAAGATGTACATTTATACAATCTACAGTCTCAGCAGAAAATAAATTTCAGGCCTATCATCATTACTGGGTTCCAGCTGCAGACCAGAATCGTGTGTATACAACTGGTCGCTACAGCCATAGTGCAAAGCGGCACACGCACCCTCTGGAATTCCTCGGCCCTCCACGTCCTCCCCAGGGAAGCCGTTCAGGTACCTGGCTATGTAGGAGCCCGTGGAATGCCTGTTGACAACGTGAGGAGATGCTGAAGGCTTGTTCCGAAGAACGACCCCGGCTATACTACTTGTGTTTGAAGATTTTTGCTTGCTGGCAGCCTCCTGCCTCTCCTTGGCACGGCTGGCGATATTCCGTACCCTGCTCTGGCTTCTGGAGGAGAGTTTTCTGACCAGGGCCTTTGGGCAGTCTTCATCAATCTGCCTGGAGGTGAGTGTTTGACAGCTTTCCTCCTGGTCCAGGGACACTAGTTTCCTCAGCTGCTCTGTCAGAGCATCCGTAGAATGCGGTCTCACATTCTTCATAGCAGCAAGTTTCTTGTCTCTCATGCCTGATGAGATAAAGCTCTTACTAATGTATTGATACTTACTTTCAAAATTGCAGGAAATATCCTCTGACGTCAAGTCTCCAAGACTCTTGGATTTGCAAGGGCTAGTCTGCTTGATGGTTGAATGAGGTGGGAAAGCCAAAGCATTTTTGAGCACTGGTGAGTGTATGTTGAACTGGGATCTCTCAGAGGTACACATGACATCTTTCTGCTTATCTGAATAATGATGATGACATAAAAAGCCAACATTTTCACACATTGGAAAAGGGAGTTGATTCCCTGCAGTCCTGAAGTTACCCGAGCAGTCCAAGGCAGCAGCACAGAGCTCAACAGTTGCGCTGCTCCCAGAGGTTCTCCCACCACCATGCCCAGTGTCCTGCTTTTGTCTCAGTTTCAAAGGGGAAGCCACCTGGCTCATGTCTTCCCTTTTGTACTCACAGGTAGTTACCAAGAGATCTCGATAATCCCCTTCTACTTCCACAAGACTGCTACTTTCTGAATTATCACCAGTGGGAGGGTCAACAAGTGTCTCCTCAAAGATGAGGCTATTGGAAGCAAAAGAACTAGCAGACTTAGGGGCTTCCCAGCTTGTTCCAGATTTTGTTACACATTTTGTTTTGGAATCTGCAGTTAGTAAAGAGAGAGATGAAGGAAAAGAAGAGCAAGGCAAGTTGTTTTCTACACTATTTAACTTTTTCTTGCAAACTAATTCACTGTGGGCCTTACATTTAGAAGCTGGTGTAAGAGTTGCCTCATGGATAATTGTGTACACAGAATACTCTGCAGTCTCAGGGCTGGAGAACATGGTAGTATCTGGAGTTGAGAATAAAGGGGATTTGACAGATTTTGTGGCAGTAGAGTTGTGCTTACAGGGACTGTTAAGATCTGCAGTAAGCACGTGAGGGTGCATAGCCATCACATTGAAGGTCTGGCTGTTAGCCCCACAGAGGCTTGGTACTGTGGTAAGATTAGCTTGATCATCTGTGACATCAAACTGTCCAATCAGAGCTGAGACAGCACTATCCATCTCACTCTCATTTGCTAAAGAAACTTCATCTATAAGGCGAGAAATGTCACTGTCTTGCATGGTTAAATCAGAGTGCAAATCAGGAACATCATGGCAAATGGTAGAAGAAATATCTGTCAAAGAAAGAGATGCTCCAGTGCTTTTTTCAATGATGTCATATCTGTGATTTTCCATCTCTACTTTTTGAGAAAGGCAAATTCTTCCCATAAGAGTTATTTTCTCTTCCTTTGACCCCTTTGTGTCATCATCTTTTTTATTGTCTGCACAGTTTTTGCCATTTGTTTTTTCTGTGGAAATTTCAAAATCAGAGTCCTGCATTAGAGGGACAGTTGCATCAGAAAGGTGATTTTCCTGATAGCCTATAAGGTGATTTGTTTCAGCTACATCACTTGCAAAAACTAAACTTTCAGGTTGCTCCTGTAGAGGTGGCACTAAAGAGTCAACTGTAGTCTCTTCCTTATCATTCTTCTTAAATTGAGATGCCAAATTTGACATATTTGCTGTTTTCTCAGAACATGTGAAAACAGATTCTTTCAAGCTTGTTTCCTCCTCATTTGTATTGGCATCACTGTTGGCTAAATTAAATAAGAAATATATTAGTTGCATACATTATTGTGTTCTGTTTATTAACAACTATTTTGTCCTTAGACAGACAAATGGAGAATGCAAAATTAGGTACAG
This sequence comes from Scolopax mira, assembly GCA_004320125.1. NCBI lineage: Eukaryota > Metazoa > Chordata > Aves > Charadriiformes > Scolopacidae > Scolopax > Scolopax mira. The sequence continues at coordinate 176,845 of BJBW01002847.1, forward strand.
TTGTGACAGAACTTAATTATGGAGTTGTACAAATTATCTGTGTGATATGAATAAATGGAAAAAATACAATTGCAGGCACTTCATTGAAACTTCCTTTGAATGTCTATTACATCAAGCACGTGATGTAATATTTGTTGCAAATGTTAATGAGGTACCATATTGTAGCTTGCACATAGCATTACCTTCAGCAGTGTTCCTATTCAGATTTCTACTATAAAGAAGCATGGCAATAAAGACAGAACAAAACAGCTCTGTTAAAAAACAATACTTTGAAACAAGATGCATGCTTAAAAGAGCCAAATAAAAAGTATCAAGTAGATGGACTCCAGACTGTGTTTTAAAATACATGTAGTTCTTGTAAAATGTTGCAATTCAAGGATTTTTAATCTTCTACAAGCATACTGCACTCATGAGCTCAAGAATTTGAATTCCATGAAAAATACAGATTAGATATTTCCTCCACCAAATCTTTTTATTTGTCTTTATATGCCAAATCCAAGCATCATGACTCACTCTTTTGGAGCTTTAAAAAAGCAGGGACTATAGAAGTAAGCTTGGCATGATATACACTGTTTCTAACATTTGCTTGAAATCAGGTACCCTAAGAAGAAACTACAGAATCATTCCATATTCCATTCCTGATAATTCCATAACAGTGACTGAATCCACCCCTGGTACAGTAAGAGCTATTTTTAAAGAACATGACATTAAAGGCTGATCTCCAAAATCTGTAAAGTTACTCAAGCTTTCTAGTGCTCCCACATAAGGATGGCAGAAAAGCACATTTCTTTCATTTGAAGTTGTTTGGGGTTTTTTTCCTATAAAGAGCAGGGGAGAAAACAAACAGCACACTATCCACTTGGCATAATTCCAATTGAAACAGTTGAGATGTTCAGCTGTAGTATTTTAGCAAGAAAGATGTCTGTTAGGCAGTCAGTCTTTTCCATTCTTCACAGCATTCTGCAATAATGAACACGTTATCTGACTAGTATCTGAGGGTCACTGAGGGTGAAGTCACCTCCCAGTCTGAAATATTTGTGCTGAACTTACTTTCAGAGAACACCCAAGCCTATGCCTGTATGTACACAAGGCTGTGTTGTACCTCTTCTTACCATGATTCAAGGCTTCCACAAAAAAAGGAGCCCAAGTTGCTTTTCTCTACATCCACCACTAAGCATAGAAGCGATAAGGTCCCTTGGGGACAGAAGAGGATTCCATCTGCAATTTCATCTTCTCTGTGTCATTTCTTTCTAAGGTGGCCAGTCCTGCTCCATTGGCGTTACAGAGAAAGGCCTACAGAAACTTCAATGGATAGGATGTACTCCTTTCATGGTTAGAAGGGGCAGCATTGATTCCCCATGACAACTTTTTAAGTGATCTCAACAGGTCTTGTGTTTTCTGTAAATGGTATTTTGTTATACGTGAATAACTGTGATGTCCAAAAAGTGTGGAAGGTTCTTCTAAAATACCTTTGTGTCTTTGTCTGTAGTATCCTTAGAAAGAAATACGTATGAAATAATTACATCTGTCACAAAGAATGGCTGAGCTGTATCATCTCACAGACTTACCTAGAGGATCTTTGAATTTAAAATACAGCATTTCAGAGTTACTTCCTTTACTAGGAATATCCTTTTTCCTGTCTACAGTTTCTTCTCAGTGTGGTAGAAAAAGAATTGGTTTGATTTTGCTTGCCATTTCTCACAAGTAACTTCTTTTACAAGATAATGTCCAGATTATCTGTTCCTTCAAAGCCTCTAATAAAGGCAAATAGAACAAAGGTGGCTTACCAAACCATTCTCATCCATGCCTGGTGATTCTCCAATTTTAGGGTGGCTCCTGTAGCTGGTGGAAGCTGCAGCTCTGCAGCTGAGAATAATCCAGAGCAGAGCACCACTGCCATCACCCCCTAGCCAAGAGAGGTTCTCTGGGTGCTCTCTGCATCTTACCAAAGACAACAGATGGTGCTTCTGACCAGCTAAGGAAGAGCCCTCTGGGACTAACTGCAGAAATGCCACACTGTCAGAACTCACCAGAAGCTGAGGATCTTGTTGACCCTGCAACCTCATGGGGACAGCCTGTATGAATGTTCATGCTCTTCCCAAACAAACAAAAAAATTATCCCCAAAAAGCAGCATAAATGCCCTAGGTTAGGGCCAAGCTCAGAGTGGAGACAGCAGGTCTAATGAATTACAGCCATTGTATTCCAAGCTTCCTAGACTTATTTAGATATTCAAGTAAATCAACTATTAAGCAAGTCAAACACACTAACTTTGTCGTTGTTATAGGAATAACTGTATTTCAAAACCAGGACTATTATTGCCAAAGACACTTAGAAAAAAAGCTATTTTAAGAATTAAATTGTATTGCGTATCAACAAAATAAGAACAAGATTTTATCCTAATACGCGCTTTCCATATAACAAGCTACTTAATTTGATCAATTTAGGAGGAGAATATCAAGACGGAAAGACAAAGTTTGTCCTATGTTTACACCTTTTACATCTATTTGAGTTTGAATTAGTCTTTACAAACGCTATTTCTAGAAGTGTATGCTGCATGCTGTTCTTCCTCCTTGCAAAGGGAGAGAGAAAACCCACCATGCCAGCAGCTCTGTTTCTATATGTAAAGGGACAGTAGCAAACCAGAAATTGAAGCAGCACAAGTGAAGGCTGGTTCTTAAATTATGAAAAGAAATATCACAAATGTCCTTGTAACAGTGCTTCCAGAAATTATTGTAATTAATTTACCCAGTTTGCAGAGTACACAGCTTTCCAGGGTGCCATTTATCAAAGATTAAGGAGCTGTTAAAATACTACAATCTTAAGCATGTGTAATTTTGCCCAGTTACTCTTATTTTAGTCAAAGAAATATACTTGCAGAGACTGCAGAACTAAGCCTTTTAATAGACTATTTCAAATAACTTCCTCAAAAGTAATTTTGGAAGCATCTTACCGGATGCATTTTCTTTTCCTTTGGTTTCTTGGGTAGTTTCATCTTCTGGGCATGGCAGTCCTACAAGAAGATATTTGTCCACAGGCATAGAAGCAGGACGTGCTTGCAAACTCCGGCTTGTACGCCTTACAACTCCTTCTTTGTCTTTCAAGTCTACTGGTTCAGATGCACTGTCTTTAATTTCAGTAGCTTCCAGAAAACCCATTTTACTTTTCTTTCTACCTTTTGCTGGTGCACTGGCTGTCCGCCGGAGAATTCGATCACCAATAGATCGTTTCCGTACATAGTGCCCACTGGTTTCAGCAGAATTGTGCTTAGGGTTCTTGTTAAACAACCCTCTGAGTCCTATCAGCTGCTTATTCTGAAAGGATAAGAATAACCACAGTTTTGAGTGAGTTCATATTATTATATAATGAGCACAATGAAAAGGGCTGCTTTCAGAGAATTTATGAATGATGAAGACAAAGTTAAAAATGCAGCAAAGCAAAAATTCACACCAAGCAATTCACATCTACTCTGACCAAGGAACGACCAGCATAGATCTCCATGAATTCATGCATGTCTGTATTTCTCCTCATTAGGATGGCAGCCTGCCACAATTACAAGAGAAGTTTGCTCAAAATCTCCTAATCAGAGATGACAAGACTGTAAGAAGTGTACTGCAGTGACAGGCTACGCATTAACTTGGAGTTTTATGCATGGGCTTCATCAAAGCAATATTCAAATGTTTCAGAGTCTGAATGAGGAATGATGCAAGTTTGGTAGCTGCAGTTCATGCGATTAGGAACCATTTGAAAAATCTGTGCCCAGCAAGTGCAAAGTGCATGCTAATGAAGTCTACCTTTGTGGCTCCTAGAAAGTGCAATATTGTGTAACTGGGATTGAGGATTAAAGGGCTCCACTGAAAGGCAAAAAAATGCAAATACATTTGGCTAATGTTTTCAAGACTGTGACACAAGCAGATAAGATAATAGTACATCAGCTGTAAATATAACCCCTCTACAGGAAATAATTTAAAACTATTTGTTAGTCTAATGTCAGTCTCTCTCAGAGACTTGGTCAGATATTCTCACTTACAAGAATGCAAATGTGCATTCAGCTTCTGTTTCTACATTAGAAACAATAATACAGCCCATCATTAAGGCAATCATTAGATGAATAGACTAAGTGATACAGAGATAAAATCTCAAGGGGTCTTTTCCCCTCCCTTCTTTTGACTTCCCTATGAAACTACTATTTTTCTTGAGTATATTTCTTCTTTGAAGAGCACAAGAGCCAAGAACATTAGCCAAATAGGCTCCTCGATCATGAACCCCAAATTTCACACAGGTACCCAGATGTGTACAGACCTAGGTGTACATTGCAGATGCATTCTAAGCTGGTTACTACTGCTTTTCTTTTTATACTGACAGAGGAGTAATGAAGTCTACCTTGAATGCTAAAAGCTTCTCTTTGTGCACCGAACATGCACAGGTGTGGTACGGTCAGTGCCGTTCCCTCCACCACATCACTGCTGTCCTCCCTGGCAGGAGAAATGCTTGCCAAGGCAAGAGAAGTTGAGAGCATTAAAACGCTGGCCCCACACTGAGACAAGGATGCCAAGAGCGAGACAGACATCTAAGTGGTTTGTAGAGCCATCATCAGACCTTATGGTGAACTAATGGGATCAGTGAGGACAAAGATAGTGGAGTTAAGTGAGGATCTGGACTTCCCACATCTCAGCCACTAGACCTTGCCTATGTTATTTGCTGTCTCTGTTCCACTGAGCTTTCCTTGGGTGCTCACAGAGCTGTGAGCTTACGTATTTGACATGACATTCTCTGCAGCCACTCTCAAAAAGGAGAAAGACTGAGGGCTAACTGTGCCTTTCAATCTATACCCTCCATAAAAAGGGGGGAGGTTGTTTGTGGGTTTTTGCACCTTTTTTTTTTTTCTTTCTCTCTTTTTTTTTTTTAAATTGCTAAAAAGGACTATTTTATTTTAGCATGCTGTTGAATAAGGCCTTAATTTCTTTGTGCTTGCTATCTGCAATGGTCTCGTGTAAACTGCTCTTGAAGACAGCTGAAGCAGAAATTCACTTTAATTTTTAAAATGTTTTAAAATTAGTTATCTTGAGAAAATGCACTATGACTTAAAAGATTTAAAGCTTAAATTAGCTGCTAAAAATAGCTTAGCAGATACTGTGTTCTGGTGCAGTTACAGTTCTCAACGTTTACTTCTAAAATAAAACACACTGAAAAAATGTACTTCGTGTATCTAGACATGATAATTATTATGTGCTAACAGTAAGAACAATAGTGCATGCGCGCTCAGACTGGAGTAACCTGCAAGGAACCCCCCCACGCACACTATGAGCTACATCCCTCTGCTTCCTGAGCACTCCATCAGGAGTGTGTCTGGGCTGTTATTGGGGTGTCTCAGCCGGAGAGAGCCAAGTGTTTTACTGGACATGGGTGTGCTGTGAGCGGGTGCCCTGGCTCAGTGCTCCTCAAAGAAAACACTCAGAATAAGGAATTGTGGTTTGCTTCCTTGAGCATACTAATTCCTTAGGAGTGTATGTAGGTATCTATACCTATACAAACATAAATGAAGACATCAAGCTGAGGGCAACAGAGATTCAGACATCGTGTTTTTTCATTGCTGTATGACCTGAATATTTGTTTAAATTTTATTACTGATCAGTGCCAGAGAGTATTGCCAATCCGATGTACAAAATGAACTTAAACTGTAAGCATCATTTAAGAAGTCACACAAATCCTATGAGGTTGTGGTATATTTAAATCATTTTTTATCAGAAGAATTAAGACAGCAACAAAAAAGTAATAAAAGATGTAAAATTCTAGATATCCTACCTTTCCATAGATCTCATTAATGGTTATATGAACAAATATGGATGCTTCAGTCAATCCTTCTAAATATACATGACGATAACCTAGTATAACAAAAATATTGCACCATAAATAACAACAATTTGCATCTTATGCACAAATGGCAATGACTGCCTATAAAAATGAAATATATATGGTAATATGGTAAGCCACTTTACGCCTTTAGTAAAACTTATGTTATCACAGGTTTTCCAAGCCCCCCGGTACAAATTGCATCCTAGTAACAAACAAGACACTAGCAGTAATTTCTAAAGGCACAGACACCCAAACTACTTCAAAAGCAACGGTGAGTATATCACCTTAAGATACCAGGAGATTTGTCCAAGCACATACATGAAGTCTCAGTGACATAAGAATATACTTTATGCTGATAATCTCAGCTTAAACTATATGTTCAAAGGTATTTGTGCTTCAGCTAGATTTCTATGTCAAGGGAAAATAAGTGGGACTAACCGGGCACAAGGCTGCTGAAGGGCAGGGTTCTTTGTCCAACAAAGTCTCTCCCAATAGGATCATGGTCCCAAACAAGAAATCTCACCAAAGCTATTTCAGGCATGTGGATGGTAAAAGTGAGTGTTTCCTCCCAAACAGGATTAAATCCTGTAACAAACAGGCATTTTTGGAAACAATTCCATAGCAAGTGCTAGGCTCAATTTTCACAAAACAAAGTAAGAGTCATAAGAAACAAGCAGACTAAATACACAAATGAATACTCATTGCTCATCTAGATCTAGGCGCTCTCAATCTCCTTTATACAAGTAATTAGGAGTGAAAGATCTGTCTCTTGGATTGCTTTTACAAACACAATGGTTCTGGCTAGGTAGCTGGCAGGGATACCAAAGCAAGTTGCTGTTTTGTGACCAATAGTAGGCTAAAGATAGACTAAAACAACCAGGAACTACCTTTTCTCCCCATGGTTTTGCAACTGCCTTTGAGAATTGATGAACACGTCTCCTGCTCCAACAGGCTATCCCACTCTGTTACTCATCTCCTCCCCATAAAGAACGTGATTGGCTTTCATTGCATTTGAAGTTATACAAATATTTTGTATATATTAAAATATATATATTTTAATTTTTTTTTGAATTTTTGCATAAAGAATATTTAGGAACAACCCAGGAGAATGATATTGTGGTGAACAGTCCTTCAACCTCTAGCTTGTCTGTCGTTCTTCCCCCTCCCCAAGAAATTCTGTCTAAAATGCAGAATTAATTTGTTGAAACACAATCATTTGATTTCATCAGATAAGAAGCTTTGCAATTTTGAAGTAATAACAGATACCAAATAATTTATAATTACTTAAAATTTTACTCTATAATAAGGAAATCAGCTGGATTATCTTACCATTGTCATCAACCACCCTGGTCTGATCTTTACAGCAGTCAACAGGTAACCCAATAATTTCCACCTCAACAAAGGGATCTATTATCTATTTTTTAAAAATAAAGTATTTTAAAAGCAAGCCAGTGACACAAGTACCAGTCAATTTTTAAAAAAAATAATCATGCAGAGAGTTAATTTAAATTCATACGAGAATTCAAAACCCTTTGATTCATATGAATTTTCAAGCAGCACAATCATGAGAAATGGATTCATGAAGTATAGGCTGATGTATAGTTTGTAGTCTTAAGAGCTATGGCCAGCTATGACTAAGTTGTCAAAAAAGTGAAGTCACCCTCAAAATACAAAACAAATCAGTTCTTGAATATCACGTGTAGGACATAGACTCTGTAGGAAAATACAGTATTTAGTGACCAAAAGATTGACAAGAGCTGAAATTTATCAGTATATTTAAAGAAATATGAAATTTCTTTGAATCACACGCTGCTATGTCACTCCATTTGTTGGTATCAGAGTATCTTACCTCTCCTCTGTCTCCTAACATTGAGTCAGGAGGCTTAGGTAGCTGCTGTCCACTAATGATTTTCAGAATAAGCTGCTTTTTAGGACTGGCGGGGAGTGGATCAGCAGAGTAGGGGTTGAACGTGCCTAAAAGATGGCAAGGAATATGAGGTATAAGGAAAAGACACATGGAATAAATATCACCCCTCCAAGATGCATACGTATAGGCAAGATTCAGTCATAAGCAAGTAACTTAGACAGTATGGAGCAGCTGTTAATGAATTTTAAAATTTTATTCCACTTTCTTAAAACCTTTACTGAGCTGAGAAATCCTTGCTTATGTGATTACAAGACAGAAAGGACCCCATTAATAAGTAGGGCTTTGCAAGATTAATAAGACTCCCTTGAAAAAAAAAACCCCTTTCTTTTATAAGGTAGTAGCTTCAAAAATCTCCAGTAGTTTTAACCCAGATCAGCAATCTGATCATGTTTCTTGCACAGCTGCCCAGATATTAATGAGAAGCAGCAACTAGTAAGCTGCTTTCTGCAGCAGCAGCGCCTCAAGTACCCAAACTACCTCTACCATTTCTCAAGTAGCTTTCAATTCAACACCACTGCTTTTAATGGACACATTATGAAAATAACTTAAGAGATATAAAGGCACAATCAGATTTCAAGACCTCAAAACATGGAAGGGCTGTCATTGCACAACACTGAAAACCACTGGCTCCTGTTCTACCACCATTCTGAGGATTCAACCAATTCTTTTTAAAGAGAACAAAATTCCATTGACTTGCTAGAGAGCTGGACCAAGTCCTGGTTATTCAGTCCTGGGCGCCACTGCATACCATGTTCTTGCTTGCAGTTGGCTATCCTAGGATGCCCTTTTCTTTTTTTAAACACATATTAAGATGAAGTCCTCAAAATACATCTAAAATAACAGCAAGAGATCCTATGCTGGTACTTATACAGTCTGAGAGTTAGACACCATTTTTTGAGGATAAAATATATATATATATAAATTCTGAAGTAAAATAAGCTTATGAATTTATGAAAATATGAAAGATTTTACATATGTTCTTAGTTTTCTTTCTTGCATCTTGGCAACTTCACCATGGAGATTTTCTGAAAAGCTTCATATTTACAGTAATAAACGTATAGTGAGACCTTACCTTTGCACATCTGCTGAGGTTTGAGGACATAGCCACAGTTGCCATTTACCCTAAATTTTGCATTATTTAATTGCATCATGCGCCCATCAGATTGGTAGTTTAGTGCCACTGTTGAAAGAGGAGACTCAGGTGTAAGATATTTACTTAGCACATATACAAGAAATGGAAAGCAAGTTATTCATGCAACACCTACCCAACTGGCAACCAACATTCCAGTAAGGTAGAGGATTGAAATTGCTGGAGTCAATCCGATAGGCTGATGGATAGACCCTTGTAAGCTGTTTCTGGTTGTAAAGCATAAACTGTTCGGCCTTCTGCTGCACTGCTTGGTGGGCTCTTGTTTCACTGAATGACAGCACATTCCCTGTTGATCCTGCGTGTATTGTTAAACCAACAAACAAGTTAAAAAGCAATCCCAAGAGACGGGGCGGGGGGCTGAACTCAGACCTCAGTTGAACATTAGATTTAGTGCAAAGTTACACTGAGAGGTTGCCTTGTCACATGCAAATCCCATTCCAGGGGAGGGAGGGTCTTTTCTTTTACCCTCAAGTTTCCAGACGTACAAGGAAAACCAAGCAAGAACTTACATTAATTGCTAGGGCGTTTTCTCCTGCAGAATCCCAGACACGATTACTATGAAGAATCTATTGAGAAATCTACTAATGGCAGCAGGATCAAAACTATCTTAGTGAAGAGGTTATAGCTGGGGGAAAGATGGGCCCAGGAGGGCTGTGACTTTGCTCTTGACTTTCTAACACATTAATAGCTGCACTCAACCCATTTCTCTCTCACAGAGGTTTCTGCAAACTCATCCTTTCTCTAAATAACCCAAGCAATCTTTTTGAATTAATGAGTTTTCTCTCTGAGTATTTGATCCCCTTAGGCAGACCCCCTTTGATCATCTCTGCCTTCTGTAAAAGTCTGACCAGAAATGTTTCCTCGGCAAGAGTGCCCAGGCTTTAAGGGAGCAGTAAGACCAGCTCAACTGTACCATCTCCCCTGCCCATTTCCTCAGTTAGGATCAGGAAAGCATAAGATCTAGACAAAAGGGAGCTGCAGTACTGTGCTCTGATGAGCAGGCCTTCCTGTCCAGTGGGCCACAAGCCATGAGGTGTGTTCAGCAGGACCACCTGACTGCAGCTGGACCTGCAGTAAGAGCTGAGCTGTCTCTCAACTCAGTCTTGTAGAGCTTCAGTCTTCTTGGTCTATGTTCTTGTAGGATTTTTTGGACTCTTTCTCCACCGTGCTCTCCCATTAAATTATATTAAATTAGGAATTAATTTTATAATAATTACATAATTTCATACACAGCTTGTTTGTGTATGTTTGGTGACCTTTGTGGCAAATTCCTTTACAACTTCCTTGATTTCCATTTTGCCTCTAACATATTTAATTAAGCAACTGCGCATTTTCTGAATAGAGATCACATCTATTTATCACAATTCAAACCTATCATGCCAATAAATGCTACTTGGGAAAGGATATTTCCTGGAGAAGGAAAGGGTGAAGGGTGGTGCTTTACTCTTTCTCCATATTTAAGTAAATGGGAAAGGTAACTAACTACTCTGCTTTTAAAAACAAGGGAAACCTTAAGAACGCAGACATGTTTCCTATCCAAAGAGAAAAGCAGAAAAGGCATGTGTAAGTCTTCTGCCAGCAGCCTTACCATCATCTACTATATCCTGGGCTGCCACAGAGTTAGTGTACACCACGAGGTCAGACAGAGCTCGGCACAGCTTCACCGTTTTTCTTCGACGACCCAGTCTGTTGAGTTATATTTTCAATTATTCAAAACAAAATGAGAACATTTCAATACTTAAAGCATACGTCAATCCCCCTTTCTATTCTTTTCACCAATAAGGAAATAAACAACTGTGAACAGGGGACCGCATATGGCAACCTCCTTAGAGAGGGCTCCACGACTGTTCCCCTTGTCACACCACACAAACAAAATTTTTCATTTAACACATAATGGAATAGCTGCACCATGGCTCTTCTCAGCACAAATAAGGCAGACAGTTTTGAGCTGTCTGAAAACAGAATGTTTTAGTGACAACAAATGCATTCTCAATGGCACTTTTTTGATTGCTTTTTCTTTACGTTCTCAGATGTAATGAAGTTGGCTGGGCTGTGATGTACCCTTATTTAGCTTAAACAGTTTTCTTTGAGCACTATTTACAGCATGCAAAATGTAGACTGGCATTTTTCCATTAGAAGAGTATTACTACCGCATTTCTTTTCAGTTTAAGGGTAATTGCTATTTGCAACCTATGAAAACCTACACAATCAAAATATCAGGCTATAGCAGTGACAGCAAAATATACCTCAACAGTAGTGTCATAAATTACCTGCTCTTAAGAACAGACTTTCCTGAAGCAGTGACACTGCTTCATATCAGTACATATGTACTGATAGTAGTAACATGTCTCTAGCTTTAACTAAGCTGTAAAACTATGGTGATTCATAGCTTACCTGTGGAGCTGTCCTGTTTCCTTTCCAGAAGAATTTTGTTGGCATTCTTCATCATCTGATGTACTATGATATTTGGATGCTGCCTTCACAGCTTTCTGTTGGGAAAGAATCAGGCAGAACTGTGTCAGTTTATGGGGCAGTTCTATAAATTCACATTACTGTAATTAATGTTATGTGGGTGAGTGAGCTAGAACAGCTTTACAGCACAGGACCAGTGTCCTACAGGGATGCAGAATGACCCTTGGGGGTTTGACAGCAGGTAAACCCAGGTCACATGTCATTTCCATGTGGATCATATCTTATTTAACAAACAGGAACATACAGCAAGATCTAAATGTACAGTGCATTGCTGCACCTTCCTACACTTTCCCCCCAGTTTAGAAAATTTAACAAATTAATTTGTGAAGTTGAAAACAGAATCTGGGAAAAAATTTCAAGCACCATCTCTCTGTTGCCTTTTGAGCCACACATATAAGCCTTCAAGTTATTCTAAATTATTACAGCATATCCTAAAGAAAATAACTAAATAACTATGATTAAAAAATTAAAATCTCAAAAGCTTTTTTTTTGTGTTAGGCACCTATTATTTATTACAGTTTCCAATTTCAACATTACATCTTTTGTAACACTAACTATAGCTTCAAGTGAGAGTTCTTTAATTCCCTTCTCATCACGAGATAATTAATAATATAACAGAGCTCCTTATCCTTTTGCTAATATGGCTGATTGAGGACAGATTTCTCCTGCAGTGCACCAATAATGCACATAATTTAGTTTGCTGTGTTTAGTGATGAAATAAAATTGACTATATTGGAAATCATTTGCGTGGTTCAATTTTGGAATCCAAAGCTCTGGACCAGGGATGTTCCCTGCAGTTAATTTGCAGGAATTAGAGGCCTTCCTGTCTTTGTCCCTCTATGGACAGTTTTTAAAGAGTTTATACATGGATATATTTGGCATAACAGCTGGGTGAAAACATCACAAGTCAATAACATTGGGTGAATAAGTCTGTACCAGACTTCACATGCATCCCTTTAGCTGGAAAGGCAGAATGGGGAAGTTACTGGACCCAGCAAAGCAGACAATTTGACCAAGCAGTTACACAAACATATGAATACTATATGAAAAACCAGTAAGAGATCAGAAATAAACCACATTTTTACAAAGCAGAAGCCCAGAGCCAGTACTCAGCCACAGCAGTCCCTTAAAGCAACTGCAAAGACAGTAAGAGCATGTCTGCATGGCATTGCTCAGGGTATGAAAGGGGGTAAAACTGGACCTTGAATCAAACAAGCATTGTCAGCTGTATGGACAGAAGTCTGGAAAACAAGAATACGCCAAAACATTTTATCTACATTACTCTTCTGCTGCTGCAAGTTTGATCAGAAAGATCAGCACTTTCACTTTTCAGGCAAGATATTTTGAGTTTGTGTGATCATTTTTAAAGGGTTCTCCACCCTGCTAGCTGCTATATTCTTCTGACCAGCAATAAATATACCAAATGCAATCACATACAGTCTTTCCTCACTGCTTCCATACACACCATGCTTGTCTTAAGCAATAAAATATACCTGGTGTCTCTAGAACGCTATCAGACCAAAAATAGCAAACTAAGTCTCTCATTTTACTTACTTTGTGTTTACCGAAGTTGCCCATTAACGATCGACTATGAGACTTTTTCCCACCTTCTTTTGTATCCAGGTTCTGTGCAGAGAGAATGCAATAAAAGTATAACTAGATACCTTCAGAAGTATCTTTAAGAAGTCTGCTACAGTCTCTAAAAGACATAGCTTCAATCCAATAATAAGTTTTTGTATGTCACCCTGATTCACTATTAGAAAAGCAGAGATGAGAAAAAAAAACTTCCTGCCCCCTCAAATGCTAGCAAGGGGCCAAGCATTTTTCTAGAGAACATACCAACTGTAATAACTCTAAAGATAATATTGAAATAGCTCATATCTGATTGCATTTACTAACATGGGGAGTTTGCTCTCTGAAATCCCACTTTTTGGACCTCCTGAAGGCCAAAGGGAACAGGCAAGTTGACTCCCTTCTCATGCTGCAAAGACACAGTCTAAAAATAATCCTTAGATGTGGGGTCAGATGGCTTCGTCCTGTGCATTCTTACAGCCTCTTCCCACCACAACACAGCCTAGACCAGAGGTCTCAGGCATCAGCACAAACCTAGTATGTTTTCTGTAGAAAGCCTGGCTTCAGGGAAGTCTCCTAGGTCCAGCCTCAGAGACATAGAAGGCAGATCAACACATACTTGACCTTTAAGACTATGCCAGTTACAGAGTAGGCACATCCCACACAGAACAATTTACTCTGTATTTAATATAACTGGGGTTGACATCCTGTTGAAGTGAAAGTATGGTAACTGTGAATTCAAGGTACTAATTGCGTATTGATGTACTCAAAATTCCAATACATTTTGCTGTTTTACATAAATAGTTTCATGTAAAAATGAAAAAAGAAAAAACCACAACACTGTACCATTCTTAATATAAAACAGTCTGTGTATGAAAAACTAGAAACCTCATTTAGGGCAGTAAAACCACAATCCTGTGTTTTAGTGCTGTATAAAACAGCCATCAACATTGCAGGCAGAAACGCTTGCAATATTGGTACTTAGTGAATAAGTCACCTACAGGTCTTACAAGGAATAAGCCAGACCAGAACATATTGAAACAACACACTCTTCACATTTGACCATTCAAAATTATTCATAGTTTTTCAGATGAGAAAGCAGATAAGTGTGCAATAGACATTGCATTGTCTATATTCAACAGAGCATGCAAAGGGGAAAACCCTACATACCTGTTTCAGGTTAACATTTAAGCCCTCATGAGTTGCCTTTAGCAGGGCTCTCACAGTGAAGCTGTCAGGGTCTTCTTTGTCCCTGATTTGGGATTCTTTTATTAGAGATTCCAGTTTTGTTCTTATAAAAGATTCCACCTGGTGCTCGGTTGCACCATTACTCTGAAAGACATTAAGAAATCCAGTTAAAGTAGATTATTATGTCCATCACTTCCGGGACAGCCTAAGGGAGCATTACTCATGCTTCAGGCCACACAGTGCTCCCAACGCTTCCTCTCTCTGTGGGAGAAGCTGCCTCTTGGCTAATCCTGGCAAAAGCAGGCAGGTGGCTTTTACTGCCATTTCCACATTCTTTTTAACTCTTTAGTCCTCCTGACACATAATTTACCCTACCTCACCAAAGCACAGTCCACCACGCAGATTACCCCAGAACCTGGCCCTAGTGTTATTTCTTTGATTCAGAATTGTCACAAGTCTGACCACCACTTGCAGATGATGGAATGAATCCTCAAGCTAAGGCACACACTTCCTTCCAAATATCAGACAACCTAAGCATCAATAGATTCCTGCTCCAAACGGTAAGAAAGAGGAAGCAGTTACTGTTAACAATAGTCATATGGACTACACACACACAAACCAGTCTCATACATAATGGGCTTAAAATAAAAGCAGATCCTTCAGAACAGCGTGAACCTGGCGTCCCTCTGTCCAAGGGGTGTAAGCCCTCTCCTGAGACACAAGAGGAAAGCAACTTTTCTGTCCTAACAGGACTGAAAATAAAAATGTTTCACATTTGTATACCTCTTTAATAATTTTCATGTAGAATTTGTGTATCCACTCCATTGTGCCATTGCTTTGAGGACTACACATCTGTATCTGCAAAAAAAGTCTAGCATGCTTATAGTGCTGGCATCAAGGTTTTCAGTCTAGCATACCAAAGTACTTAAATCTGTCATTTACATGATTTGAATTCAAAAGTGTGCATTTCTGAACAATGTCACTCCATACTTAACTGTGGAATTATACAACTTCCATCTTAAGGATCTCACTTAGAAATCAAAATTGAAAACTCTAATTTACTAACAACTTTAAGTAGGATTATGGAATAAGCATGTAAGAAATGTAGAGATGTAGGAGTTGTGGGAACTGTGCATATGCACATACATAGCAGGGCTTTAATTTGCAGTCGTCTTCGATTTCATCAGCGCTATCCTCATCTGAAACTTCTCCTTCCTCAGCATCTTCTCCAAGATTGTGTGGTAACTTTTTACCCTAAAATGAGGAAAAAACATTCACAATAAGTGTACATATGGTCAGTGTTATTTATTGCAAAGACCAAAATACCCCATTCCTCAACTATTCTGTACGTAAATTGTCACCAGATTTTAGAATTCATTTTCTAGAATTCATAGTGAGCCTCATGCAAATTGGTTTAAGGACCTGAATTATCACATGTGATAATTTAAGTATTTCTGGAAGAGTTTGTTACCAAAAGATCTTTTCAAGCTCTTTCAAAAAAAGCATACCATCTCCCATCTCTGGAGCAAACCAGCAAGTGTCCAAAAGATTTTTTTGAATTGACTCTCAGATACTTTAGGATTACCCCTAGCAAGCAGACCATTTTATGCTTAAAATAGAACTCTAAAAGTCAGAAGCTAAGATTTTGTTATAGGCTATGCATCAGAATGGAAAATGCAGACACAAAAGAACTCACTGCAGGCAGCCAGTAGTATGAAGGGAGCAAAGGCAATTTTAATATTGCAATGCTCATGCAAGTATAGTCAGCAATCCAAAGTAAGTTGCTAATCCAGTACTGTGAATATCATATACCTACATTAGAAATGAAATACTTTAATTCCATGTCTAGTTCCAACATCTGATTAGAGTGAGCATCAAACTGAGGTTATTGGCTACTTCTGGAAAAAAAAAAGGGGGGGCTCCAACAGATAAATTATCCTTCTTAGAGCATTCATCTTTAATTCTCTTGTATGATCTCTTATAGCAAAGCCCAATCATAGAACCTTATAAATGTTGGCTATGGGACCTCTGAAGGTCTCTGTCCCAATCTCGCACTAAAGCCAGTCTCTGAATTGTCATCACCTCTAGATGAGCTTTGCTTAGCTAAGCTTTGCAAATTTTCAAGACTTGAGAGTCCCCCCTTTATACTGCTTTAAATCCATGAGTATTATTAGAATTACTCTTTATATACATTAACAAGATAAAAATTATGCCTATTACTTGAAATTGTTTAGCTAATGAATACTGCCTTTCAAATAAAAATTTATAAAACAGAGCAAAATTAATAGCAAAATTATGAGAAACTAGTTTACTTCTGCACAAGATGCTGATTCCTAAAAGTGATTTTGGCTTTTGCAACTGGGCTGCTTAAATTAAGCAGGAGATGGGAGATAGGGCTTTGCGGAAAGATACTGTGATGCTGAAAATAGTGTTCCTCTTTCTAAACATGTCAGCTTGGCTCCACACCATTCTGTAACTACTCACAGGGTTTCAGCACTGTTAGCTGAAGAATCAAAGTAAGTTATAAACCCAAATATGCCAAGAAGACCAGCTCAAAAGCTCATGTAAGAACAGCACAGTACCAAACCTCTCTTGCTTTCCTGCATTGACACAATATTTCAAGCCAGGTTTGCTGGGTTTTGTCACATGATTGACGTTACATACTATTTTGTTTGACTCCCTAAAATACCACCACTACATGCTTGCATAGTTCATTAACCAGCAGTTACACAAGAAAACTGATTCAGTGAAATTCAAAAATCACAGTTGGGCACTCAAAGGCTTTCTAATTCAGAGTCAGCTCTGTACTGTGCATTGAAATATGTTCAACCTACCTTGTAGCCAGCTTGATACAGATGACAGAATGGGGCAGAACAGTATCTCAAGAGCTCACAGCAAAGTAATTGGCCCCATGTGTCAAAGTAAATTAGACAATCTAATAAGCCACAGCTCTATTAATCATTCTCTCAAAGGTCTGCCTTGCATTTCTTTCTTATTATAGCCATCTTAGTCTTTGAAATCCCTTTTAGAGCAAATCCGTTTATACTGAGAGGCTCAAGCAATTAATCTTGCATACAACAGTAACTTCAGTGCTCCAGGGCCTCCTCCCTCGCTTCTCCTTATAGCCACCTTCTGAAGTGCTCTTCTTTCATAAACATACCTGATCAACCATGAAAATAGTTTCATTTCATGAACTACTGCTCATAGCAGGGTGAGGAGGAAATGCAAGAAATTTACACACACTTTTATATTGTTCCAAAATACTTTGTCCAAGGATGGACTGTGGGATAACATTTAGATACTCCAGGGATATGGACTATACAGAACTATATCCACTAGTAACAAAACACAAAATTTTCAAAAAAACAGATAAAATATCCAGTTCGGGTAACTGTATCACAGTTCATTCTATTCAGAACGATGCATTTTATATCATTTTTCTGGTCTCCTGACTCAGTGCTAGGGTTTAAAAATAAACACCTCTGACTAAAATTTGCAGATAAGATGCTTAAGTACTAGAAAGAGTTCTCTTTTCACTGCTGTTGATATCACCTCCCTGTTGAAACACTTAAAGAAGTACCCTGGGACACTCACCAAGTCCAAGGTAAACCCTGTTTCAACATCTTTGAGAAGCTCAGAATTTTAACTTGCTGTGCTATTCCACGTGATATTGCTGAACTGGTTCTCCAAAGCCAAAGAAAATCTATGATGAATATCACAGGCTGACTTTTGTTGCATTTTGAACACACCACTAGTAGCAAGTTACCTTCACTAGGATTTTCCCTTTCAAATTTTGAGGGCTAGGAAGCTGTTTGGGATCTCCAGTGATTACAGATGACAAGTCCAGTTTGTCACCAAATATCTCTTTCAAGTACTGAGCAATCTTCTTTTGCTGTTGAATACTGCAGTGGTTTTCAATAGACAGTATCACTGGAAACCTAAAAACAAAACCCCCAGATATTGTCATAACTGTGTTTTGAGAGACAAGACTTGCACAGCTTACCATAAACTGGTTTAAGCTATTTGCTTTGCATTGTCAGTAGTCTGGATAGTCTAATTCTTCTGGTTGCCCTATTTTTTTCTAGTTTTTTGACAGCCTCAGGATCCCATGGCAAGGAATCCCATGTGACAACTACACACCAAATGAAGAAACACTTCCTTCAATTTTGAAATCATTACCTCTTATTTCCAATTGATAACACCAAGCTTTTGGGCTCGGGTGTTTTTTGTAGGGTTTTTTTTTTTGTTTTTCACTTGCCCGTTGTTGGGTCGCTGTTGGGATTTTTCTATTTTTTTAATAAATTAAGCATTTTTCCTTTATTATCTCTAAACCAGCCAAAATTCTATACATTCACTCATTATGTGAGACTCTTGTGTATATATACGGTTAAACTCCGTGTTTTTCATTTTAAACTTATAATACCACAACAAATGAAACAGAATCTTAACATTACCATATATCTCCATATTTCCTCATACTACATATAAGCTCTTCAATAGTTTTTCAATTTTCCTACTGAAATAAAGTACTTTCCTTTGATAGAGAATAGTATGGTAATGATTTTCAAGGAGAATTTCCCTGCGGATATGAGTGGAAAGTTCTGTTGAAAGTGCCAAAATAATCTGTAGATATTCAATAGTCTCAGACTGTTCAAAATATTATTAAGTTTACAATGCATGAAAGATCTTTCTAACTTCAGAAGAATGAACTTTCTAACTTGATTGATGGAAAGAGCTCATGCCATTCAACAATAGATATGACACAAGTAATAAACAGGGACAGAATCAACTTTATAATTTCTCAATGTGTCTAAAAGCACATACGGACTTCATGATGTTGAGTGTCGATTTTGACATGTGATTAACTACACAATATAAACAGGTGTAGCTTCAAAACTGACTGTACACTTACTCATTTTTGATGAAGGCGTATTTATTGATAGTTTCTGCCACATCACGGAAGAGTATTTTAGAAGTAAGAGTATAGCCATGGTGCACAACTGGCTCTCCATCTGGACCATCCCAGCAATCCACTATTAAGACAATAAAAGCTATATATTAAGAGATGCCCATGATCTTATACATTTCAGCTGATCTTGCTCACCAGCAGAACTCAGATATACTACTCAACCATGCAGCTGTCAACATGTTTCATTCAATCTATTATGGCCTACCAATTGAGTTAAGAATAACAAGACAGTCTTTTCTTATATCAATTGAGAAATCTGCAACCTAAACCTAGTGTTCTCTTACATTAAACTGAGGGTTTTTTTCCTTCATATATAAAATTGCAAAGATGTAATAGGTCAAGTAACATTTAGGGCTCTCTCTTGGGAAAGCAGCTTCTGCTTCTGAAGACAAACTATTTAGAAACAATTTAGTCTTTTACCACTCCCAATTAAACTTGCAGTTTTATAACTGACTATAATAAGAGTAGCATCAAATCCATCACATGTAAAATGGACTAGGATGGTAATACTTTTCCTAATGAATTACTGTACCCTGGATTTATACTAAACTTGTCACTCCTGTTGCCTCCACAGGAAGTTAAAAAACTTCACAAAAAGAAAACTACCGAGATATCACCTAGGCTCTACAGTAGCTATAGTAGTTTGGAAGCCAAGCAAAATAACAAACACGCTACAGTACATTCCAGTGAATTTTCCTACAGAATGGAAAGTAGTGACAGACCACACAGTTCTCTCAGATTCACTTTCTCCAATTAATTTTTAAATTCAGATTAACTTTTTTTTACAGAGATGAGTTTTGTAATAGTAATCATAAAAAATTAATATTGAGTTTAAATTTGTCAAAAGACTTTATTCCACCCAGAATCTTAAAAAGAAAAATACTAATGTTTTGTTATTATTTAAACAACGCAGAACCTAAATAAGAATCAAACATGATCTTCAGACTATCAGACAAACAGCACTTTGTTTTCTTCCACCAGCATCCAGCCAACAAAACAGCATCCTACCTCTCTATTGTGGCAGACCAAAACCAGGTTTCCCAGCTCTAAGATGGTGACAGAAATAGATACACACCTGTACCAATACATGGCAGTATTTGCTTACCTGTCTTCCACCTACAGGCACTTTCCATCTTCCTTTTGCATCAGCAAAAGGAACTACATACCCACTTTCCCATCACCTTATGAAAGAAAAAGGTCTTTGCTGGTTCAGCTCCTTCTGAACAATGTAGAATAAAAAGCACTCCTGCGAAGCAGTAACTCCCAGCACGGGGGGAACTGCAGAGCAGAGTAACAGGGGATGCTCTGCTGAAATTTCAGGACCCCAAATAGATGCCTGTCTGCTTTCTTACTGAGCTTATGAAACAAAAAAATACTTTACATAAACATGGGACAATAGATAACTTGCACTAACTGAGAAAAGCATAACAACACAGCAGCAGGCAGGAGAAATCAGTGGTGTCCATGAAGTTTGTCTGAGGTCATTCCCAACAGGAAAATTGATGGGTAGATTGCTAGAAAAGAGGAATTTAACACTGAAGTTAATCAGTGAGGCATTAATGCTTTGAGATCCCCCTCTGATTGCACTTAAAAGAAATATCCATAATACTTATAACTATCAGCAGATTACACTGAATCTGTACCTTCAATACATCGACAACCGTCTTGCAGCACTCGTGCATACATCTCCACTCTGGACTGGGAGAGCAGTTGGTCTCCTGTCAGGTACGTGTTGTGAGATGAAGCAATAAAGTAGTTACAGAGGGGTTGATCCATATCCTGATGCACTTCACAATGCAGTGGATTAAATACATCGCAAGCAGGACTGCGCATGAAGTTGGTGAAACCTTTGCAAAAAGAGAAAGGGTTTTGCCACAGGTGCAATACATATCACCAAGCAAATTCTTTGCACTCAAACGTTTGTTTTTTCCTGGTTACACTCACGGAGACATGAAATGTCTCCAAAACCACTAAATCACATAATTAATGTTCCTATACCCCATGTTTTCAGCATATAGACTGCTGTCTGTGGCTTCCCTGGTTCTCTGCAAACTGAAGAGGCCACACAAACTCTGTGTACAGCTAGCACACACTCAGGGATTTCTTTCTGAAGCTTATGGAAGTTCTGACACCTTTGAGACAAATATACTCTAAGATCCAACCCTTGTCCCCAGACAATTTTCAACCAGCTTTGCACTAGAAAAGCAAATGCAGTGCCCAGGGTCACACTAGAAGCTTGTTTAAGATCTGAGAGACTAATCAGGATTTAAGTACCATGTGGAGGAAGATTTCTCCTTCTTCCCCCACAAAATCACCATGTAAATTATGCTCCTTCATGAAAGCTGTCTTCTGGGCAAATTAACACACCACAGCACTTAACCTATTTTATTCCAATTCAGATTTTGATTTCATACTAAACTGGATTCTGGATAAATATACCATCTACAATTATTTTAGCAAGCAAGGTGAATAAGGTATTAAAACCCAAAGAAAATGTAACTATCCATATTTTATTTCACATACGCATAAATCAAAGGATTGTACAGGAACAATTCCAGATCTACAGAGACAGAACAGAATGAAAAAATTGCTTTTGTTACTTCAGTTAAAACATTCTATGCCATGTATTTTATACTATAGCCTGTTCTATGTTTTACAAATATATACTTAGCAATAAATTCATGCAAGCCCAAAGGCATTCGCATTAGTGTGTGATGTCTATGATGTATTGCTGTGTAACTCCAGCTGCTAATTCATCCTACTTACTCTCATCTCTCCCATGTCTCGCAGAAACGCAGCTGCGCTACTGATTGCTGATCTTTGTAACTTTCTGTTGCAGTCAAATATTATAGAGCTACAACAAAACACCATTATAGATTTTCTACTTCCCTACAGTATATCAAGACAAAACTAACATAGAAATTAAAGACTTTACCTTCAATCCCAAGAACATTTTGCTTCTTGTTTTCTTCTGATACTTCAAACTTCTGTATGATGTCAAGACAATATTCTGGTGTCACATTATTCATCTGTGCAAAAACAACAGTGTTGGTGCACATATTTTTTTCTACCATGTCACCAGCATGTCAAATCTACTTTAGGCTTCTGGTAACAGTTGAAAAGCCTTATGATCAAACACTGAGTTCAGACAAATATGAATAGGATGGTCAGTAATGCTACTGTAAAAGGACTTTAAGACTTTGATTTTATTTTTCTCAGTGCTGCGCAAGCCTCATGGCTCTTATCTTTAAGGAGAAAAATAGGAGAGGTAACAATAACTTAAAAGCTGTGTCATACAGTTTAAAGATGAAAATTAGCTGTTAATCACACTTAATTGTTGTACTGAGAAATAGTGGTGAAATGAGAATTATGAAGTTATATTCTTTAATAAAATCTACTTAAACATGCAAAAAGATTTTGCAGGGTTTGATTTAATTTTCATGCATTTTCCGGTTCTGTGATTTCATTAGTTCCAAGAGAGTTCATGGTAATATACAGGCTATGAGATAAATAATTAGATTCTGAAATGAAAACCAGCAGTTCTTCTGAAACAAATAAGAGTTTTGTCATCAGTTTCAACTAGCCCATAATTGAAGTCCTACCTGACTAGTCCTACCATACCATACACTTATATTTCTTCTAAAATTAAAAGAATTAGCTTCCATCACTCACTGCATCTTTTCTCACGTCCCTGCTCCTCTTGAGTTGCAGGGAACCAAAGTGAGAACTAAGATTGGGTGCGTTTCATTTCCTCCACTAATATCACAGGATGGCAATGATGACACTAAAACCTTTGGCAGTTTATCTGTACTATTATCCTGTTTACTGTTTGTACTCTGCATCCTTTGCCAAAGTCAGCTCAAACACCCTGACATGTTGAACAGTCTGGAAGCAAAGGAACATACAGTCCCCCTCTCTTCAATAGTGTGTCAACTCTGTTAACACGATTGCTTCAGGCAAATGCAGTCATTCTGCAGATTACATAATATTTATTGTTTAAATCTGAAAATGGTCTCTGTGTGAACTGTTCTTTTACTAATGGAATTCTCTTTCAGATGGCAAAACCAATTCCATTTACTCACCGTCTGTAGCCTTTGATGAATTTGTGCTTTCCATTATTTGCTGTAGTTCAGCACTCACAGCATCATCTTTCAGCTACATGGAAATCTAGAAATAGGTTGACTCTCTTGATCTGGTCTTATCTAAAGGCCTAATCTTGCCAAGTGCCGAGTTCCTCCTAAGAAATCTGGGTTCCATGAGCAACCATATCTTGTAACACCTACACTGCTACAGTCTAAGTATGAAAAATTACCACAGTAAGGGAACATGTGACATGTCAACATTAGAAGTACAGTAACAGAAAGCAAAGCAAGTGAGCAGCAAACACATGGTGCCTCAAGCTGAATGACTGATAAGTTCTTGGCTTTTAAGTAAATGAAAGAGCAATTAATTTTGCTAAAATAATGTTACAAAAAAGTAACATTAGCCCTAATCTTCAGTGAAAAGTTAGGAGAAAGAAGGGAGAAATCACTTTTGACCCATATCCTTGGAAGCGGGTCAGACAAATTTATTGCCAGAAGTCTAACATCATCTGAAGCTGTAGTGTCCCACAGTGCCAGGTAATGAGAGAACTCTCTTCTGTAAAGGCCCATGGGAATTTATGAGTTAAGAGCTAAGGATGGGAATTGTTCTCATTTCCCATTCTCATGGGAAAGGAAATAAGAGAAAGGAATGTAAAGTTGAAGAAAAATTAGGGGGGGGCGGGGGGGGAATAAAGCAAGAAGAGGTTAGAAAAGAAGAGCAATGGTAATGACAGGTGTTCCTAGACAGGTTGCCAACCCACCAGTGTGTCAACAGTGCTCTGATGGTTTAGGCTTTAGATGTTCACAGTTAGTCATTCCATAAGAAAAATCAAAATATAAACAATCAAAGACATTATTCCAACTTTAGTGCAAGATGTCAATGCAAAGTGTTATGACATATTGACCCATCGCATAAATCAGTTATACTGATTATCCTTTAGCGTAAGCATGAGGGAGGGAGGAAGGCAACAGCATGCTTTGCAATTAACAGTTTCTGTTGACATAATAAGGTTTTTTTTTAGCAGAAAGCAGCAAGGATTGACCAAGCATGATGATCTGGTGTTGTCTTCCTCGTCTGATATTATCAAACTCCACAATCTCTCCTCTTTTCAAAATTCATGTACCAACACTGATATTCTTATAATTTCCTATTCGTTTTGGGATACTAATTCCTGGTATCTTTTGATAAACCCTGTTTCAGGTCATAGCCTACACATAATGACATTCCCTGACATATACTACCTCATTATACTCCTTTAAAATTTCTTCCAAGAGCACAGGTATAGTTGTTTCAAGACATTCATTTTCTAAATGCGTACTTAATCCCCACTTACCACTTTTTGTCACATTTTCACTATTCATAGCATCACTAGTTACTCCTGTGACACTGTATAATTAGCGTAGACAAGTAATAAGAATAAACTTACCCCCTCAAACGGGCGTAGCTCAAAATTCACTAGCCCATATTGAACAATTAAGGAAAAGCTTTACATAATTATATGTGTACATTCCAAGGATGTAATTGTTATAAAAGTACTTCCTGTACAGTTCAATTAAAATCAACAGGGACTTTAATTTTGCCACCAGTTTCATTTGGGTTGCAAAAGGAAGTCAACCTTTTAGAAGATACTGGTTTGGTACCGATACGATGATAACTTTCCCCCCTGGCTCCTGTCACTCAGGAGTACAATGAGGAGCAGCATATAACATGCAGCACTTTGCTGGAGCACACAGCCAACGCTGCTGGAGGCCTGATCTCAGCAGGCTGTCCCTTTTTCTCAGGACAGATGAAAACTGTATTGCAAAGTAACTGATCCATGGTAAGGCAGCAGGTGGCAAGCAGGCACATGGAAAACCTCACCCTCAGAAAACCAAAACTAAAGATTTCAGGTTTGAAACACCAAAGCAGCCTTGTAACTCTGTCAGAGAGGTCTCTGCTATGACAGAAATAAACACACTTGATATGGATACAACAGAAATGAGAAGGGAAGGACCGGCAGCAATCAGACAAGAGCCACCAGCTGGCTGTCCCCAGAACACAGGGCAGCATCGCTATGGCGGGGGCTCCCAAGAGCAGGACAGAAGGACACTCTATAAAGCAGGTCCAGAACCACAAAGCTGCTGCTAAACAGGGAAGATGACATTTGTAAAGCCTATTTCACCCAAACCTCACTACTCAAAGACGAGACAAGATCTGTCAGCCAAAAGAGCCTAGAGAATCTGCTGTGGACGTAATCTGTCATTTAGCAGATCAGTTTCTGGGAAGGACCAACTCTGATTTATCAGGAGAGGGCACTTCCAAAGGGACAACAATCAGGCATGCAGACACAATTGGACATCCAGGCCCTCACAGCCACTTGTGCTAAGAGGACACTATGGGAAACCAGCCTATTTTCTGCTGCTCTAATATTTGAAGCTATATAATTGCAATTTTAATAGCAATAAGCTGAGTTTAACTGCACCTAAGTGGAAATAACCTGTTTCACAAGCTCTGGGGTGAAGGCAACAGAGAGCACTCCTAAAAACAAGAAGCCAGTTTAGCAAGTTCACAAAAGAAAAAAACTAAACAACCCCCTTTTGTTCTATCCTCAAGCTGTAGAATATTTAAAAGTCTTGCCAAAAGAGTAGCAGATGGAGTTGGACAGACTGGCCACAGATTTACAAGCAGCCAGACAAGCAAAAGGAAAATACTGTCTGGTTGAAGGCACTTCAGAGCTGCATTATGATTGGAACCATTATCAGCTTTTGAAGGCAATCTTTCCTTACCCGAGGACATTGTTATCACCTCTCTGTTCTGAAAACACTAAAGGGTAAATCTGTTTTAACACTATTAGTATTGGGAAGTGAGAAGACCAGTGGGAAGAGGCAAAGAAAGTGCAAGGTGCTTCTAAACTACACTGCCAGGAGGTCCATCTAGAGGAGATCACATTTTTGCTATTTTTATTGTTTGTTTTTGGAATAATGTTAAGCAGACCATTTATAGCTGATAGCCCTGTCCACATTCAGGGTTTTGAATAGTGTGTAGGGAGGAGATGGTGCAATATGCCAGACTTGACAGTCAACTTGTTTTTTCTGCTGCATCAGTAACTTTATAATGTCCTTGTGCACCCACAAAGACAGCTCTTCTGCCTCTTTCATATGTTTTTCTTCCTGCTCCAGGTCCCTGAGTGCCCTCTCATGCCACTGCTCTTCAGCTGTTCCTGGGCACTTCAGCATCTCCATGAATGTGTTCTCCCTGGAGCATTTTTGTTTTCTCATTAATGTCAACCTTGCTACTGCTACTGTCAAGGGTGATCCACCGAAGAGCACCCAAGTAGAAGGCAGTGATTAAAAAGGAAACAAAGGAAAAAGCAGAGAGCTCAGAAGGCTTAGGGCATTAGCATAAAGGGAAAAAGATAAAAAGCATTTTTTGCCCTGTTGAGGCTATCACAGCGAGATCAGTGACAGGATAGTGCTCCATGTTTCAAGAGGGAAAGAAGGAAGAATGGCAGAGTACATGCCAAGGAATTGCCACAATGGCCAACAGGGGGAAACTCACCAACAAACCAGCACAGACTGTTGATATTTCATGCTAGGGATAACTCAGAAAAAGCAGTCATCACAGACAGGATCCCAAAATGGCACAGGAAATTATCCAATGATTGTAGGCAAAACACAGCATCTATACCCAGTAGTAGATGTTAGCATTTATTTTTGTGAGGTTGCTTTGGAAAAACACTCTGCAACGACACACAGGCTGAGCAAAGAATCCAGGATCAATTGCCAGAAGGAAACAAGAGTCCTAGAGATCAGAAGGTTCCTTCTGTGCTCCTCCCTGTCCAGTGTACAAGTTCACTCCATAGCTTCAACAGGCAATTTTTGTAGTAGTTTTGAATCTTTCAAGACAGGCACAAAAATCTCCATTAGAGCAACATATCTAGGAATAGCTAGAGATTTTTTTGTTCAGCAAGTTTGTTCATGGGCATATTGTCGGAAAATCTTTGATTTTGACCCAACTTCACTTCTTAAGTTATTTATACTTCTTTCCATTTTTATTTTTTCTTAAATTCCTTATCAGTTTATCTGTTCCTGGGGTTCCCTGAAACTCACCTCTCTCAATTGCTTCTCTCTGAGAAGCTTCAGATAGGAGTGCAACCTCCAGATATGAAATTTTCTTTGCACAAGTCCCACAGATCTGTGAGGAATGCCGGGAAAACAGACTTTCCTGAAGAAAAATTGGGAAAGAAGGTAGAAGGGAAAAAAAAGGACAGAATTCTGGACATCTTTCCCTCGGCCAGGTTGATGTGATATCCATCTTTGTATTACACCACAGAATTGTAATCTTCCCATAAAATTTTAATAGAGACTTAGTCCACATTTAAGGGATTGTTCTTTACCAATATTTAAACTGAGGTCTTAATAATAAAAGCAGCAGTCCTTACAATCATTGCTACTACTGATACTTGGGAACTCCTGGGATATACAACAACATTGTAGGATTTAACTTTGCTTACAGCAAAGGATAAGCAAACACAAAGATTCATATTAACATGCTACTGCCTTAAGCCATGCACAGGCAAACCTCGTGGATTATCAGAAATAGTTTGCTCTTCTTTTGTTATGTGTTTCCATCTTGAAAACATATACTCTAAATAAGGATGATACGTGATATCTGCAAGACCTTTATTCATGAAAGGCATCTCCTGACAATATAAGTGTCTCCTCACAGCACCAATAAAGAATCCAGACAAGCTACGGAAGAGAAAGCAACCATGCTAAACCACAAGATAATCAGCTGTAATGAAGAGGTGTGAAGGTTACCTGAATGCCATTATAAACTAACAAGCATTAACCATATTGCCTTTCCTCTACCAGAGTCTGAAGAAATTCCAACTCTTCCTAGAAGCATTAAAAAAAACCCCAAAGTATTTAGATTTCTTTTTTATTACATCTGTTCTTTCTCCTTTTTGTGGTTTAACCCCAGTCAGCAACTAGAACCATGCAGCTGCTTGCTCATGCCTCACTTCCCACCTTTCCACCCCCCAAGAAGGGTGGGGTGAAGAGGGAAAGAAGGGAAAAATAAAAAGGAAAAGAAAGGAAAAAAGAAAAGGAAAAGAAACAACAATAACAACTACAAAGGTCACTAGCCACCCTGTGAATTGGCACCATCAAGAGCAGTGATTCCAGATTCCTGCCCCTCAGCTAACCCTTATTTATATACTAAGCATGACACTTATGGTATGGAATATGCCTTGCCCATTCCATAATTGTTTTTATGGAAAGGTGAAAAAAAATTCCATGAACAGTGTAAACATCCCTTAACAACAACTGAAAAGAATAGGTATTATTGACATTCCTTTCATAGCAATCACTAGAAAAAAAATTAACTCTTTCCCAGCTGAAAGAGGACACCTCCCTGCCCCAAGCAAAACTTTTCCATAAAATTATTTCCATATACTTGAACATATTTATATGTACGTATATATGGGTGCATAGTATCCCCATACCTTTTGTTCCACCTTTAGAAACTGAGCAAGTTCTTCAACAGTGAGGTGATCCTTCTTGTCACTATAGCTTAAGAGCAATAAGTAGAGATCTCGACGCAAGGACATCATCTTGTAAAACACTGAAAACTCTTCAAAATTTAGGGTTCCTTGATTCTCATCTGTGTCTGCTTCCTAAGAGATAGAGACTCAGGTAAGCATGCTAAACATAGGTGAATTCAGGGAACAAATCAGAACAGGATTTATATACATGAACAGAAATCTAATAAATTCTAGTCTGCAAGGTTCTGTTCAGACTCAAATCCTAGTAGGCTAAAATAATTGCAAAATTACGATATCATCTATTGGATTTTTTGATGAAAACACTACACTAAAGCCACAGGTTTCCTATGGAAGTCTCAATTCTATCTTTAGTTTTGAATTTATTTCCCCATGTAAAGAGGTTCACCCTGGGCTTTATTCCGATCTCTGTTACTCTCCTGTATGCCCTGCAGTTATTCTGGATTAAAACATAGCAAGGAACATAATTATTTCACCCCGTGGCTTCCACTAACAACAAGTCTGACATTTTAAAACATTCAGGACAATATCACAGTCTTAAATTTACGTTAATTCAAACTGCAGCACTCTCAACCCCCTGTCAGCACTCTGTAGGGGTGACAAGTCTACAGCAGCAATAAGACTCCACACCAAAATATATGCCCATTAGCCTCAGTCTTGATGACAGCTTTTGTTTATCCTCAGAGGCAAGAAGAGAAGAAAGCAGTACTTAACCCATGTTAATGCAAGCTTTTTACTGTGAACATCTGCCTAAGAGGATTGCTTTGGATTTTCAAAGCAAAGAATATATTCTGGAGAACTGCTCTCAAACATTATGTAGGTCTCCCCAAAAAATGAACTTCAGAGAAGCTACAATTCTTGCTAAGTTTGAGGCTGTAAGCAGACAATGAAAACACAGTGCGATAAATATGCTGCTCTTCCCATGAATAACATCCTTTGTTCATTGCTGTATATAATGTATTTTCTCTATACCTATAAACCCCCCCTTTCCCATGTCACATTCTGTTAAAAATGGTGCTTCCTTCTGTTCAGGTCAGAATATCTTCTGTACAGAGCCCTTGGCTTTGAACCTGTTGACTTGTCTCCTCACTGGTACATCAAATACAAGTACCTCTGATGCAGATTTTATGCCAGACAAACAAAAGAAAGACTTTTGACTACAGAAGATTTTTCAACTTCCCCGTTTTATAGCAAACCAGCTTGCCTGGTACTGTTTTTAAAGAATTAAAAACATTTCATTTTGCTCTCCATTTCGTACTTGGCTTATCTTTCCTTTCCTACACTAAACACTAGGGCTGGCGGAAAAGGGTAACTGTTTTCAGACAGCAGAACTAAAAAATTGATTTTGGCTAAGTAAGAGGAAGTTGTTAAAAAAACTAATTACTTTCACAAAGCTAGTTTCTATTAAAAATTTTTCCATAAAGGAAATTAAAAAAAGATTTCAATAGAAACAGAGTAACTTCATTGCCCATCAATGC
This sequence comes from Scolopax mira, assembly GCA_004320125.1. Lineage (NCBI taxonomy): Eukaryota > Metazoa > Chordata > Aves > Charadriiformes > Scolopacidae > Scolopax > Scolopax mira. The sequence continues at coordinate 207,080 of BJBW01002847.1, forward strand.
CAGCATACAACAGTTTAGTTCACAGAGATGAAAATAAAAACGCATCTGAAAAAGTAATATTAATAAATCATCTTCTACACTGTTCATGATGTTAAAACAGTGTTCTGATAGACCTTTGTTTACAAAGGGGTAAGACTTGGAAAATATCTATAAAGCATTGGAAAGGATAGAGTTTTCAGTCCCAGCCTGTAGACCGTATTCTGGATCTGTCCAGAAACAGGTTGTAACTGGCACTGTCTTACCACAACAGAGCTGTGTGTTAGAGACTACCAACCTGAAACATCTGCCGCACCTTCCTGCGGGGCAAGTTAACATTTAGTTTATGCATCAGCTGGTGGATTTCTTCAATATTCAGCAGGCCATCGCCATTCTTGTCAGCCTCCTCAAAGGTCTGTTTGACCCAGCTACAAACATGTCAAGGAAAGGAACGTTCTCATGGAGGAGTGAGACTGAGCAGTTGGCCAGGTAAGGGGCAAGACTCAAACTCAGGAGATGACAACCCAGTCCCAGCTCTTCTGGGCAGAGGGATAATCCTCCTTGCAGAGAATCTTAACATCTTCCAGGAAGAACTGAGCATTATTCAATCCAACCTTCAAAAACATCTTTTTCAAGTTAGCACATCATCTCTGCAAAACATTTTGAATTGAGACTTCCCATATCTGCATTAGAATTATTGGGATACACTGAAATAAAATCATTGCTGGCAAAGATCTGGTGCTATCTACATGGTTCTCCCCATGCTGATGCCAAACCAAAGCATTTTTACTACTGTACACCTTCTGGTACAATTTGCTGTTGTACCTCCTACCTGGTACAACTAAGACTGTTGACGTCCATGGAGTTATATCTGAGGACTATTGGTTTTGTGATTCCACTGAAAGGAATCAGGCTCAATAACCCTGTATATCAGGAATGACGTTATTCTAGTGCAAGAGAATGGAATAAGGAAGACTCTTAAATCAACCCAAGTACATTATCAGCTTGTGGTTTCCATAAGAACTTCATTAAAAATTAACTGCTCTTTTTTCCATGCTTTCTCCTCCAAGACCATCACACACATATATTTGTAACTCTTCCATCTCTGGACAATTTTTTGTCCACCATTTTCTCTACAATATCTCTGCCCTTCCCTTGTGCTACACCTTCCATGGGGTGGCAACAACTCCATAGAATCACAAATTGCACAGAGAAAGTGGATACTGTTCAAACATTTGCTGTTTCTCCCCTTACAAGGGCAAAATAGCATCAATAAAGCTAGCAGCTGTCAAATTCAGAAAACAAGAAGAGACTCTTCACACAGCATATTGCTCAGCTCTAACATAACTTTTTTGGAATGTTCTGCAGGTTTACATAGGTTTGAGGTGACACTGAACCAGTCTTTTTCCCCTGCTTTTGCTAGTTTCATTTAAATACTGATTTATGACAATTATTTACAGCTAGGTTCACAGTACCAGCCCCTTTGTGCTGTGCTCTTTGCTACTGGCTCCTCTGAGAACATACTCTTAAATTTTCAAACATTGCTGGGCTTGCTCCGATACCTTCTTCCACTTTTCCCTTCATTCTGCTTTTTACCCCCTCTCTCTGCACATATATCCATTTTCAGCTTTTGCTAAGTTCTTACATTAGCTGGAATTGGTACAGGGTCATTTTGTCTGCAGTCTCACAGCTGCCACGTTTGATAACACAAACAAGACCTGAAGTGATGTTTCACCAGTAGAGAACATACAACAGAAATGTGCAGCTCAGAAAAGTCATGGATAAATATAGCAAGCTGAGTATGTGTGCAACAGAGCATGCAATATATCCCCCAAGTGGATCTATGCCTATCTTATATCAGAATTAAACAGTGAAAATATAAATTAAAAATACCTAATCTGTGTTCTTTCTCCAGGAAGAGCATTTACGAGTGACCACTGTAGCTTGTACATGGTAAAAGAGACAGATTATAATTCTAATCAAGATGGGTTTGGGTTTTGTTTGATTATTTTTTATTTGTTTTTTTTGCTTAGGGTGAAAGAGTGTCCTTTGTATTTAACATACTAGTCAGCACTGTTGTGAAAGAAAGCACATCAAGAAAATATTCAATGGACATGATCTTTACAAGAAGTTCATTTTGGTTACTAGGCTACAATGAACATTTAAGGAGCTTTAAAGATTTGTGCTCCTGACAATCAATGGAGGCTGAGCAGTACACACAGATATCTTCAAAAACAGATATGGCCAGGAGTTTTAAATTAGTTTACTGAAAGACTCCCAAAATTGTTAAGGTTTCACCTATGCAGAGGCTAACAAATTAAGGGTTTTCAACTAGTATGTCTTGAAAACAGTACTTTTTAACAGACCTTGCAATTTGCAGCAGCAGAATAAAAGCACAGTTGGGCAAAGAGAAGATGACAGAAGTCTTGAAATTATCCTGGAGTAAGTACTTATTGAGATAACTAGAAATTACTGGTTTGACCCTTCAATAAGAACTTCACTAACAAAATGCAAGATTATCCCCCATCTTCAACGGAGTTTAATGCAGTCCCTAAACTATAGCTGATGTTTTATTGCACAGATAAGTGTCCATGTCAAATCCATAACACAAGTTTCCATTGCAATCAATGGTAAAGTTTTTGGTCATTTAACCAGAAGTGAAAGGACACCCTGTGTTGATATCACTAAAAAACAAGCCAGAAATACTGACTCAAAAGCTGGAGCTCAGATTTATAAAAGGATACTGATCGTGTGTTCTCTGTCGCTTAGCAAGTGAGTCCTCATCGCTTATTCCAGCCATCAAATATTTCAGTCCTGTGATCCAGGTGCGAGCTTCCTCTGGGTTAGATGTAATCAGATCCAGTGACTCCATGTGGTTGCCATGGTAAATAGTAAAGCAACAGCTTGGGTCAAAGTTTCCCTCTGCATGGCGGTGGAAGATTTCAGACTGCCGGCCTTCAGTGACTTTGTAAATAGAATCAATGATAACTGTGAGGAAAAAGAAAACCAGAAATTTACATGCTTGGATATCCACCCATTTCTTTCTGCTTTTGAGCAATTCTGAATTATTCAGGCTAGAAGTCATTAAATGTTTTTTAATGTTACATCTTCACATCTGAAAGGGTTTTTTGATTTCTGGGTTGATCTTTGCTTTGGTCATGCCATGTGCACCGTACAGCTGTCTGGAAGGCAGGTCAGTGCAGGTACAGGCAGGTTACAGCAAAGCTCTCTAAGTGCTCCCTGCTAAATGAGAAGACTGTAGATTACCCAAAGGGGAACACAAGGAGACAGATGCCAAACATCTTCCATCAACCAGTAAAACACTGGGGACACTGCAGTCCCCAAAGGGGCTGCCCCCGAGACAGCCATTCTTTTATAGCAGGAAGAGAGGGAAACCCATCGCTAGGGTAATATGGCTCCCAATGCCACGGCCCAACAGCTACATTGGTCAACGCAGCAGCTCTTAACCACTACACACTGGCCCAAAACCATCAACTGTTACTATCTCTAGCCTTCCCAACTGCTTGCTTTTGATCTTAAGACTCCAACACAGTTCTGTGAATTTCTAGTCCTTGTTTTACCAATAATGTGAATTTCCAATTTTAAACAGTGCAGCAGGGTCAGTTTCAAGGAGAAATAATGCTACACAGTAACTTCAAGATGTAATAAGGCCTAAAGAAAATATCACAGTTAAGATCAAGAAACCTCAGTTTAAGCTTTTCTAGGTCCTGTATTTATATTTATGACATGTTCATTGAAAAGAATTCAGCACAATTTGTTATCAGGTCACTCACTCTTCAGTGTGCTCATAATTCATAGAAACCTATGGAAAGTGTTGATATCTGACAACCACGCTCCGCTTCAGGATTGCACAAAGAACTTTTAGTAGGCAGGTAAACTCTATGCATATTCTTGAAAACTTTCACATAAGTATCACATCACATTTTAAATAAGCATCAAAAAGCATTGATTTAATCAATCAAAAAAAATTGTCTAGTTTTCCTTCTGTCATTCATATTCTACTACGGAACTGCACAAGAAATGAAAAGAAATATGAAAAGTTTACTTTTTGCCTTTTCGCTTTTTCTGGATGGTCTCCATCGGATGCAGGTCCTGTGCTCATCCAGGTAGAAGAGACGAACAAGCCCTTTGGTTCCACTCTTCAGCTTAACCATCTGAGTCCCAGACTGCATAACACTCATGCATCTTTCAACTGCAAAGCAGAACAAAATAAATTCAAATAAATTACTTTCTGGCTTTCCAACATCTGCCAAGTATATAAAATATTTGATTTGCACCTTTAGTGATAGAAACTAGTTATTGCTGTGTAGGACATACTATTTCTTCTTCCTCACTACTAGTATTTCCCCAAAGGAAAATAAATCATCTGTCAAAACACCTTCACAACAAAGGACACAAAGAAAACTTTACCATATGTTGAAGGAAAATATTTTATGTTTTTCAGTGCTTATCTCATTTAAATATTTTTGTATTATTTTACATAATACTGTTGTTTTAAACCCTGGCACTCCACAAATTTTGAATGGTGAAATTATCATTCAAACTTCACTTTCCTAAGGGCTCAGTAATCCTTTATCTTGACATCGTTAGAACTGCTCAGAAAATTATAAATATATAATCCCTCCTCCCTACCACACACATTTACACCCTCTCCATCCTGCTACCAAATTTCAAGCACATGCCGTGATGACTTCCTTTTATCCACCCCTCCCATCCAGGAGGATAAGGCTTTGGTTTTTTTATGCTTTGACTAAAATACACCCATCTCTTCCATTTCATCTCACATCTTCCCTCCTACAGTTTTCCAAACACTAGAATCAAGATAACATTTCCTCTTGATCTCAGTGTATATCAATGCTCTTAAATTACCTTCTCCCGTTTTCATCCATTCACAGGCCCTCCTCACTTGGTATCACTCCAAATTCACCTCCCAGATGATTTGTTTACACTCTGGCTGGCTCCCAAACACTATCTAGGTCTGTCTTTATTTCTTCTTATCATCCTTCTCTTCACCACTTCTCTCTTCAGTACTCCTCTCACAGTATCACAACAAAGACTAATGCACCCTCCCACTCCTCTCCACCAGAGCCAGGATTTATTTTCTCAGCTCCTGACACCTCCTTCACTCCCACAGCAAGCAGCACAAGCAGCTGTGGACTTGGCATCAGCTGAAACCACACAGTACGTGTCATGGTGGTCCTGCTCAGTTCATCTCCACAGCAGAAGCATGGTCAGAACACATCTTCCAGCAGATCCACACAGCCCTGAGGCCATCAATGAAGGATAACAAGCCCGTTGCACCTTCCAAAGCGCCTCTGGGTCAGATGCAGTCAGAGCAGCACCCTAAACATTAGTCAAACATGGGATGAAGAGCCAGCATTGCTGAAACAACTTCTTCCAGCTCTCTAGCACAGAGCCCTTGTTGTCACACCACACTCCACATCACGTAACTGCATCAGAAGCAGTGGTTTTGCCAAATTGCCATATTTTTTGAAGAAAGGAATGAGAGGACTCAAGTTGAGCTGAACTAGAACTTCTGAAAGCACCACAGGTATACGTGAGCACAATAAATTTCTCCGTTATTATGTCCATAAATATATGGCCTTCCCTGAATCAGCACACATCAAATGAATAGGTGGGTTTGAAAATGCTTAAGATGAGCCAAGAGAGTGACATAAATCAAAGCCAGAAATAGATATTATACAGTATCTACATGTTGACTACAGCAGTTTTAGTATCTATCTGAAGACACACAAAATATCAGGAAGACAAGCCTTTGCACCACCAGGGATGGAAAACTCAGAACCTTAAAGAAGAAAGATTAACTGAAGCAAAAATTACTCTAAAACTTGCTATGCATATACACGCATGCCCCCATTCTCTTGGGAGACTGAGCCCTTCACTTTGGAATTGAGTTTGGAGCAAGTCTGCCTTGGATTCATATCTAACAGACAAGAACTGTTCTCCAGCACAGAAATAAAGCTCTCCAAAGGAAAAGGTTGTACCAGTGTGTGGATATGCAAATCTGAACTGCTGCATTAACCTGGCATGCAAACTGCATGTACATTTTTGTTTCACTATTAGAGTGATCTATTGCAACAGGGTTTTAGCTCAGGAAGAGGTTTAGCAACTCAACACAGAAAATCTGCTTCTTTGTACCTAAGCCTATCAGTTATTAATAAAAGTCTTACAAAAACAACTAATTCTCACATAAGTCTTTCTGTTATCATGAGCTCAGCTGTCATAGAAAAAAACCCACCCTGTTTTCACTATGATGTGGAGGGCTAGTAGCAAAAGGCAGAAGATGATTACATTACAGAAATGTAAGAAAAGCAGAAAACAGGCCACACTCGGTAATTATATCTAACAAAACCAGAGGAGGGGGGTATCTTAAGTATCATAAAAGGTGATCCAGTTGTTTCTTCATCATTTCAGTTGCCTTAACATTTCTACATCACATTTGTAATTGTTACAGATGCATTTCACATACATGTTTTCAGGTAGACTTCAGAGTCAAAAGTTATATGGCATAGATTTTAAAAACACATTTTTCATAAGTAGGAAAGAGTGGAAGAAATCCATTTCCTGCCAAATAACTCAGCATTTGCAATTTCTCAAATGCCATCTGCAATAAGTCTAGTACCTAAGTGAGCACCAACTTTTCTGCTTGCACTTTTCTAGCTCTAAGAGAATACGATCAGAATGCAAACAGTTAAATAAGAATAGTAAATGTATAAGAAAGTTCATTGCATCCTCCCTACTGTGTAGGTGTTAATAACAGAGAATCCACTTTAAAGAACAAATATGGTAGTAGAAATGCCACACCATTCAAAGGCCCATTGAATTTCCACTCTAGAAACCCCATTTACAAAATACAACGTCCTCTCCTTTAAGCTATTTATAAAACACAAGCACATGAAGAAACAAAGTCTTTTTCAAATCTATCCCAAATATGCTAATTTCAGTCTCTAGCCAGACATTCACAAGAGATAGACACCACACATTAGCATCTGAATGAGCTGAAGTTATTGAACAGAGGCAATTCGGGATAAAGCTCCAGAAGAGCAATTCAAGAATGCTTTCACTGAGGAATAGGAAAATTGGTTCCAGAAAAACATTTAATCCTCTAAATAAACCACAAATACCGAGTAAATGAAGCAGCTCCTTGATGCAAACATATATTAAAATTTGAGAAAGCAAAACATGGTTTCCATTATATGGTATTTTTCTATCAAGAGAATAGCTGTGCTTTTTTCACACAAAGTCTGAAAATGAATTAAGTGAAGAATAAAGAATATTAATGAGTCATGGAAAGTCAAATAAAATATTATGTTTACGCATTGCATATTTAAAGCTTTACTTTCAAATCTGAAAACTACATCACTTCCGTTTCCAAACATATGAACTTATTCTTGACAATCTAAAATCATCCTAACAGACATCCTGTAGTTTAATGTGTTTTAATAATCCTGAAGTACCAGTCTTTTTTTTCCCCCCCCCAAAATAACCATTTAAAGCAGCCCTGATCTGAATTCAAAGATCATTTTCTCATTTTTAGTTCTGACAATAATAATCATTCTTAGTAGAACACGCATCTCCTTTTCTGAAGGAGCTGCTTCTCTATTGAACGGTAAACTGGATACAAACCCATCTGTGCCAGATGGACTTTTTCTGAAGTGGCCACACTCCCCAACACATGGTAGACCTCTGAAGCCAAGAGGAAAGCCATCTGAGCCTCTGGTAAATCCAGACGTTACTTGAAATCTTGCACATTAGGCAGATACTATTTATTCTACCTGACAACACTGCTCCTCGCTGCTGAATAAATCAAGCTGCTGCCTGGGAACAAACACTAAGCTGGAACTCTGACCACTAACCATACGTGGCCTTACGTTAAAAAAGCACTCTAATCCGCCCCAAATCAGCCAACGCTACCTTCCGTCCAACTCTGCTCTAATCTATTCCCATGTGCAATCAGGTCTTTAGTAACCAGGGAATAGCTTAGCACTGCACCCTGCAAGACTCTGTCAGAGAAAGTTACAGCTATATTCACAGGTCTAACAGCCTCTCCCCGTACAAGCGCTTTTTTTCAATAGTTTGCAATTAATTTGGTTTAATTACCAATAGTGATAGTCATGACATACACATTTGCTTGCTGTTGCGCTTTACAGCAAAGCTTTTAAGGCATGCAGGACCCTTTAGTTGATACTAGAAGGAAAATATTTAGGGAATTAAAACATTATCCCTGGTACAGTAAAAGAAAAGCACTTTGATGTATAGGGCACATCACAGCAGTGAAACAAACATCCACTCCTCATAAAACACATTCATCCAAGAAGGGAAGATCCATATAAACTTTTTTCTTATTCTTCCCTGATATACTACTAGATGTTAAGAAGCTAATATTTTCAACAAAAGAAACATTTGCAACAAAAGAAAAAAGGTTTGGTCTCATGTCTTGCTTTTATGGACTTAATGTTACAGCCATCTGACAAAACAAAAAGATTAAATAATGTATAAAGAGCATTACCAAACAATGAGAAGTGTAATTACGAAAGAAGATATAAACTGTGTTTCTAAATGACATGCAGCAAGCTGCATTAAGCCACTATTAAGCTTGAGGAGATAAGAAGAAACCCATAAAACGCAGAAGTTACGTTTTCAACTGCAACATCAGCTCTTCTCCCCTACAGTCAATATTTTTGGTTTTACTATATACTTTGCAGGTATATTGTTTGTTCTCTCTCTGAAGAGGGGGAAGAACCAAAAGACCTCCCAGCATCCTCACATGCACTGTTCCCACCCACATGATTACAGACACTTCCTGTGATTTACTGTGCTGCCACATCCCAAGAAGCAGAACAGGATCCTACACTTCACCTTAGGGTCACTTCTCTTACACTGTAGAAAGTATCATTTGTCTTACTTTATTTAAACCCCCGAATACCATCATAGCACTTCCCTCAAATTTTCAGATTTTCAGCCCTCAAAACTCCAGAAACTCAACTCTAAGGGAGGTTGTTATAAAAAAAATTAGGTGGTTGGTGGTTGACAAAGGAGTCAGAGCATGATCCCAGCACTGGAATCATGTGCCTGGATCCAGCTTGGAATCCTCTTTTTACTGAGGTAGATGCACATTCCCAGAAATAAGCATTGAAGAAGTGAGCAAATTAAAAAGCACACACCTCCCTGAACTAGAGAACAGTATGCAACTATCATGATCCAAGTAGTGAAGATGTTATGGATGCAAGCACACCAAAAAACCCCAAAACAAAACACCAACTCCAAAACCCTAAAAAAACCCCACCAAACCCACTATTCTCAGTTGTCTGAACTCTTATCACCCCATTTTGCATCATTTATTCATCAGAGTAAGCTGTAAGTTTGCCTTAACGCTAATGCCATTAAAAGCCATTTACTCCCTATCTCCATCCCCCAGAGAGCACGTTTTAACTAAATCCCGTAGAACAGCACCCCCCGCAGCTTACCTCTAATGCCAGCACATTGTTCATTGCCATTTTATTACACAACAGGCAAAGAACCCAGGAGAACAGAGACCACAGCTGCAGGTCTGGGGGAATCCACAGTCCCCTCTCATTTTTAACAGTCACATCTCATATTTTATACCAGATTTTAATTTGCTCTGCAGCAACTCTTCCAGCCCCTCACAGAATTTTACATTAAGTTTCCTATAGTGGATTTAATCATGATCTCTGTGAAGTCCACAAACATGAGACAGACAATCTCTCACAATTCTGAAAAATGTCAAGAAATCTTCAAGGAAGCCACACACAACCAGCAGAGACACCAAAGGCTGGGGCTAGTCCCTTGCAAGCCCAGCTGAAAAGTGTGCAGGTATTTCACTTCAGCCCTGGAGAAGGCAGAGAATCAAGACAAATGGAATAAGCAGCCAAACACAAACCGTGACTACTTAAAACAATTGTGAATGGTTTAAGGGCAATGAAAATCTGAAAAACAACTCATAATTGTAAATTCGCTAAATAATACACAAACCAAGAAAAAAAAAAAGGTGAAGCTTAAAATTAAAAACATGTGCTACCCAGAAAGAAAAAAAATTAAAATCCAAAAATCTATCATATAGTTTTAATTCTTTGTATGTCTGGGAACTATCTGGTGTTGTTTTTCTTAAAACAAACAACAAAACAAAAAACCCACAAAACAACAAGAAACCAAGAATCAAAAACTTGGGAGTAGTAGCTCCCAGAAATTGTTAGAGTAACACATATTTCATAGTAAGTGCTGTCACAGTGAGACTGGTGGCTTAATGCTTCTAGGATGATCAATTTAACTCAGCTTAGTTGCATATGACAAGTGAAAGTGTTTCTTAATATATCTTGTCCACCACCGATCCTTGAAAATAATTAGTTATTCTTACCATGGGAGCATCCAGAGTCCTTTTAGGCTGAGCCCCCTCCCTTTTTGCAGTTAGAGATCAGAAAGGAACCAGAAGCACTAAAAATCCTGGCACTACAATATAATCCCAAAGGAGTTTTAACGATTCTTAATCGTAAGTTTTGTTACTACAATGAGACTATCTTTTACACAGCACTGTGCAATAGAGAAAAAGACTTGCTAGGACAGTGCTTTACTTACAGGGCCTACAATCCCCTTTTTGAGACCCGGGCTTCAGTGTAGCAATGAAGTCTGAGAGCAGTCCCCAGATACAATGAATAATGCATGTTTTCCACTTCTGCTCAAGGATACCTTCCTTCTGCTAGCTCAGCGGACTTCTAATTATTATCTTCAGGAAATTAGCCCGTGTTTCATTCAAACAGCACTTTGGAAAGCAGCTGATGAAAAGATCATTCAGCAGGTACAGCTTATCTGCAGTCCTGCTGGACACTACTGAAACACCCTGAGAGCCAGAGCGGTCACAAAGCTTCTGGACCCCAGCTCTAAATCTTGTCAAAAACCTTCAACAGGCCACCACCCACCAACACAGAGCCAAGAGATTGACCGTGACAGCTTAAGGGGGAATATTACTGCTACTGGTTCCTGAAATACAAGAAGTATCTCTGACATTTCTTCTTTTTTATTCTTCAGAAAGAGACTGGAAAGCTGTTCTTTGTGAGAGCTCTGGTGCCACTGCAACCCAGCACAACTGAGGACTGTAAGTTTTACATTAAGACTATGGAAGCTCCTTTGAGTGAATGATTGACATGGAAGTTGTGGAAGTTGTCCTGACTCAACACTGAAAAGTACAATCATTTAACCACAGATATGGCCAACTGCCAAAACATATTGTCACATCAATAGAGTGAAGAGGCAACATGGATTTATTAAGCAAACACGGTTAACAAATTTGCACATCCTAATCCTCATTATTCCATGAGGATCCATCAGCAGGGAGGGCACAGCAATTGATTACAACAGTATAGAGCAAGTGGAAGGAGCACCAGGCAGAAGGAAACAGGAAGATAGTTTCCACTACACCTGCCAACAAGGAGGATGAGTGGGCAGGTCTGTGTGTGCTGCTGTGACAACCTCATCAGCAGGTTTCAGGACAAGTAAAGGGCAGAGTAGCACTTGGCTTCTCAGGCAGCATCCTCACATTGCCATAGATGTTTACAAGGAGAATGAGACATCATTCTGTAGGTCTGTGGCCATGTCTCCAAAGGAAACCTTAGAGTCTCCCCTTAGCTAGGCAAGCTTTTGGTCAGACACCAGAAAGGATGTCAATCATTCACTCAAAGGAGCTCAGCTGAGTCACCTGTGCTTGCTCCTCAGAGGTGTTAAGACAGAAGATCCTGTGCAGCCCCACAGAAGAGTCTGAAAGGCATCCTAGGAGCTACACTCCTAGATGCAAAGGTCAGTGTAAAAAAGTAATCCACAAACTTTCTCTTCCAGAATTGCATGTCTGCCCTCTAAAAATCAATAAGTACATAAAGAAGAACTATACGCACAAGAACCAAGGATGTGTTGTTCTAAGTCTGCCTTTGTTGTACAGCATTAGATGTAAGCCCTGTTCACAATGCTTTATGTACCATCCAGGAACCCAATGAAATATAACTCCCATTGCAACATATTGAGCTGGGTCAGATCCCCTCATCCTTCCCCTAGAAATATGCCATTCCTTTCTATCTTACCCCACACTTCCCCAACAAAACAAAAATAGAAAAATCCCACCAGAATACCTGTCATAAAGGTTGCTCCTGTCTCCACATTGGAGATGTGCAGAGAATAAAATGTTTCAGCTTCAGCACAGTCAATTCTGATGTCTGCAAATTTATCAGCAAACAGCAATATGTCACAGCAAACTTGGCACCTGTACAGCATCACAGCCTGGTGAGGGCAATTCATCACAAAGCACAAGAGCAGCTGTAGCTGCAGGATGAAGTGGGTGGAGGAGGGATCCAGTCCCCAGGACCTGGAACGCACTCATCATGCTGGGCTGTGACAGCAGCTGGGCTAGAGGGAGGCATTGCTTCCCCTTCAGGCTGCCAAATAAATCCACATCTGGGACTTCATTAGAGAATAGGAGGGGAAAAAACAAAGTAGAACTGAAGGTGGAGTTAATTAACCTTTAAAAGTAATGAATGAAGACCATAGCACAACTGATGATATGAACTAATTTATTCACACTCCTCGGATGCAGTCATTTTGCTAAAGAAACATACTTATCTATTCTATTCTCAAATTACCTTGGTGCAAGTAACTGACCGTGAGTCATCTGTGGACAAACAATAAATTGACAGTCTCAAACAAAGTAATTTTATTATCTAAAATAATGATGTTTTCCGCATCTGAGTTTCAAGCTGATCAATGTTTCTATTGGTAACATGTGAAAATGCCTCCAAACCAGTTATCTGTTATACTGCTGCAGATACCAATAACCTGACATAGAACAGGCACAAACTTTCTCACCTACAGCTGGGTTTCCTGTCACTTGTATTGAAAAAAAAAAGCCAGCTTTTGGTTTCCCATAACTTTAATTTCAGCCATTCAAGAAGCCCACACACCAGCATGAAGTGCTGCCTGCATACAGGCTGTCCTCCAAGACATGAGCTTCCTAAGGGACTATTTCAAAATGGATGGTAAAGATGAATAATAAGCACACGTTTCCTCTTGCAGGTAAGCTCAGTGCTGCAAAAAGCTGTGAACTTTTCTTGTGGCAAGTTCCCTTCACCAGCTCCTGGTTTCACCAAGCTACTGCAAGCTAGGACACCATTAATGTTGATCCAATACAGTATTTGGCCATTTTAGTTTTCATCAAAGCAGTGAAAGAGTTAAACAGTTTTAAGTTTATGTCACTGTAAAGATTCTGTAGATTTTTTCAAACATGGTTATATATAATTCATAGGCAAATAAAAAAAAAAATACAAAGTAGCTAACAAGCACATAGCCTAGTTACTAGCTGGTCACCCTTGGCTCTGCTGAAGCAGATAAGACACACCTCATGGATACAAGCAGCATTCGGCATCCAGCTACAGCATCCCCTGAAACTTCACCGGTGCCATGGAAGGGTCCTGGCACTCCACCGTGCTACACCACAGCAACACTCCTTTCAAGCTGGCAGGGGAGGCATTTCTCTTCATACAGGGTAACAACCTCAGAACATACCAAAAAACCCAGAGGCTTTAAACCTTTCAAAGCTCCCATGTGCAGATACTATTTTATTGCAAGGACATACAATGCTGTCATGGATTTAAGCTATTATTGGAATGAAATCTGTGGAAGACAAAGCTCTTCCCAGGAGGAGGTTAACATCTTCAATACCCACACAGAACAGTATGCTATTCTGAGCTAATTCCTTCATGTATCACTTGCTATGCTAGAGTCTATATTTCATAGAATCAGAATGCTTCAGGCTAGAAGGGACCTTGAAGATCACCTAGTTCCCGCAGCTCTGCTGTGGGCAGGGACGCTTCCCACTAGACCACATTGCTCAAAGCCCCATCCAGCCTGGTCTTGAACACTTCCAGAGATGGGGCAGCTACAGCTTCTCTGGGCAACCTGGGCCAGTGTCCCACCTCCCTTACAGTCAAAGATTTATTTCTAGTATCTAATCTAAATCTTCCCTCTTTCTGTTTAAAACTATTACCACTCATCCTATCACTAAACTCCCTGATAAAGAGTCCCTCCTCATCTTTCCTGTAGCCCCTTTAGAGACTGGAAGGAGCTACAAGATCTCCCTGGAGACTTTTCTCAAGACTGAATAACCCCAACTCTCTCAGCCTATCCTCACAGCAGATATGCTCCAGCTCTGATTATCTTTGTAGCCTCCTCCGGACCCACTCTAACAGGTCCATGTTCTTCTTATGTTGGGGACATAGTACTTGTTTTATAGGTGCTTACATAAAGATATAACAGTCCCAAATAAGCGCTAATAATGGCCTTTAAAAAGGCTGCTGATAAAGTTCCTGTGAATGAAACACAATGTCATTCAGTGCTGTTTCTCTGCTTAGCCATACCAAGTGCAACCCTGGTGTTCTGCTAAACCAGTAACAACAAGGTAACTATAAAGTACCACCACCCATCAGCCAAAGACCCAGACCCATAACCAAGCAAAGCCTGTACCACTTCTCCTGTGCCATGCCCGCCGATATCCCACTGCCAATAGCTCTTTGAGCACAAGAGTGTTTCCCCGTCAGTGGTTAGCAGTTGCGTATGAACTTACGGCCAAAGTTCAAGCAGGCAAAGAGCTGCTGCTTCCTGCAGGCACTCATTGAGGAGCTGAGTCAGACAGCAATGGCACCCACTTGTTCAGTTATCCCTTCATCCAGGCACTATCATAGAGTGCTCTTACATGCATAAATTGTGCAAGAGGTGTGATCTTGCTGTTATCAGTATCGGCGCTGGCAGGCTAAAGTAACTATGCGCCTGAATAAGGGGGAGATCAGGCACTCTGCCTTCTTCCACCATCCAAGCATATGAATATGCTCATACCTACAAAACACAACATCCAGAGACTGTGCTTGTGCAGTGCAATGTCACCCTAGGAGCCCAGCGTGACCCCACATGCACTGCTGCAACTCCACCAAAGCAGCCAAACCTGAATGCAAGGGACACCAAGCTGTAGTCGTTGCTTCTGCATCCTTTAACCGCCTCCACCAGAGAAGTGATAGCGCTACTAACTGAAAGAGATTAACAGAAATTTGGCAGTTGCTATTATATCTGGCTAAGGAAAAGGGACTGCAAAATTACCTCAAACATCATTTCACCATCAGCTAAGTACTTCAGTCTGAAATGTGTTTACTTACATACACACATATTTACATGAGCTTTAAAAATGAAACCTGATGCTTTTCTTCTAGGACTGTGCCAAAAACCTCCTTCAAATAAGCCATCTCTTGTAAATTATTAAATGAGGACCTATCCATTACCTTCTGCATCTCAGAAAGCAGATGGAGTAACACCTGTTCTCCTTTACCTAACCATATGCATCAAAGCTTAATGTAGAGTCTGTGTAACCAAAACCTCCAAAAATAAAAGCACAGTGTTTGGAACTGTAGCGTACCATCTCCAACATAGGAGGCCCTTCCCTGAGATGATATACCTTTTCTTAAAATAGTCTCAATTTCTTATACAATAGTTGTGTCTATTTCCAGTAGCTCTCCCTAGTTAGAAATCTAAAATAAAAATAATCCATGCTAAATGCAAAGAAAGAAAAATAAATCAGTATATATCAACTCCTAACACTGCCCTTAAGTATTTTAACATGCTTCACAGTGGGCAAAATAAGATTTCCAAGTATGAGACATGACTTCTGGTGGCTTTACTTTAGATTAGTTTCTTTGTTTTAAAATTACAGATAATCTTTTTAGAAAACATCTTCTGAACTATCCAATTTTGGCAAGCCAGCTCTTTGCTAAATGTATTTTGTAAGGTTTTTTTTTTCTTTAAAAGCATAAAACCCAACATCATTAAGAGTGAGTAAATACAAAAATAAACTTTATCTACCATGATTTCTCCTTCTCTATACAATATTTACTCTATATCCACTTAGAGGCTTAAACTAATTACCACTTTGCATTCAGCACTGACTTAAATTGAACAAAATCATACAAGTTACTGAACAAAGTTATTCAAGATGTCTTCTTTGTTTATATCACCCTCCTACAATTCTTGAAAAGACCCATCTTTCTCATTCAATGCTGTTTGATCAGAATTTTACAAATTTGCATGTCTTATAGTATTTAGAACTGCTACTAGGAAAAAAAAAAACACCAAAACCACAAACCAGAAACTCTTTTCCATAGAGCACTACACCACCGCAAAGTGACCAATAGATGAAAAGGTCAAGAATGATGGTTTTTTCTTTAAAGGCAAACACATCTGTAATAATTTAAGATAACACATAAATGCAGCTTGTACATGTCACAGGAGCAGTATCTCACATACAATCCACATGTTTTCATAGAGAAATGCACTTTCAAGTCAATACAAAAATATGACATTTCCCTCTTATATATTAAATATTCCTGAATGTTTAAGACACATACATTTTTCATAATAATAATGTCCACATAAACATTGTATGGGACTTACAAGTTATAAGGATCAAGTTGCCTGATTTTTTCTATAAGCACTTCCAGAAACGTTATGAGCTCTTCCTACAGCAATTCCAAACTCAAACATCCTTACCTTTTTCTGGACTTAAATTTTTATATACTTCAAGGTCTGCCATTAAATTTGTAACTCGTGCATTATTGGCAAGTAGAATGGAAATTCTCACTGCAGGAAAGCCTCAATTTAATCTTCATGTCTCCAGAGCTAAAACATTTGGAAAGCAATCCTTAGAAGTACAGAACATTGCCAGCACTGCTCTTTACGATGAACAACAAAATCTTCATGATCCATAACACGAAGACAGGAATGCACAAATCCAGAGACGATACTAGGCAACTTTCTTCAAAACCAAAAAGCACAGCCTGAGAGAGCAGCTGGAAGCATCTGCTCTGTGCTGCTGCTGCAGGAATGCAGGGCAGCGACTACTTTTGGGATGAGACATGCATGCATAGCACAGCGATTAAGACGCTCCAGGCACTGAGTGTGTGTAACGCCTGGGAAGAGCAGCTCTATAAGCAAGTGCAAGGAAATCCTGCTGGCACCTAGGGAGGCCAGTCAGGAGCAGATTACCATACTTCAGTTAAAAGAATGGGAGAGTGATGCAAGCTGAATGCTGAAGAGAAAAACCACCCTCACTCCAAAGTAACTCCTTCTGTCCACAGCCAGGGGATTCTGTGAGGTGGAAGGAGAGAACCTCTGTGGACCCCACTCCTTTTCCCCAGGTTTTATGCTCCCTCCTCCTGTCCCTGTCATTAACTTGAAGGGGAAGAGCCATTCTGCAGAATCAGGCCAGTTAGAGCACAAAGCATGCAAATGGTTTAGTCTGTGCATCACTGAGCATTTGATTTCATAACAACAAGTAGGCTCCTGTGAGATGCTGAGCACTAACTCTCCCAGTAGCTAAAAAATTACCATGCCACTGGCTAAATATTGTGATTGTTTAAGCCAACTCAATGCTACTGAACTCAGTAGGATTACAGTGAGTGTGGAACAATGGGCAGAAACATTAAGACTTGCATGAATTGCACTTACTTATGTCAGAGCCCAAGGGGACACAGTGCTGGAAAGCATGTCAAGAATAAAGTAGGCTCCACATATCATCTTTGATTTATTGCATTTCCCAATTGTTTCACTATTCATCTGGCTTTTACACAGCAACATTTACATCAGCACACCAAAAGAACTCCCAGCTGTATTCTCAAAGACTATGACATCAGTAAAAGAGGACAGAATTTGTCTAGTACATGGTAGGAAAAAGTGACACAATAGATAGTGCGACTGAGAAGAGGAGGAAAGAAAAAAGCAAAACCAAAAAACCATCACAGTTCTACATGCTTGTAGAACTTGAGATGGGAAACGAGATACAATTGTAAGTAACATGTTTTATTTAGTGAGAAGTCATTATTTCTTACTTATTGCTGACATAAATATTAAGACTTCCCCGAGTCACCACATGTCACGATAGATCGCAGCATACTGAAAGATGTATGTTGACAATCCCCCAAACCCACTGTAAGGTCATTCTTGGCTGCACCCAACATTTGTGCTTCTAACCACAGTTTCATCTGAGGATGGCAGGACACAGCAGAAGTCATGTTCTGCCAAGGGACGTGTCACTCACTCTCAGTTATGACAAGGGAAATGGAACAGCTACATCATTGCCCCACCACTGGTTTACAACTCAGTTCAGAAGGTTAATACATGAAGTCATCACTCTGAAGCCTCTAGAAAGTAATCCATACATTTATGTTCAAATTAATTTATGTGTTGTAGTTGCAATTCAACAACAAACAATCAACTGTCACCACTCTACAGATTGCTCTTGATAACGTGTTAAGTGCAAATTACTCCACACTCCTATCAGAGCTCTACACAAGCATCTTTGGCACCAAAACGGCTCAGTAAGAAATCTTGCCTAATCATTAATATATTTCTTATAATTCTGTCTTCAAAATAAAGTTCAATTTGAAAACAGAAAGTGCTTAAATGCTATATAGCTTTGGAAATTAGAGCTATATGGGTTAGCAAGAACATTACAGAAAAAAAAAGACTTCTGTGTAACTCAGGAGACATATGCCAAATGGTATGAAAATACTTGAAGGTGTATTCAACTTCCAAAAAAAAAAAAAAGGAAAATAAATCACCGTGATAACACTTCACTGACAAGCCAGGTTTTGCATCCAACCCTTAGCACTGTCAGTCAGAGTCAAATCTGAAACTGGTGTGTCCTTGAAGACATACCACACCAGAGTTTGACTGTCTACAAAAGGAAGAGTCACAAGGCAACTAGTTCACTTTATATCACCTGACATTGCACCTTAATTTAAGCAGTGGCTGAGTAATCCTGACATCTTTTCAGTTTGCTTCACTTTCACATAAATCCTCTGTTTTTAAGGGGGATCAAAACACTCCTGCTGGGAGTGCTTTGCAAAGTTCTATCAGAATCCATGGTGATCAGCAAGCTTTCTGGATATAAAATTGTTATTCTCTTACCTGTATTTCATTAACATAAATGATCACCACCAGACAACAGTACATATTTTCAAAAGCCTGTTTCACAGGTATTGCACAATCCCAAGATAAGGTTTGTCAGGAAAGGTAACAGACTCACTTGTATGCCTGTTTTTCCAACTTGTGTTTTCCACCCCATAAGCCCTTTGCTAACACCTTGCATGCTTAAAAGTCTGGGGGCTTTTTTGCAACTTCTGCAGCTGGTTTCAAGAAATACATGAACTGTCCTCCAAGCCTCATCTCATCGATAGATTTTTTACAATCTCAGCTACAAAAGCACTAAAATTTATTAAAAATATATTCATTCCCTCAAAATCTATCTCCCCCAGGCTAATATTATTTTCCAGTCTTCTGAATTTGCCATTCAAAAAAAATTCAGTTGTTAAACTACTGGAATTATTTTGAGATACGACAGCAAGTACCTCCAGGTACAAAGCAGACAGTGTCAAAGCACTATCCATTCCATTTCATTAAAAAAGGGGATTTAAAGCTTTCTTGTAATATATGCAAACTGTAATTCCATTCTTCTCTGCACATAGTCACAGATACGATTTAATAAAAAATACACTGTAGTTCAGCTGACAGCTTCTAGCTGAGATGAGGGAAATGTGGCCTGTTTTGTGCTGAAAGCAATGCCAGAGGGATGAAACCGTGCTGGGTTGTCTTGGGGTATAGTTGCCAAACCAATGCAAGTATTTTTAGCTCCCTGGAAGAAAAGAGACATTAAACCCACAACCAAGGCACTGCCAGCTCATCTGTGCGAGGGAATAACACACAGAATAACCAGTAAATATTCCCACAGCAAAATGAATGACCAACAGGACAGACAGACAGCTGTGGGAATTGCTATGCTCAGACCTCTCTCCTCCACAGGCAGCTCAAGTCTGTTGGGCTGCAAAACCAGCTAAAACCTCCCTTGAAAAAGCACAGAAGATACATATATGCCATGTAAATCTGAAGCAGTAATTCTAAACCAGGGTAGAAGTCCTGTCTCATGTTTGCTGCTATAAGTTGGAGGGGATGCAGAGAAGCCATACAGGGCTGTCTGCACACACGTTCACACAGAGATCCCCTTCAAGAGCTGACAGTCCCTCACTGGCAGGGCTGATTTGCCACACTCCAAGGTATCCACTGGTCAACCAGCTCCAGCACAGTCCTGCCTGTGCCCCAAGACACAGGAAATTGCCTTCTCTCTCCACAGTCTGGCAGCATCCTGCCTGTAGTACCAGCCAGCCACCACAGGCCCACTCATACTTAAAGAAAACTTATTACCAAAACCATCAACCTTCAGGTACCAAAAAATAGAAGCCTTTTTGAACACTAAACCCCATACATCACAAAGGGCCATGAAGGTGATCAGAGGGCAGCAGCACCTCTGCTGTGAGGACAAGTTGAGAGAGTTAGGATTTTTCAGCCTGGAGAAGAAGAGGTTCCAGGGAGACCTCTAGAGCCCCTTCCAGTCCCTAAAGGGGCTACAGTAAAGATGGGGAGGGACTCTTTATCAGGGAGTGGAGTGATGGAATGAGGGGGAATGGTTTTAAACTGGAAGAGGGGAGATTTAGATTAGATATTAGCAAGAAATTCTTAACTGTGAGGACAGTGAGACGCTGTCCCAGGGTGCCCAGAGAAGCTGTGGCTGCCTCATCCCTGGAGGTGTTCAAGGGCCAGGCTGGATGGGGCTTTGAGCAACGTGGTCTAGTGGGAAGTGTCCCTGCCCACTGCAGAGGTGTGGTCTTTAAGGTCTCTTCCAACCCAAACCATTCTATAACACCTCACAAAGCTTAGATTAACAAACAGAGCCATGACAATGTGAGCTCTACTGCAAAATATTCATTTTCCAGTAAGTGAGAATATGATTTAAATAATAGTTTTTAAATTACAGCATCAGAATATTAATTTTCTGGGTCATTCGGTTTTTCTTTTGCACTGTCAAAATAGCTGGAAATTGGTTCAAAGACTAATTCATCTTAAGAGCAAGAAAAGATGATTAGAGAACTTCTTAGTTCATTATCTATTTACTGTAAGAGGTAGAATATAACAACATCTTCATACTCATCATCCAAATTTAATCTTAGACCTAAACTGTAACACAACCTCCTCGTGAAAAGTTAGCTAGCAATGAATAAAACTTTATATTAGCTGCACAAAAAAAATTTTCATTTTTATCAGATTAAAGCTTTTATCAACTCATTTGTCATTAATGAAGATACAGTTCTTTGGAAAGCTGGCAAATATACAAAGATGGAAGGGGAAAAACACTTGCCGTTAGAACTCAGCCTGATGCATTGGCTCAAGGCAGATCTCACACATGGAGCTCCTCCTTTCAGCAAAGGACAAATCTAGTGGTAGACACAGGGTTCTTAAAGGTAGTTACACATTCAACAAAGCACCAAGAGACAGTTTCTTTAGGCACTTTTTAAATCTATATAAACCGTAGCACTAAATTCTTTAGTGCCCTACTTGCATATTATTTTTAGTTACATCTGTTTGTGTCAAGGAATGAACTGTGTATTTTTTCACTACATAAATCAGAATATGAACCAAAATATAAATTACTGCTCTATTAACTTGTCCTGCTTTCCCAAGCATCATTATAAAACTTAAAATGAAGCTGATTATTAAGATATAAACTTGAATTCTTACGTCTACATCTGGCATCTTTAGCACTGTAGCCTCAAGCATAGGACTCGCATGAGGCTTCAGCAGACCTAATTATAAAGCATTGCCCATCAGCAAACATCAAGCCTAACAAATATGTACAATTCTGCAAAGATTTAATAGTGTTCCCCCAAAACTCTTGTGCTCTAATAACCAAAATAGACCATTTATTGCTCTATATAAAGTAAAACATAATGCACTTTATGTTCCCTTTCATTGGGCACAAAAGTTCAGGATCAGTGAAGCAAAAAAATCATACAAGAACTTACACAAAAGCTCAGCTTCTCAGACTGAAGTAAATGGAAACACAGTGCAATAACATCTGCTGTAAGCAACCTCTTCTGAAGCTGTCCAACTGGTTGTGTAACTGCAGTAGGTGTTCATCTAATAAAGTTGGTGCACAACTACATCCATTACATTTGGGAAGTCTTTAAGATGATATCTCAAAAAAAAAAAAAAAAAGCAAAAAGCAACTGCATACAAGTAGGCCATTTGGAAGAACCTTTTGAAGGATGAGCTGTAAGCAAACACCACCAGGATGAGCTGGATATTCCCAAAACAAGAGACAAAGAGCACATGCAGGAATCCAGATCAACAGTTTCCCGTGCAAGTTCACTACTCGCTGCACATTGTCAGGCAGCAAAATAATTACTGAAAAATATTGTTTGCTTAGTGCCAGACATAAGACAAATGTTTAAGTGGCCTATCTCAAAGTGTCATTTGAAGTAAATGGAAGTATTGATATTAATACCAAAGCTGTGCTGCAATGGCTCAGGATCTCAATATAGAAATCTAAAATAAACTTCTCACTCTTGCCACTTTCCCTTTCCCAAGGGCAGAAAAAAGTGCTATTACCACAATGTTCTTGATTAATTACCTCAGTAAGACATCAAAATGCAGATATTTAAAGCTACCAAAAATGCCTAACACACTTAAGTATCTATCTACCTCACAGGCTTGGCCCTCAGTTCAGTACATCCAGTCAACTGTCTTTTAAAGGTGAAGGAATTGAGCAATAAAACCTGCTCCGTCCATTATGGTCTGAATGTGGCATGGTTGTGTGAAATGACTGTTTACCTTCAAGCAGAAGGTTTACACCAACCAACAGGAATTCCTGGGTCAATAACCACAGATGGTCAAAACCGTGACTGAATTAAAAAAGACTTTAGAAAGACTTATCATATGTAAAGTTAATAACTGCAATGATCTTGAATTAGCTTCTAGCTGGGGCAGTGCTTACATTGCTGACCAGCAGGTGCTGGGAATGTGTGCCACAGGAAGAGTTGTTACTATTTCTTCCATCCTCACACCCACCCCCCACCCCCTTATACTTTTAGCTCCAAACATCTGCTAGCAAAGTAGATGGATGTTTGGTCTGACAACACAAACATTTCTACATTCTTATTATCAGCAAACAAAGTATGATCCACTTTTACAGACTGAAAACCTGAAGAAAATGGAAGAAAAAAATATCTTCATCCAAGCCTAGAGCCATGATGTACTTTGTATTTTGGCACTGTTTGCAACAGGGAGGAAAAGAAAGTAGGTTCATCGAGTCCTCAAGGCTATTCCAAACATTATAATTGCTTATCTGCTCTATTCTACAGAAACTGCTAAAATAGCTTAAACCCAGATTTGTCTTTAGTTTGCTATTCTCTGTGTGCACAGAATGCTGTATCTTGCTGTTACTGAAGAAAACTGACATTTTTGCTTCTAGGCAGATAAGAGTCCCTAGAGTACAAGACACAGTAGCAATCTCCACTTCTACAACCAAAAATTTCAGACATAAACAGATAAGAATTTTAATATCCTGCAAATGCAGCTATTAGCAGCTTTTCCTAATAAAATTAGAAAATTATGAGAAATCCTTAGGCAATTATGATGCATATAGCAGTTCAGCATTACATGTATGAATGTTCTGTCATTACTCAAAGACAACCCGCCGAAACCCTGTGGAAAGACACACAGTTGTGCATCAATATCTTTTCTTGCCTAACAACATGCAAGTGTCTCAAAGCATCATTATAGTGTGGTAGAGCACAGCCTGATCTACGTACAGCATTTTCCAGAACAGAATGGAAACACTGCTGTTTGTATTTGTGGTTCACTTTATGCAGGAATTAAAACTGGGACCCGCTCAAGTAGTTTTCCAGCCTTATATTCACATTAGTCAATATATTGTTTGTTACTAACTATATTGACTTCATAGCAAGAGCACATATAGGATGCTTTAAGAATTTTTGCAAAACTTACCAATCTCCACTCAAAGTACATTAGTTTCGCCTGTGGCTGCCCATACGCTCATGGACAATTTTCAATTTGCTCTTGTGCCAACTTTCCCTTCAGTTCATAAAAGCCTTTTCCTCCCTGAGCTTTCCTTTTGCAATGCATTTATGGTCAGCAGTTACATCCCCTCTCAATCTTTGATTTTCCAAGCTAAACAAATCAGAGTCATCTCATCTCCACTTCTGTAGTTCTTTTCTCTGTTTGTTCCCCAACTCCCCTTGCTCAAATACTACTGACCAGAACTGCATTAGGCTGGGCCTCACAGCATTAACACCTTCATCTTACTCCAGGATACTCAAAATTACATCTGCCTCCAAGTAATGCATCACAGGAGCAATGTGCTGTCCTCCTGGTGTGATATCTCACATGGTTTGTCTTCCACCACCTCCTCACTTCCAGCTGATGGTCTCCCACACAGCAGCAGAACCATTCACTGCTAGTCTTCCAAATGAAGTTTTTTGATGTTCACGCAGCGGCACGGTGCATTCCAACAGGTTTTACCTGCAGTGCTGCAGTCTTATTTGGGTGTTGTTCTGCTCTAAGTTAGGGGGAGCTCCCTTCAGTTGGGTTTTTTGGTTGATTTACACATGCACAAAACAAGGTATTTAAACTACTGCTGAAACTCTACACCTGTTTGCATTCTCCTCTATGCAGTCCACAGGAGTTTCTTGCACTTCAGCTGAACAAATGGAATACCATCTGTTCAGGTTCTTAAAGCAACACAAGTCACAGAAGGGTACGAAGGAAAGAGCAGAGATAAACACAGTTGTGCAGCAAAGTTCATGTGGTGTGTCCCTGCAGTTGCCTCCAGTCCTGAAATCTCTACAGAGAATGATTTTCCTATGCTTTTGAAGAACACCAACTGATGCAGTGGGATATTTTTATCTGGCTAGCTTGCACCTGAGGTGCAACAGTTCCTCCAGATTACAGGTTCAATTACAGATAATAAGAGTGCCACTGTTAACATGACATCCTACCAATAGCGGTCAAGTCCCTATTTCAGTCCCAGGTCTGAAAAGAGCTGGAGAGGCCAGAAGATAAAATTAGAAATTAAGGGAGAGAATTAATTACAATTATGGAAATGCAATTTAAACAAAATGTTTGTATTTCTGGAGAGAGCTTAAGAAGATAATAGGCATAAGCAACTGACTCTAATAAGATAAGTACAAACATCCACTCTCAGAACTGCTGAGACAAAACCAGCTTTTTGCTAAACATGTCACAGCTTCTTTCTGTTTAACAATTACAGAATATTAGCATTTATAAACGTAGAAAAATAAGCTAATCAACAGCTCTGTGTGCTTGCTCCCTTGAGAGCCATACTCTCAATGTCAGAAATGAACCTATAATAGTAATAATTTAAAAAAAAAAATCATTAAAACACTGCACAAATTGGAATTAATAGACACTGGAGATGGACACATACAGCCCAAATACTGAAACATCAGCAAACCACAAGGGGTTGGATCAAATTACCTTCCCAGCAGACAGACAGTACCTTTCCCATATAGAGTTAACATTAGATTTTCTTTCCTAATTTCCCAGTGGTGTAAAAAAGTTTTAAACAAGCACAATTTCATTACATTTGCTGGTGAAAATACGGTCTCAGACACAGGGAAGTCCCAATTTAGTAGTTTGGCATTTGCTTAGTCATGCAAAGCCCAGAGCTCATTGCTCAGTCTCAGTCGGTCTCTCTGAGAGAGACAAGGAGGGGGGGTCAATCTAGTCACAATGCTACCATCAGGAATGGTGAACACGCAGTCCATTCACCTCCACCATCCCACAGCCCTTTGTCAGGACCTACAGGATCAGAAGACTCCCTAAGAAAAGCAAATCAGTTGCACTTGGAGATGAGAGGTTCACCAATGACAGACCTGTGAACTGTCTTCCCTGTAATGCATGTCCCAAATGTATCCCAGAGATGAATTAATGACAATGCCACTGTCAGGCTGACTTACGGAAAAGTTATTAACATTCTCCTGGTATCCCAAATAGAACTAGCAGTGACTATGGGCAAGAAAAAAAGTAGTACAGGGGAAAAATGGTGTTATCTCTCAATAGACCTTCATTAAGAAGGTGAAAAAATTGACAAATTATTAATTCTCCCATTAAATCTCCCATAACCACAGTGACAAAAACACAAATAATTTGGTTTACAGTGGGTTGCATCATAGTTCTGCGAGCCGCAAACTTCCCCAGCTTCCTGACAAACACAGTGAAAATGGAGATGGAGGTTCTCTAGGGAAAAAAAAACAACTTTGCTTTTGAAAGAGATGCGTATTTCTATCTTTAATTTATAGGCATTCCATGCTGCTGTTATTAATAGCGCCATAAATCTGACCTAAAGTGACAGTTCTTAATCACTGACTTCAAAGGCAATAAGGAATACAAAATGGAGGCCTCTCAAACAGACCAACAGGACAAGCAGGGGTCCAGCTGTCCTGTTAGACTAGACCCGCAGGGGTCACGTCCAGGCAGGGGTGGCTCCCGAATCCTGGTGTTTCCTCACCCACTCCAGAAGCACAGGCTGGGCTCAGTGCTGGCTCCTTATCCTGGGCCCAAGGGTAAAGTTACCCAGCAAAGGGAGAGAAATCTGCGTGGGCAATGCACATACTCTCTGGTTAACATTTTATATATATATAAAAAACAAGCTTTAAACATATAAAAAGAGATCTTGAAAATGAAATATTTTATAGCAAAATGTCTTCAGAGTATTTCACAACTTTGCTACTGGAAGGGTACGTCAACAACTGAATGATCATAGCACGTAATCTGTAATGGCAGCTGACTAATATGTAGGGAGTTGAGAGAGGACTAATTCAGGATCTCTGTTAGGCATTTATTTTTCACAAACTTCTGATCAATACGTAGAAGTCAAGCTCTCCCTGACACTTCCAATTCCTCCTTGCCAGGATCACAAAGGATGCACACCTGCAGATTTCACTGGAGCGTTTCTAGAAATGCCTCAGGAGGAAACGTTTAAATGTACAGCAGAGCCAGACCGTGTGAACACAATTAATCCATTTCACTGCAAAATAATGCAATCAGTGCCTACTACACCCAGAGCAACTGTGCTGCAGCCACTGCTCTCCTCTTCTCCTGCCTTTCACGCCTTTAGTTGAAGCTGGAGCCCTTTCCCTCCTGCGTGCCGGTGGCGGGACCCGGCGGGGAAGGACTCTCCACACACGCTCCCGCCTGCCCGGCACCGGGACTCCGCGTCCGCCCCCCGAGCACCGGCAGCACTTGGGGAAGGTTGGGGGGGGCGGCGGTGGTGCCGGAGCGCCCCCTGGCGGGCCCATACGGCGCCGCCGGCAGCCAGCCGGTCTGTCCGTGCCCTCAGCCCCGCCACCGGCGGCGACCCCGGAGCGCACCCGCAGAGCGGCCACAGCCAGCCCGGCCTCCGCCGCCCCGCAGCGAAGGGCTGGCACAGCGTCCATTGCTCATCGGCCCTGGGAAGGAGCGTGACCAACAAGATCCACAGACGCTGCTCGGAAACTTCAGCTGCGTTCGACAGTGAGAAACACAAGAAGCCAAAAATATAAGATAAGTTGTAACTTACCATGAAATACACCATTGTCCACCAAGAAGTGCCTGCAGTACTGCAGACAGTTTCTCTTATCCAGACTCCAGTAACTCATTGTAAGATGACTTTCTGCTCACCATCAAAGGCAGTGACCCTGCAAAGTGAAACAGAGCATGGATAATTATAAGATAATTAACAAAGAAATACATAACAACTATGGGCACTACAAGAGCTCTTTAGGCCAAACAGTTCATCAGCTTCACAAAAAGTGAAGCTTTCCAAAGATGCCCATCTCCAGGACAGGAGGCAAAGGGTAGACCATTTGGATGGAGACAGAGCTGAGCTGCCAGCAGCACTTACAACCAGCGAGGTCAAGGCTGCTGGAGCGAGCCCCCTCTGCCCCTGCAGGCTACTGTGGGGCCATGGAGAGAGGATCAATTTAATCCATTTAATGATGCTGTCCCATATTTAACACACTACAGATACAACAGACAACACCACGAAGCTATAAATTCTCTCAGCCGTGCAGAATTTGTGTCCTCCAGCCCCACAGGGTCCCAGCTTCGTGCAGGGAAGAAGACATGCTCTCAACTCGGAGCGTCAATGCCACTCTGTGCTGAAGCACAGGATAAATCATCAATCTACCATCTTTTCCAGTTCCCCCACCTACTTTGCA
This sequence comes from Scolopax mira, assembly GCA_004320125.1. NCBI lineage: Eukaryota > Metazoa > Chordata > Aves > Charadriiformes > Scolopacidae > Scolopax > Scolopax mira. Next base: position 235,261 of record BJBW01002847.1, read on the forward strand.
GCCCCATCACACAGCTAATCACTAACAGGGTCAAACAGTAGGAGCAACACCCTTCCTGGGAAATGTCATCAGCTGAGGACAACCTAGAGCACCTGGGAGCCTTGATGGCTGCCTGCACCAAGCATCTTTATGAGAGCAGAACCCCACATTGCTGCACATGAGGAAGCCTGAGATACCTCTCAGAGGCAGCCTGCAGAGAACTTCCCAGGAGAACACAGCAACCCTTCCCTGCAGGGGTCCATGCTGGCCCCTGCCTTCCCTGTTCGCCTGCCAGGGCTGAGGCCCCCAGCAGTGTCACAGGATGAGTTTTACCTCTGACACCAGCAGTATCAGGCACAAGCCCATCACAGTATTCACAGGTAATTTGCCACAGATGCTGTCACCAGTAAGTGCTGGGAGTGGGAGCACAGCCTTTTTGGACACAGGCCCCAGAGCCCTGCTAGGCAAAGCCCCCAAACACCAGTTCTTCTTGGGTCCAGCCAACAATGTTTATAAACCAGTTAAAATGGAAATGGAGAGCAAGCCAGCACAAAACAAAGACCAGCCAAGTGCAGGGAAGGGGAGTGACTGAAGACAGTCACTGACAACGGGGTGAGAAACAACCCCCTTCAGTCCTAGGACCATTTCCATCACAGCCACTTGCCCTTCCACTGCTGCAATCTGGGACAATGGGAACAATCAGAACAGTTATTGTCAGAGACCAAAACAGTAGAAGTTAACTCATTAATAAGCTGGTGGTTGTAACGCGAGACAAGGCTGTATTTGTTTGAGTCATTTCATTGAACTTCCACTGAAAGCATTTCAGCCCTTTATTTTGCAAGTTGGACCTTGCAAAAATCCATCCCACACTAAGCAGTACTTAGTATGCACAGTTACAGCCCCATAAACAAGCATCTTGTATTTATTTGATATTTTTTGCTTAAGAAAAAAAAACAAAAACACCAAAACCCACACCAAAACCCAAAAAGCCCATGGAGTCTTTGATCCCCTGTTCTGACATCAAATCCTGGATTCTCCTTCTCCCTTTGCTATTGTATCAAGTTCAAGGCTCTCGTTTCAGTAATCCAGATACCCTTTCCTGTTACAAACTCCCTTTGGTCTCACATTTTATCTCCCTCCCACCTTCGCTCTGCTGAACCCAGATGCTTTTTCACCCACACTTGGCACAAGCAACGCCAACTGTCTTTATCCAAGCAAACCACTATCAGGATGTAAGGACGCTGCTGTTCAAACCTTCTCATAAAACCCCTGCCAGAAGAGGGGCCTAGTAACAAATCCCCCCAGACAAAATACCACAGCACATTTTAAGTGCCCAGACTGCAGCTCTGCTGAGGAACACAGGTCCATTTTGCAAATGGACAAAAAGGAAAACAAGTAACCTTAAATCATAGCCAACAGGGCTTATAATATCTTTAATGACCAATTTAGCTACAATAATTTCATGGGAACCAACTGCTGTACTCATCTATAAGGGAACAAAAGGATTTGGAGAATTTTTCCCTGTCTCCATGCATCAGTATAATGAATTCTGTCTCCCACCGTGGCGAAGGTAAAAGAGCCTATCATGAATAGCCCAGAAACATCTGCTCTTTATAGGCCACCTGGAAACAACCCCAATTCCATTTCTATTGCAGTCACTTTCGGTGGCTGAGCAGACCTCCTCTCCCCTGCCATCATCCCTGACACTTCTGTCAGTCACCAGGCACCTCTCAATGGATTCAACTCACAAACCCAGGAAGGGCAGCAGGCTGTTCCTGGAGGGCTCACAAGCTGAATGAGCTCAGAAAGTTCAACAACATTGATACTGTGAAGGGGCAGGATGTATCCTGCCTGAAGGAGAGGTAGAGGGGAGCCAGCTTCCCCCTCTCCCACCAGTGAGCTGTTGGATCAGATGGGATTCTCATGGGCACCTCAATGCCAGCCAGGGCTGCACAAATAGGGAAGGTGGCAAGGCTTTTTTCTGCAGGAGAAGCAGCTAGCATGGGGCTAAAGCCAATACCTTGCTGAAAAAAAGTGTACAGTAATATTTATGTTTACTTTCATTGTTGATCAGTGCAAGTATTAGATACTGACAGACAAATACTAATCTGATATCTGTCGTGTATCTGTTGCAGACAGATGTCTGTGAGGCTGTTTATTGCAGGTGTGGGATTTGCCTCTCCACTGTTACCTCTGTGGGGAAGAGAGCTGCTCTGAAATATCAGCTGCAGTCATGAACCAAAAATGCCCATTTCTGTTTTGCACTATCTTAAAACTATCAGTGTCTCCATTACAGTATGTGTTTTGGGTATGGTTCATGTATTGTTTACACTAAAGGCCTATTTTATTAAGAATCAGAACACTAAGCAATAATACCTGTAACCTTTGCCAGACTTCTAACAGATTTCTTGGACTTCTGCCCTTGCCAGCCATGAACTTTCATTATAGCTTGCCATAACTGTGGCCATTCTTCTAGCATTAATTAGTAAGGTACAAGCTACTAAGGTACAAGTTCCTTTAAATGCATAGGAATAGTTCTACTGTCATGGTCCAGCCTACTGCCAGGCTTTTTGTTATAGGCTATGAATAATACCATATTTTAATTAAGAAAATTCTATCAGATATTCATCACTAACTATTTATGCACAATTAAAAGAGATCTTATCTCCTACCCACACAGAATTCATGTCATAGGGTGGAGGGAGATTTATGGGGAAAATATTGCTACTGACATATATATGCAGTGTCTCTGAAAAGAAACCCTTCAGCCCCCTCCCCTCCCTCTCATGGCTCATGCCATACAATACTCTTTTGTTCTTGCACAAAGGGTTCTCCCGCACCATGGTGGCCCCTTGGAACAAAGGTTCTCCCTGGCACATCAAGGATGAAGGCAGAATCCCAAAGTGGCCGCATCAGCTGACATAAGCATCCTGTAAGAAAACCTTCCTAATAAACATCAGCAGTTATTTGGATGGGCCTCGAAGTTATTTACGGATCATGCCTTACTGTATTGTCCCAAAAAAAGCCAAACAAAAACCTAACTGACCACATACTTTGGGCCAAATACCATCATTTCAAGTGAATGTGCACTTAGGAACTTAACTGTACACAAATTCAGACCATTTCAACAATGATGACATAGTAGAAAAAGAACATCCTGTCTATGTCATAGACCGGAATGTTATACAGGCTATATTTTATACATGTAATATAAGCTATATGAGTAAAAAAATGCCAGTAAGCATATAATTGTGTTTAAAGAGGAAGGGACTGTACCACCAAAACTGTTTTGGCAAAGAGTTACTGAAATTCTGAACAGATATAAATTTGAGTTCAGAACTAGTTTGTGTAGTTACTTGATATTGCATTTCAGAGAGAGAGTTGAAAACACTCCTAACTTTTCCATTCTGCAGGTTTCCATTCTACAAAGGGGTATCACACTTTCACAACAAGCAAAATCCCTGCATGTTCAGCCCTGAGCTTGGCACATTTATCCCAAGAGGAAAAGCGATCACAGGTGCTTCGCTCCCCGAGCAAAGAGATGTTACTCCAGCATCTCAAGAATCCATCTACTTTTTATCTGGATAAACTGCATTAACATGCAAGTTAAGCAAGGGAGTCCATTGTGTGGTCTGCAGAAATACGGGAATTTGAGGGAACTGTATCTTCTATTTCTGATTTATTTCCGTTAAACATGTGTCAGCTGGGTTATTTTAGTACTTCGAGTACTGTGTTCCATAAGAGATGTCGTTCCAAAGAGAAGAGCAAAAGCTATGATTAGTTCTACTGAACTGTACTTTAAAAAAGATTTATTAATGGAAATAAACTGATTTTACAAGAAATTTGATGCAAAGAAAGTTAAACTTATGTATGTACATGCATATACATGTATCTGTGTAGACATAGCTAGATGAGAAGAATATGTTTGGGTTTTGGTTTGATTGTGTGTTTTTTAAATCAAGATAGTGAGTGAACTCATAATGGAAGTTTTGCATGCTTTATGAAATTAAATAATTTTAAAAGTTGTAGAGGTGAATGTCTAAGATACATGTGAATTTAGCAGAGGATGCACATGCTCTGCCTGTGTTGTGACAGATGCTTCTTATTACAAGAAGCATAACACCAAGAGCATAACACTTGACACCTCCTGGTTTCTCAGTATTCTGCACAGGAAAAAACCTCATGCTTTAGTGAGTTGTGCAGAGAAGTAGAACGTTCATTCCAGGGAATCACAGCTGGAGGGTGAGCAGCAACTTGAAAAAAACATGTTCTCAGCTCAGGATGATTGTTATGCTTAGCACTAAACTATTTCACAAAGTAGCAGCCTAATCTAAATATTTATCTGCAATATTTAACCTGGACGCTGTGCAGGTCCCGAATGTGAAGAGGGTATTAAGCACATGTCCATTTAGCACCAGCCGGGAACTGTGTTTGATTCCTACACACAGCTCAGGGAAACACTCAGATTAATTGGTAGTTAAGTGAGAAACATACAGGGTGGAGAGATTGCTAATCTCACCTTTTCTCAGATGCTCTCTCCCCTTCTTGTTTCTGAAGCACTTCCACAGATAACATTACGAAGGCAATCAGATAGTACGAATGGCTCCTACTAACAGATAACTGCAGTTCACCCTCTGACAAAACCACAGCTCCAGTTTCAGAGGTTGCTGTTCCAGTATGTACCTAGTGAACACATTTCAAAAGTATGATTTATAAAAGATGTATCCTTTCCTTAGCACAAAATGGCATATGGTAAAACCAAAGATTTTGTAAAAAGTTCTACCCATGTTTACCAAAAGAAGGCAATTCTGTTTTCAACAGAAAAGAAGATCCAGAAGACACTGAATATTCAAAGGGCTCTAGATTTTGTTAGATTTTGGAAGCTTGCACCTGTTAGTGGTAAATTTTACAGTGAAAAGTAGTTCAGAGATACTGGATGTTACAAATGACATAAAGGAAAAGTGTAATAAAGACAGGAAAAAAATGGTTTGAAATGAGAAGAGCAATACAGAGTCAAGCAAAGGACACACCAAGTGTGTGACTGGAAATAATACTGTATTAACTCCAATATGGCCAGAAAGCACTCTTATAAGCATTAGAGACATCTGTACAGGAAGGCAGAAGACCATCTGGCTGGCCCTAAGTATCAGGAATATATTGTCCAGAGAGAAACACTGGTCTTTAATCTGACAGCTGTGATTGCAGTGGGGGTACCCAGAATCACATGCAACCAGCTCACTTCCAGTTATGGCAAATACTAAAAATAATCACCAAATCATAGCAGGAATACTACTTTGAACTTTCCTTGGAGAATACTGAGGTAGTATTCAAAAGCGAAGCAATTTTGCTTTACAACAGATCTATATGTATTATTAGAACAAGATAGGTTAACTTATTTACCTTAAGTCTGAGAGTAAGCAAAAGATTGATTTGCACACCTCGAGAACAGAGTGAGATCTGCCCAAACAGGATCATTGGTTTTTCTGTACAATCTCTTATTCTTATAAAGATATGTTCCATATCAAGCTCTACATCATTTCTAAAGGTACCATCAGCACTCAGCAGCTTGGCAAACACATTGCAGTGGAAATCAGAGAAGACAAGACACTTAATCTACAACATGTTCTCAATAGTCCAAGGGTTTATCCCTTTACTATACTAATGTTATGAAAAAACAGACACTGAAGGTAAGGAGTGAAGTCATTTGCAATTCTGTTTACATCACAATATGCAACCAGGAAAACTTACGCTCTCACCAACTTTCTTTTCCTGGAGCATGTTAAAATATGCTGCTCCTAAGCTAGCCATTTACAGGAACTTCTTTCCAGGCTTTATACATTAGAAAAGGGGCTGATGTTTCCAGTTCATGTTTTTACTTTCTAAAGAAAGTGTCAACAAATCCTCTGGTGGAACAACCTTCAAGAGACCAGCTGCTGCACAGCATGGGTTATATTTAAAACAGTATCCACAAGAAGTAGCCACAGGATGAAAAGCTTTGCCATACTTACACCTGAAAACCAAATCTGAAGAGATTATAAAATCCTAATATGTCAATATTTAATGGGGAATCCACCCATCTGCACTCTTGGGCTTCTTATTTCACTAAGCACCTAACAGCCACCCAAATATTGCTAAGCGTTTAAGCTGGTCTGAATTTATGCAGATTTAGATTTAACTGTCATACAGACCCAGGCTCTAAGGGTTCCACACATCATCTGTGCAAATCTCCGCTTTAATCAGCATCAAATATCAACATTCACTCAAAATAACTTGCATAAATGTTGCTAAAGTTACACATACAGGACCCGTACAGAATAAGCAAGGCACATTAGCTGCATCTGAGGAAAGATATATACTGTTGATACAAAACTACATCCTTGCCTTCAAACTGATGTTGCTCTCGTAACTTAAAAAGCAAAGTTTCACCTACCTATGATGTAAACTATTTCATAAATATACATATACTTTCCAGAAGTTAAAGTACTTGCATAAACAAAAAACTTAAAAAATATCCCCAAAGTTACACTCGCTTTTCAACAGCAAGTATTTATCCATAAATATCACCAGCATGAAAAAAAGATTATTGGTAATACTTGGTAATAGAAAAACATCCAGTATCTGATCCTTTTCTTCTTTCTCTAGGAACTGGTCTGGAGAAATAAGCGATGAATGCTTGGTTTATTTTTCTGCCAGATGATTTCCCTAATCTAATGTGCCACGAGAACAGCTGTGCTGGCACAACACTGGCTGTAAAGGCATCAAGAGTGTGCAAGCCAGCACGGTAGCAAAGAAGAATTTCCTGTGGATTTTGTTGGGAGCAATTGGAAACTCTTAGAAGTCAGAGCTCTCTATTGAAAGGGAAAACATTACACAAGAGAGTTTGGATTTGGGATACAGATGTTGCACTTCCATGCTCTTTAGATAGAATATTTTTTTTTAACCTGATGTTTTGGCTACTCCCCCATTAGAGCATTAAAAACTAATCTTAGTCATACAGCTTTCACCAGATGAAGACAAACTCTGATGTCAGTTTAAATGTTTAAAAAAGCTGCTTCTAAATCTTTGTTCATTGTACAGCAACTAACAATCCACATCAGCAAGCCAGAAATAGCATTACCATCAATGACATAGCTTGCTACTCCCACATAAGACCACAGCTTCATTGTCTGCTACACTTTTTCACTGCCTTGTCCCAGTACTCTGCTGGGGACACTTAGGAAACTGTATCCAGCTTCACTTGGCCAGTGCCAAGGTGTAAAAAGCAGGCAGCAGCAGCTGCACGTCTCCCTCATAAGGGCACTAGAGATCTGTGAGGTTCAGCCTAACCCCAACAGCATCTAACTTGGATCATGCTAGAATACTGGTGCCCAAAATTTCACCTTCCAGGAGGGGAGCAGGTAGGATTCACTGCATGGCACCATAGGTGGTGTGTCTGGCCAACAAGTTACCCGGCACCCATGTCCCCCCCGGCATGTAGCTGACCCAGTGCAGGCAGGAGGCCAGCCAAGCTGTGTTAGCCTGTACAATGCACAGCTTTCCTATCTGTCCGACCCACAGCTAACAAACAGCAAACCTTAATCTTCCTGCGGCTGGTAATTCTGATGGAGCTTTTGTTTCAAGTCATTTCTCTGCTCTTTCTGGGAACTCATGAAAAGCATGTGTCAGCACAACTTGCTGCTGAGGAGGCATTAGAAAGGATTTGAACTGACTCCCCATGGCAACAGACCCTGAAAGGGAATTAGCATTTGCTCCCCATTCCTCAAGAAGCCTAAATGGAATGTTTTTCTCCTATTTAAGGAATTATTTCCAGGAGTGCAGCACACTGTTGCCTCTATCGCTCAGGAGGCGCTGCTTCAGAAGACACCCATCTAGCATGCTCTGCATTAAGTCATCCCACCAACACGGAACTGATAAATATAAAGAAGTGTACATGACTTTTCCTAACACAGCTTTCCAGTACTCCAGCACCTTTCTGCTGCTTTTGCCAGCTCTCTGTACACCAAGTCACTAACTCAAATAATTTTCTGGTTTTGCTGCACAAAGGTTTTCAAACTGTAGATGTTGAGCCTTTCTACCCCAGAAATTATCATCTACAGAGAGAGAACTCACTTCAGCACATTGGCAATGGTATTTTTTTATGTATCAACAATAAATCCTCAGACTGTTACAGTCTTTGAGATTGTCTTATATTTATAACACCACCCCTTACTTCAAACGAGGCAGAGGAACACAGAGCAAGCCCAGAACTGTCAGCTCCAAGAGCCATCCACTCCAATATGAACGGTCCCAAAATCGGGGGAACTTATTAATCTCAAAGACAGTTCATGAGCTCCCAGAGATTCCTGGTTTATGCCTCAACATTCCAGGTAAAAACTGGGAGGAAAAAAAAAAAAAATCAAGTCAACTCCATAGTGGAGATGATAAATTTTCACAGCTTCCAGTGAATCACACTAGTGCACATGGTCAAGAATCAGAAGCTCTAACCTGATTGAATTCTGGTCAAGAATCTGGTTATCAATTGATGCATAGTCCCCCAAAGAGCAGATAGTTCATACCACAAGACCCTTTGCATTTGACAATTGACACAGTTGGGGACACTACCAAACAATTTCTTTTATGATATTTGGTTACTTATCTAAGACCAAGCAAATAATATGGGAAACACGTTGATATGAGGCTCAGCAACACCCAATTTCAACCTGTGCAGTTACAGTTGACAAATCTCACACTCATCTCAGTGACACGCTTGGTCATGCTTAGTGTGCATGGGTACGAGAACTTTGCGTCAGTTCCAATTAATCAAGTCTGTAATGAAGCATGGACTGCTCTACACAACAGCTTGTTTACATTTGAAACTTCTTACAAGCAACCTCAACAAATTAAGCTGAAGAGACTCACATGGACACCTCTTGCTGAGAATGATACACCACTTTAACACAAGCAGCCAAATGCCATTGAAGCAGTTTTGCACTGTTCACCACCAGACCTGAGCTTCCACAGGGACTCACGCTGCATCCCCAGCATTGTGTCCCCGGCTTTTTCCAGCACTGCAACTGGCAGCTGCTTCCAAATCGCTGCCTGCAGCTCTACCCACCTCTCCCTTCCACTCCTCGGTACTCCCACTGCCCTTGAGGAAATATCTGCTACTGCAGAAAGACACACACTAAAGTTCCCACACCTTTTGGATCTCCCAGCCCACCTTTCCGTCTCTCAAATACATGTTCCACACCACTTTCAGCCACCCAGGTACAACTAGATAGTGCTTCTGTAATGCCAGATGACCAGCAAAAGGCTTTGTAAATCAGAAAGCCTAGTACAAGCTCAGACATCTGAAGTAATGATAACGCCTTCAGTGGCTATCAAGACTGGAAGAAGAAAGCCCCCTTTGTTACAGAAAACAATTCCAGTTTCCTGAAATAAACAAGAAATTAAAAGAAACCAAACCAAACAAAACAAGGAGCACACACACCTCCCTCCTGGCCACTAGGTCAGTCTGCACTACCATTGGCCAACCTCAGCAGTTCTCCAATGGAAGCTCCTTTTGCCTACGGACTTGGAAGCAAAGGCAGATTTATCTCTAGCACAATCCAGACCTAGTGGTTCAAAGCAATTAATCTCTGGTAGATTGCTCAGCCCTGCTCCACTGCCTGGGGGAACCATGCTTTGCTGGTTAGTGGCTTTAACACCCTTCCAGTGCAATAACCACGATGATTGCTCAGAACATACTCTGCATTCTACTATGCCAAGAGGAAAACATCGTAATAACTGTGTTTATAAAACACCTTCACTTCAACACATTCAAGTAAATCTGAAGCACTAACAATAGAAGTTTCAATAGCACCCCACAATGCAATTATGCACAGCAATCTTAACTCCTCTGAAGACACAGGCAGAAAAAACTTCCTATTGAAGACAACACAGGGGGTCTCTAAGAGACCCGGAAACAGACCTCAGTTTTCATCATTTGAAGTGTTTGTGGTATTTACTTAACATTTATATTTCTTGAAACTTATTAAAAAAACCAAAACCGACAAACAAAGCAAATAAACAAACAAACAAAAAATCCACCGCTGCCACCAGACCGCCCCATGCAGCTGTGGCCCCAGCTTTGCCATCTAGGTTATCAATTTAAATGGAATTGGATCTTGGGTGACACATTAAAAAAAAGAAAATCCTTATTCAGGTTTCATTAAAGGAAAACCATTGTATTTATAGGAAGATTACTTTGTAGAGCAAACAGCTCCAGCATTAAAGCCTTTCGCAGAAATAAGGGGTAGCTAAATATTGAATGCAGGTCTAATTTTCATTTTACATTCTGCTGCTCATCATAAAACTGTTTTACTGCCACGGGTATTTCTTGACAGTGTTTTAAATTACAGATCAACTCATGCAAAACTGGGGTCTGTTAATAGCGGGTGGCCTCTCCTTTGCTTTTACGGAGTGAAAATTTTATTCCCTTTTACAAATACTGGTGATTTTGATCAAAGTCATCATGGGACACCCGCCTCAAAGGGTGAAAGGACAGAAGCATTAAATCAATTCCCTAGGCAACCTCCCAAGCTGAGCCAGTATTGTTAAAATAATGAGTTGTGCACCACTTGATCCAAACCCACCAGCTGATCCCCAATTTATAGACAATAGGTAGCATAAAACCAGAAAGCATCTGCAACCAGACAGATCATTTTCCACAAATTGTTCATCTTCAACTGATAAAACATAATATTTTTTTCTGTAATAGCCTACTGGCATTTTTAAACGGAGAAAAAGCATCCTTCAAAGTTTAAAAAAAAAAAAAAAAGTGTTTTCAAACTTATTCCAGGGAGCTAACATTTGAAGAAACAGGCAGATTTTTAACACTGTGCATGCACTCTGCTGTCTGCCACCTCTCAAGAAGTCTGCATTTTCTTTCCATATACCACATTATCTTTAATTCAGTTGTCTTGTTGCGGGGTTGACCCCGTCTACCTTTTCAGTAATGTTATGTGCAGGTATTCTTTCACATTTCAGAACAATATGCACCCAAAGTTTTCTTTCACTTCCTCTAAGTTTTGTAACTTACAGGCCAGAAGTCCCAAGGACAAGTAAATCACAAGAGTCCACTCAAAACAGGCAAACATTGTGCTTTACAACTCAGGAGTTAAAGCACACTTTAAACAAAGAGCCTATGACTAGTTCATCAGATAAGGATTATATCTTTCTCCCTGTAATTTAATAACACTTCTTCTCAAAACACTTTTCGGTCAGCTAGAGCTGAAGTTCCCAGAATTATACAGTTGTTTAATTACAACAAAACATGCATTAAGTATAATTCCCATCTCGTTGTACTTTCTTTTTTTCTTTCTTTCTTTCTTGAAAAGTGCTTTCTGGCATAGATTATCAACCCTCAAACAAGGTATTTTTAGGAAGGAGCCAATCCATCAAGAGGCTTGTTTCTTCTCAACTGCCGTCTATGGCGGCATCTTACAGGGTGGGGACCAGGCATCGCACCCTACAACACTTTTGGGGTGATGTCCTTCGCTCCTCGCAGAGGGGCCAGGATTTTGTGTTTTAAGCCTCGTTTCGCACGCTTTTCCCTAAGCCTAAACCATAGCAAGCGGCAGCAGTTTTCTCTGCTTTTAGCTCAGCACCAAACCAGGTGCTGCAACTTCTAACACAACCCCACGGCAGAACCTCCCGAGCCACACGGCAAAAGCGAGTTATACTCCCAAGAGACGGAACGCAGAGCCCAAAAGACGACTTAAAACTTTACCCAGCACCATTCATTATTTAACCAACAGAACAAACACAGCCAACGCAGCCTCCGGAGCGATTCCTTGAGACTCCGGCCGACACCAGACACATCGAGGAAAAGCCCTCGGTGCCGGCAGCGCCTCGGCCGCTGGCTTTTTCCTCAGGACCCTGCAATGCTGCCCGAGGGTGCCCCGGGCCGGCCCCACCACAGGGAGCCCCCCACGGGGGCCGCACCACAGCCGCCCACTCGCCTGCGCCTCATGGACCGGGCGGCCCAGGGCGTCCTGTCCGGGAGCAGATCCGTCCCGTCCCGTCCCGTCCCGTCCCCAACTCACCACAGGCCGCTGGGCTCAGCTCGATCCCGTCCCACTCCCCCACCACCTCAACCTGCTCTCCCGTTCAAACGTACGGCGCTGCCGCCCGCCCCGCCCCGGCCCAGCCCGCCCTCCGGCGCGGAACGCAGGGGAAACCCGGAGCCACTCACTGCCCGGAGCGGAGCGCTCTCCCGCCCGCCAGCGGAGCCCCGGCGGCGGCGGCTGAGGCCGGCGATCCAGCCCCGGTGTTGCGGCGACCCCACGCCCGCTCCCATTCAACCTGCTCTATTGTGTGTCCGCGGCGAGTCGGCGGGGCGCCGCGCTGCCCCTCAGCGCCGACGCGCCTCAAGGCTGCTGAGGGGCCCTTTCCCTCACCGTCCCGGGACGGGCTCCCTACGGCGGGACTCACGGAATTCGCCGAGCCGAGCCGGCGGCAGCTGCCCGGGCTGAGGCGAGCCGCCGTCCGGGGAGGACTGCGAGCGCGGGGCGGCCCCTCAGGCGCGGCCCCTCAGGCTCACCTTCGCCCCGCCGGCGGCGGCTGTCATGGAGACGCGCGGGACGGCGGCAACCGCCGCACCTGCCGCGCGGCGGGGCGGGGCGGTACCGCCCGCCCTTCTCCTCACAGCCCCGGGGAGAGCGTGAGGGACTTGTCCCCGGGGAAGGGAATCACCGGGTTTGACTGACTTTTGGGGGTTTTTACTTTTAAAAGTCTACATGAAACCTGAGGGCAGGTCACCTGCGTTGGGTAAGGGGAACTAGCTGCAGGGAAGAGATAACCGGTACTTGCACGGCTCTGGTTTCCCTGACTTTAGTCACCCAAAGGCTTGGCATGAGGGAACGCACCTCTTCGCTGGAGGAGTTAAACCCTTCCTTTGAAGGAATAACTTTTTATATCTGAAAGGCCAGTGGGTGACTGTGGAGCTTTTTATAGGGAACCAGCAGGTGTGAACCCTGACAGACTGGAAAGAGAGCGGGGACATTGCAATGACATAACCTGGTCTAGTGGAGGTGTCCCTACCCACGGCAGGGGGGTTGGAACTGGATGATCCCTTCTAACTAACCATTCTATGATTCTATGAGGTGACCCGAAGAAGGTGACTCTGACGTCTCTCCTGGATTCCCCCAGCACCCATGGCTGCCCAGCAGCGAGGCCTCACTCCCTTCACAGGGCCAGGCTTCCTTGTGAGTCTGTCAGGGAAGGATGCTTTCAGGCAGGCTCCCAGGAAAACTGGTGTTGTTTATGACAACCATTTGCCTTACATGCCCCACCAGCAATAAAAAGCCTGTGCAGTGCTGTAGGTATTTTTCTTAGTGGGCCATTTGGAGGCCTCTCCTTTCACTCCCTATTATCTTTTTAAGATGTATGTCTCCCAGCATATTCAGAGTTACAGGGGCAAAGGCACAAGAGCTAAACCGTTTAATTCTTGTTCTCAATCACACAAGAACTGCATCCTCTGCTAGGAAATACTCTTGTATGCACTGCTTCTGTGGCTGAAGGAATGGGATAGTGCTCCTCGGAGTCAGCATGGGGTGTTTTTATTTGATGGAGAAAAGTGCTTTTTCTCCCCCTGACCTCCCAGTCAGTTCCTCAGCTTGGTTCTGCAGAGCTATTTGTTTCTACTCCTGTTACCGGTTTTTCAATAGACCGGCCTCCCACCGAGACAAGATCTGCAACCTCTCAAGCCTTGCACAGATGGAAATCACAGCTTTGAACTGCTTTTTTGAGGGGGGAAGGGTGTGGTGCTGCTGTTGTGTTGTGTTTTTTTTTTTTAAACAGATAAGCCCTAGATGATAAGGAAAAGAGCATTAACAAACAATTAGAGGAGTTGACCCTCATGAAATCAGTTCTCAGTGCAATCTCAAATCCCGCACCACTCTCCTGCTGGCTACTCTCTGTGAGACCAGTGTTCTTCCTTACAGCACTGATCCCTTACACCAAGCTGCTTCACGGGGTTTGTATTCTGACCAAAAAACTACAGTAAGAGAACATCACCGAAACTTCTTGTTGTGTGCAACAAATATGAAAAGAGATCAGAGGTCTGAATTCAAAGATTTTAGATATCCCTTTCCGTAGTTGCTTCTGAAATGATTTGTTAGACTACCTCATGGCCACAAATACAGGGAAGGGAACTTCAAATATTTAGTTCAGAATACAGAGAGGCTTCCTCTACATAAGCAATAAACCAGCTGTATTGACACCTTTTAAAAATTCTTCAAAAGCCACAACCTAATGGAGAGGATACAACAGTGCTATAATTTAGAAAAGTCTCTAGGATTTTTTTTCTGAAATTCATCAAGGGGAAAAAGGGCTAAGAGGCGATGCTATGAGGGAACAAACTCGGTTCATATTCACCCACACCTCACCTCTGCTTGCTAGAAATGTAGCATGCAGTTTCCTGAGATTTTTCTCTCAGCTTTAGTGTGGATTTTTGTGATAAATCCTCTTAGAATTCACTTGCAAACAGAAGTGCAAAGTCCAAGTAGAAATGTATTTAATTATTACAGGGAAAAAAAAAAAAACAATAACTGTACAATTATGCCCAGTTTGGAAAAGCTCTTTCTACTTACCAGGTGTAGGAACAGCAATAATCAATCACTCATGGATTGTAGACTATTGCTGAGACAAAACGCATAGTTTGGGGTTAAAAGTCAACTTTGAATTTCACTTTGGAAGATGCCAGAGTGGATCCTGAATCCCTGACCATCTGTTTGACTTTCAGCTCCCGTTGAGGTCTGCCTCTGCCCACAGAGCTCCTCCCCATTCCCCAACTGGTGTCCAACACTGAGACCTGTGCTGCAGGTACTTCATGGCTAACTGCTCACTGGGCTTTGCAAAACCAGCCTCACACCTCAGAACAAAAGTAATAAGGAAGCACTAACATCTATTCTTACTTAAGGAAAGCTGCTTTTTTTTAGGATCTAAGGATTCACAATTTTGTCATCAGAGGAAACGATGACATAGCAACTAATTGTCAGACAGGCAATGCTCAGCTATTAAGATTCTTTCTGTACCACACTCTTCTCCCTAGGACTTCATTGGCAAACAATCACACTGGAAGAAATAAAATCTGTAAAACACTTCACTTTAAATAAATATTGGGACTGTGGGAGGTTAAACAAAGATCAAGTGCTCGGTATATAAAACATGTAACAATGAACATAAGAAACTCAATGTTTATTCTGAGGATATTTACAAAATAAATATTAATATACTCTCATATACTCAACACCTGCTTCAAAAATATAACAAGAATTCAAGTTCTTAACACAGTGTGGTCCACCCTTTCAAATTTCATGTTAAACTTTTAATTTAATCTAATTTTAGGTATTCACAGAACCATCAGAAAAAAAACAGCAAAGATTTTTCCTCTTCAAGTGAATGTTGTCTTCTAAAAATTTGGATTACTGACATATTAATTTATATTCTTTGATACACCAAGTGATTTTTTTCCCCTGAGAAATCACCTTATGTGTCATATTGTTATGCCCAGCTTTTTAAGATCAGCCATAACAAATTTCCTTTTTATATTGGTAACAATGCAACCCATTATTCAGGATGAAAGATTTTTAAAACACAAGTTATACATGAAAGTAGCATAAGAATAGAACTCAAATAAAATACTCATGTGTAAACACATACCACAAGCTTTGTAAAGGTCTGAAATGGAGTTTTCTAACCAATGTGGGCTACATAGTGATGACATGTAACAGAGAAGCATTTAAGACCATAGACTGTGAACTAAATCTGTACCTCAAAAACTGGACTGCAGACTCCTTTCACCGCTCAGTTAACACAGCTGTGTGGGTATGTGGCAGGTAGAAAAGTGGACAAAAATTTACCTTCAGAACATTTCAATTTGTGGCCTGCATTCTATTACCAAATTTCAATCCCATCTGGGTTAGAATATGGCATTAAGTAACAATGAGTCTTCTGTTCAAGACAAGGACCCTCAAAATTATGGCCCCGTTTTTTATCATAAACTTCTACTTTACATAAAGCACGTGGTATCAGTAACTGGCATTCCTCCAAGCCGGTCTCCCTTTTTACCTTTAAATAGAGCCTCTCAACCAGTTCACAAATTGTTTCAATGTCTGTAGGAATTTACTGTTGCTTATACGATCTCTAATTCTTTCAGAGTAGCTTTCTTCTTTCCATATCCCTTTACTTTTCTTCAAGGCCTTTAACTCGGCTCGAAGCAGTCTTTTGTGGAGTTTCCAGTAGAGGCGGGAATCGTGGTGTAGTCCTTCAATACGTGCTGTTCTGCCAAGCCCTTGTCTCAAGATCTCTTCATTTAAGCACACGCTGAGAAATCGACCCTATAAAAAGGCACAATAAACGTGATATTCGCTTCACCTTTAAAACGGTTTTGAGGGGTTCTTTTGTGTATGTGAACTCCCTCTGAGAGACGAGCTTTACTTCTGGCTAAATCTACCCTCTGGCAGAAAGAGTTAATAGTTAAGAGATATCCAGCTCACTGTTAAAACATAATAGTAATGCAAGACATTTGGGAGAGAACATTTGATGGACTAAACATGAGGGTCATCAGAATTACACGATATACGTTAGCAATATCTGACAGAGAAATACACTCCTGCCATGAAACAGTCTGCAAAAATAGTGCTCTTGAAATCCGATTTACAAATACAACATTTAAAATTCATATTAAGATAGATAAATTACAAATAATAACAGTCCTTAAATGTACTGAGATAACTGAATCACCTAAGTACAGTCAAAACCGCAGATAAAATTCAATTTTTGTCACTATATTTACCTTATTTACTAAAACAAGGCACTCAAGGGTTGAGTCCTCCCTTCCGAGAAGTTGGAACCATATCGTTTGTTTGGGTTTTAACTCCTGCTGTAACCAGGCCATGCCACTCGGAGCCAACTCCACCCCAGCAAGCCTCACCAGCAGAAGACCTTTTGATTGCCCTGGTTATAGAGAGAGAGACAACTTTGTAACAGAATGCAGCAAGGGAAATTTCATGCTTTGAACAGACCATCAGCTGTTGGTAATGAATTTATTCCCATGGACTTAAGAAAAATCCATTTTAGTTCCCCAAAGCACAATTTATTTGCAAATAAGAATTTGGTCTCATCTCTCCTTTAGTAAAACAAAAAAAAAATAATTAAAGATTGTGTAATTTGTTTAAGCTAGTTTGGTTTATTTTGCATGCAAATAGGAAGAACTGCTTTCATTATCAGTCACCATAACTTTATCTGAAGGGGCAGAAACAACAGGCAAGAAGCATCAGCACCTGCAGGTATTCCCAGAGCCAGTGTGAGACTCACAGACTTGATGGACAACTTCTGCCAAAGTCACTGTCCCTGAGAATGGGTTTGTATAGGTGGCTGCCAGACCTTCATCCCTAAATAAAAGCATAATTCCAAGAGAGTCTTTTTGCCAGGAATGAGATGAACTATGCATGCAAATGAACCGCCTGTGTGCTAGCTTTTGCTGCCAGAAAAATACCATGATAATTATGCCAATTAATACAAATATTGTATTAGCAAGCTCTTTTTACAGGTCTCTTCACAGTTGTTTATTCCCCAATTTTCCACATGTAAAGTGTGGAACAGGGCAGAGCTCTTTCTCTCACGCTTCCACCTACCACTTCTCTGTGGGGCCGCATCAAGAACGTTTCATCCCCACCCTTGTTCTCCACGTTCTTTTACTCACATTTTCTCTGTATTGATGTAATGAAAGGGACGCTAATGGGAATATGTTCAACTTCCAGGCCTTTCTCGGTTATGTGATGTAATTTTCCTCGCAATTTCACATTCTTTTCTACAAATCCCACAGGAATATCTGAGGCACTTGTAAACTTTGTTGTCTATTGATGGAAAGAGCAAGACAAAATGTTTGAAAAAAAATGTAGAGCAGCAACAATCATGTTAAATCCAACTTGTTGAAACAGTTTGTCAAATTACAGATCCATTATTAGAGAGCATGGGAAAATGCGTATATATATTTTTTTAATAGTAATGAGCTGTAGAAGTCATTATGTGCCAGGCTTTCCGGAGACTTAGGGGCATTCCCTGTCATGCAGGACTTGCAATGTTAGGGGTGGGCATGAAGGCAAGGTTTAGAGAAAGACAATTTTTGAGCAGTGAGTATTGAAGTTTGCTTGAGTCACCAGAAAAAGAGTGTTTTAGAAGCGGCCTGAAGGGTGGTAGAATAGAAGTGAATGGAAGTCAAGATGTGGACAGAACAGAAACACTGAAAACAAAGGCAGAACAGGGAGGACAGAAACAACACAGACTTCGGTAAGGGAGCAAAAGAGGAGAGGGACAAAAGCAGGTGTACACCTTTGAAAAGATCACAAGGAGATTAAACTTGACACCATAGCCCTCGATTAACAGGATTCAAAGGGACATTTATGTGATCACAGAGGAAAACCAAGCTTAACAGTAGGAAAGACTTGGCCAGCAGTGGAGGAGCAAAGCCGCCACCAGTTTAGGGTAGAAGCCCAGTGCTGGGGATGGTGGAGCACCCAGGACTTCAGACACTAATTGTGGCACTGGAGGCACAGACTCTGCTAAATGGTGAAGCAAAGATGTTTATTGTTTCACTTTTCCAGCATATATAGTGTCTGTCTTTTGATGACACGTTGTGCTCTTTATGCAGGTAGGTTACAAGTGGATGTCCATACACGGTTGTGAGCAATACAATTATGTATTGCTGTATTATGTATTTTTATTTAAATGTTTATCCCACCTAGCTAATAAACATTACTATTTCGGTACACTGCTATCTGTTCCACTACACACACATCAACATATAAGGACATTGTTTTACTGATCTCAAGGCCTCCGTCCCATCAACACAAGAATGCACGTCTCCAACTTTCTCATTCCCACAACTAATGTCTGGAGGTCGTGGGGCAGGAACCCTTTTGTAGAACACCGACCTACATCTGTGAAAAGTACCAACCTGCTTATGTGCAACTCCTATGACACACCAGCCCTTGGGGGAAATAAAAAAACCCAAAACAGCATGACACTAAGCTCAAAGATCTTTCTACAATATGTTATTTATTCAGTAAACCTTCCCATTTGTTCTCCGTAAGGTCTCCCACTAGGAATACAGAAACTCAGGACCTTGTGGGCAGGAAGCCTGAATGCTTTTACGAACAGAACTTGTTCAAGTCTGATCTCATTTGTACTGGAAGCTCATTTGTAACCAGCTCTGGCAGCCTGGTTAACACATTCACAAACCCTGGGTTTAAAAAACCAAAAAAGGCAAGAAACAAACAAAAAAGAAAAAATAATAATAATAAAAAATTCTGGCAATTTATGTAGTTCAGGCTTCCTGGTAAGATTTTAAAGTAAAAACTTCATACAAATGTTCTCTCATAACTGCATTTGGAGTTGTGTAGAGAAGGTCAGAGTCAGTATTATTTTATAAAGAGATGGAATGACACAGGAGAGCGGTTGGTCCCACCTGCATGGCCACAGCTGCAGCTGGAGCCAGCAGGGTAGCATTAGCACATCCCACAAACCTGTCTTTTGAAGAAATGAAGGAACATTTAGAGTCACGTTTAAAAATATACAAAAAGCAGTTCTGTTTGTGGAAGTATGGAAAACAGATGCAAGGAAACTATTTCAGCTTTACTTGAACTGGAGGTATGAGACAGTTTGGCCAAGAAGGCCAATGGTGTCCTGGGGTGCATTAACATGGCCAGCAGGTTGAGGGAGGTCATCTTCCCCCTCTAATTGGCCCTGGTAAGGTCACATCTGGAGTACCACGTCCAGTTCTGGGCTCGCCAGTTCAGGAAAGACAAGGAGCTACTGGAGAGGGCCCAGCAGAGGGCTATAAAGATGATAAGAGGACTGGAACATCTCTCTTAAGAGGAAAAGCTGAGAGACTTGGGTCTATTTAGCCTGGAGAAGAGAAAACTGAGAGGAGATGTCATCAATGCTTATCAATATCTAAAGGGTGGGTATTAAGAAGATGGGGCAAGACTTTTCAGTGGTGCCCAGAGACAGGACAAGGGACAAACAGGCACAAACTGGAGCACGGGAAATTCCACCTCAACATGAGGAAAAACTGCTTTATGTTGAGGGTGGCAGAGCACTGGAACAGGCTGCCCAGAGAGGCGGTGGAGTCTCCTTCTCTGGAGATCTCCAAAACCCTCCTGCCCACGACCCTGTGCAACCTGCTCTGGGTGACCCTGCTTTGGCAGGGGGGTTGGACTGGATGGTCTATGAAGGTCCCTTCCAACCCTCCCGTCCTGTGGTTCTGTTTGGGCTGCACCCCAGCGTTGGTGGCGCGTTAATTCGATGTACATACAAAGGGCTGCGGGAAGCCGCAGCGGGAGAGGCAGCACCGAGATGCCGCTCAAGAGAAAAGACACGCGTGACACCGCCCCCCGCACCGGCCGAGCCCCCCGCACTCACCAAGCGGACGCTGCGGGCCAGCACCAGCACCCCGGCCACCGCCATCCCGGTGCTCAGGCTCTGCGGGCAGAGGAGAGCGGGGCTCAGCCGGGCCGCAACGCGCATCCCAGGCCCCGCACCCGCTCCCCACCGCCAACCCCCTCCGCCCCGGCGCCGTTACCCGCAGCAGACTGAGGTGCGCGTCCGCCCACTCGGAGAGGCGGGACAGGGCCTCGGCCGCCCCGCTCCGCCGCTCCGCCATGGCCGCCCGCCGCTTCCCCGCCGGGCCCGCAGCGCCGCCTGCCGGCCTGGAGCGCCGGGGCGGGGACACGGGGGAGCCGGGGCGGAGACGGGAGCGTCTGGCGGGGAAATTCCGGGGCCGGGCCCCGCCGTCGCGCTGTGCCGAATGCCCGCACCAGCCGCGGTACCGCTCGGGCGGCTGCAAAGCAAGACTCTGGTGGTCGGTGGTGAGGACGCAGGTGTCAGTGCCCACCTTGGTCTGGCCGAAGCGACCTTAAAGACCATCTAGTTCCAACCCCCCTGGCAGGGGCAGGGACACCTCCCACCAGAGCAGGTTGGCTCAAAGCCCCATCCAGCCTGGCCCTTGAACACCTCCAGGGATGAGGCAGCCACAGCTTCTCTGGGCAACCTGGGACAGCGTCTCACTGTCCTCACAGTTAAGAATTTCTTGCTAATATCTAATCTAAATCTCCCCTCTTCCAGTTTAAAACTGTTCCCCCTCATCCCACCATTCCACTCCCTGATAAAGAGTCCCTCCCCATCTTTCCTGTAGCCCCTTTAGGGACTGGAAGGGGCTCTAAGGTCTCCCTGGAGCCTTCTCTTCTCCAGCCTGAACAACCCCAACTCTCTCAGTCTGTCCTCACAGCAGAGGGGCTCCAGCCTTCACACATCATCTTTGTGGCCTCCTCTGGACTTGCTCTGACAGATTCACATCCTTCTTGTGTTGGGGGCCCCAGAGCCAGACACAGCACTGAGAGATGTCTCAGGAGAGAACTGGTGATGACCTCAGCTCTTCAGACCTGTGACACACTTACTTTCTCTGATCCTGCGAAACACGCTACGATACAGCTCCCTTGTTGCACTTTGGGGCACTATCTGATGAGAAAAAAAAAAAAATTGGAACATTCTTGTATTCCTCATTGTTGTTTATTCTTTTCCCTTAGTTCAAAACTAACAAATATTTGTAATTCATTACCAAATGGCCCAAGCCAACCTTTTCTCTCAGCTGAATCAAATGCCCCCCTGTGCAATGCACCTATTCGGTCTTTAAAGAAATACATACGTTGTAAGAAAATAATCAGACAATGATATAAAAGTGGATTTATGTTTACACAAGTCTTCCATTTCCATTAAAGCCCAGTTCTAGGTTTTCACATGAACAGGCAGTACATGAGAGACACTGTTAATGGTCACAACTCAGGATTTTAGGAAAAGCACAGATTTACTTGGAAATTTATAATCAAAAGTAGCAAAACTCATACTTGAATCAAAACTTTTTATCTAAAGTTCAAACTAAAACACTTCTTAAATTACTGGCTATGAGGTAAGTTGGACAAGTAAATATTACCCCTGCAAATTTTTTTTAAAAGGCAGTACAGTTGTAAATTTTACTTTATTTACAAATTGTGAACATTTTAAGATTAAGTAATAAACATGGAGAGAGTGAAAACTCTTGTTTTCAAGAAAAACATAACTTGTGTCCAACAACAATTTGGAGGCGTAGTGCTGACTGCTACAATTTGGATATTGGGTAAAATGCTAAATAAATAGCATTGTCTCCTGAAGAGGGGGAAGGAGTCAGACAATATTGCTGCCTGCGAAAGCTCAGCTGCTCCATTCCCAGCTGAGGGGAGAAGCTTTGCCTTCCCACAGTGGACTCCGAGATAGAACTCTCTTTCCCATTTTGTCAGATCAAAAATGATCTGCACACCCTCTCTTCTCAGCCAGTTTGGAACAGCTTTTATCAGGCAGACTTACACTGAGAACTTATACCCAGAAGACAATGAAACAAAACAACTCTACAGAAAAAGAGCCGTTGACAATCAGCACCAGAGTCTGTAACGAAGACGAAACATGGAGTATTTTAAGCCAAGAACTCCAGTCGTGGTGACGGATACTGACAGCACCAGAGCTGGCAGGACTGGGGGGTCCCATTTTACACAGCTTGTCAGACCTTAAACTTTGCCTTATGCACACTCTTTCCAGACACTGGAATTACAGAACTGAATTTTGGAGCACCATGATTTGCCTCTTAAGGAAGTCTTGGGAAACAACAACAAATTGCCCTGGCACTGATGATTTTCCTGCACAGCAAGTCTCCATATGACACAGCTGTGTCTAACAGGCACCGAAGATGAGGAGAGCTGTTCTCTACCTTTCCTCCCCATGCCCTGCTGCATCCATCCTTCACTCCATCCTCTCCCCTGGGACCTGTCTCACTTCACAATGAGCCCACTCAGGAATTTAAACCAGGACAAACTCTTTACCTACAGAAATCTAATTTCTTCCATTTCCCTTTTGCTAGAGATAGCACACACCTGACCTCCCCCCAGGTCTTCTCAGGTCATGCAGGACCACACAGCCCCCCCATTAACTCAGGGGTCTACAGCAGCTCCAGGTACCACTCACTTTCTCCAGCTCTCATTTCCATAACAGGCTCTCAAGGAAAAAGTTGGGTTGCTTCTTTCTTCCTGTCTTTTTCAAAAGTTTTTGGTTTTGTTTTGGTTTTTTGAATATTAAATATGTTTATGTCTAAAATATTTCTAATCTTTCAAAAAACAATTATTATTTCACTGTAAAATAGGGTTGGGAGAAAAAAGCAGCAAGATCAAAAGTTTACTGGTTCTTTCCATCAACCTGCTAATCAGATGGTACAGCAATAACATTTCTGACTTGTGTTACAAAATAGCAATATAGATTAAAAAAATCTACTCCATCACTTGTTTCTCCAGTTTGAAAGAAGAAACAGTTATTTAATTTAGGTCAGGTTTCATATATAGTACCACTGATTTGGAGTGTGTGATTTTGTGGAGTTGATCTAATGTACTGATAAGCACTTCTCAACCCATCTTTATTAACAGCAAGTTTCACTGGCACCTTCGGAAATAGTGAATCAAAATCCAAAGTAAAAGCAAACCCTAAAAAATCTATGAATTTAATTTCCCACATTCTGCAGATGAGAAGTTCTTCCTCAAACTCAGAAAAATTAAAGAAAAAAAAATCTCTAGGTGTGAACAAGATGCCATGAAAGCAAGTGGCCTATTGTTCCAGTAAAGAACTGAAACACCTCACACACAGTTAATCCAGCAGAGATGACCTGGCCAGGACTCAAAGATACATCCACTTTTGACTACAAATCTCTGAAACAGTCTTGTATTCTTTGTGCTAATGCAGAGGCGAAATTGGAAGACTTTTAGTTTGGGGAATAAAAACAACATGCTTTTATTTAGCTTGATTGATTTTGCTATACTTGAAACAAATAGTAAAAATGTGGTGCCGCTGGACCACAGCTCACAGCCAGGGGAGATCTACAGCTCGGGATCTGGCTTTCTACCAAACACCAAGGGTGTCCCTCTGAGAAGGCAGAGGGGGAAGAGACAGAGGAATGGGCCCAAGGAAGCACTTGGTCACCCTTCTGGACACCTTCTTATTCCTCATGTCATGTAGACACTCTGTACACACTCACATCCCCTCCAGCCAGTCAAAAGTTGGTACTGATTTACTTTTTTCCTAAAATATACAGCAACAGAAGATGCAAAACCCCTTTTGGGAGTTTGGAACGCAAAACTCAGGAGGCAATACTTCAAATATTGACAAGGCAAGAAACACAGAATGGAAAAGAAATTTATGTACCTTTCAAAGGTATTTTTAATAGTTTTCTTTTTTAATAACGATGTACCATATACATCCAGCATTATCCAGGTGCCCTCTCTCTTGGTGTACAGTATGCTTGCTGTACATCACTAAGGCACTCAGGAGGGAATTCATTTTTGACAAATGCAATGGGAATGTTTCCACTACAGAGAATCAGTAATAAGTTTTTGTAGCAGCTCTACCACAGGATTTAGCTTGTTTCATCTATGTGACAGCAAGCTGTACACCAACTCACTGAGAATTTGGCAAGTTTGTCATCACCAAATCACTTCCAAAGGCACTAATCAACTTTTCTTACCCCTAATGGGGAATAATCCTATTTTTTTTTTCTACTGATCTTGAACCTGAATGTTCAGACATTTTAGTGACATAGAAGAACCAACACTATCAATTCATTCCCTCAAAATAACAATCGCCTGGAAACCTGTCTTTGTGCACTGGCTGCTGTTCTGTCCAATTTACATTTTCAGGACTCAAGGCCTAGAGTATTGTGCGTTACTATTAAGTCCTACCTTACAACAATTTTTTGTTGAGAAAGTACCTTGAACGTAAATCAAAATGCTTTGAAACAGCGGAAATAAATTAAACAAATGTAATTTGTTTATAAAAATATTTTCTTATAAATCTTTAAAGCTTATAAAAGCCAGAAAATACATTTAAAAGAATCTCTGAAACATTCCATCCTTTGAGATGTGGTTACAGTTCAGAAAGTGAGAAGAAGCAAAGCCCACAGACATCTATCTTCCCACAAGGAATTCCATAGTAGAACATGTTTAACCTACAAGTCAAAATGCCTTTGACATCCTTCCCCGGATCAACTCCCTGTGTCAGATCATTTCTGTTTGAAAAGAAAGAGCTGGAACGTAGCTGACAATGCTGCTGTTTAGACAGACATGGCACAATGAGCTTTTCCATAGTTGCTATATGGAAATTCAGACGGTGGTCATACCAGCAGCCATGCCTCTGAAGCTAGAGCTCAGGGATACGTATGTAGTACATAGGTGCTGTTTTTCAACAATTACTTTCTGAACTTACATTTTCATATTGGGAGGGCAAGTGGTATCACATACAAACATACCACCGTCTCAGCCACCCAGTTTTTCAGTGATGTGGCATTTAAAAATACCTATATTCCTGTTTATTGATTATGGGATATGTCTTTGTAATAAAACTAAAATGACCTTGCTAGTCCATCCAATATTTAAACTGCATCAATTGGTCCTCTTGCACTTCCACGAAGACTGTCCTTCGTCCTGCAGCTTTTTAAATTTTGGCCCAAGTAGGAACCACCAGCCAAATCCCAGAATGACACAGATGACAGATTCCACGTAGTAACCGTCCAAGGTAGTAACACAGGAACCACCAGCTTTTGTGCAGAGCTGAAAGACAGAAGCAGAAGTTGATGCATTAAGTATGCTCTGGGAGATAAAGAAAAACAGACTTCTAGAAAGTAGACCTTAAATATCCACTTTTTTTTTTACTTGTTCTTGGTTATGACTAAATGTATTTGTTCAATCTTCCTTGTTTCTTACAGAGTTAGTAAGCAAGGCTTTCAAGTGTACTAGTAGTACAAAAAGTAACAAAACTGTTATAAAACATTTGATAAGTGGAGCATATTGGCCCAAGGGGCTAACTCTAGAAAACAGAAGCTGTTCAGTTGTCTCATCCTGGCCTGGAGGTACAAGCACTGTTCTTACTTGCATGAAGATTTTTCCCCCTCCAGCCATCCAAATGGCTTCTTTAGAAATTATACCCTTGCATCTCACCACACTGAATCCACAAATGGACAGCAAAAAGTACTGTGTATTTCTGGGAAAAACATGCCCAGGATGTTTTTTAATTGCAGAACTGGAAGGTAAAAACTCCAGCATTTAAAGGCTACATGTATAGAACCTGATCCTTTCTGCTGTTGTTCAGCTTTCAATACTGCTATAATCCCAAAATAAATCAATCATCCAAGTTGAGGTTCTGCCAGCGTTTTCATTATTCTAAGACATGTCAAGATCAGATTAGGAATAAGAACAGAGTGGTGGTGGAACATTACTAACTGGGAGGATGCAAAAAGAGATCAGGGGAGTGAGGTGAAGGAGGAAGGACTTAAGTTCAGTAGAGGCCTGGGCACAGGGAGCCTAATTAGTGGCAAACCAACCACAGGTATAAAAAGCACACATTGCTTTTCCTCTCTTCCTACAGAGAGGAAACTATGTAACTAGTAACAATTACAACTAAAGTTCAAACAAGTCACATCTGACTCCTAGAACACTTTGTTTATGTAGAGAACCTTCACATCCCAACGAGTGCTGGCATTCAAGAGTAAAATATATCTCAGTCATGAGTACAGAATAGAAACCCCCTAAACCCCTAAAAGCATTTCCACCCTTCCAAAAAGTTTGTTAAAATTTCTCATTTGCTTACAAAGAGGTGAATTTGAAACCCTGCTTTCTAAGCAGTTTTGTGTCCTGTTGTTTGATCCGTGCACAGCACGTTCTTTGTTCTCTTCCACAGGGCTCCCCAGAACTGGGAAGGCAGCCAGGGACACTGCTCAATTTCACGTGGAAAGCGAAGATCAAAGACAAAGAGCAAAATAACATCACAGCAAAAGGTATCAAGGTATTCGGTTAGGAAACTTCCAGAAAGATAGAAGAAAAATCTACCACAGAAGAAAAGATAGATAGAAAAATCTACCACAAAACTTAAAGGACCAAGGGCCAGACAGCCTGCCAAGAACAGAGATCTAAACTACACAACTCTGAATTTAGCAGGGTTTATTCTCAAAAATGTAACTACAGCCTCCTTACACGCCAGAGAATGTGGCATCAGTCTAGTGCTTCCACCACCAGGTTTTCTAGCCAGCCCAGAAAGAAACAGCCAATTACTCTGCAAGAGCAAATCTTTGTTAGACATTAGTTATTAAGAGTGCACAGATAAAACCAGACTTAATTTTATCAGAGAAATAATTGAGCAGACACTTTCACAGCCTCCAAAACTTACCTCTGCAGCAACTGTAGTTCCACAGGTCTGTTCCTGGGCCCCTGCACACTCTTTCACCGTGAGCGGGTCCACGAGCCAGAGTGCAACAGTAGAAGGCCAGTTCCCTCCCAGATTCGACACAGTGTTGAGGAGTGTCATGTAGGTCCCTCCAATCAGCGGGTCGCTGACCTTGGCATTGAACGCCATTATTGCAACGTACATGCTATACAGCGTGATCTATAGATGTAAGAAAACCCACAGGACAGTAAGGTCTCCCCAGTTACGGACAACGACAACCAAAAAACCCTAACATAAAAAGTATTTTAAGAGATGACTTGAAGTTAGCAGCATTGACTGAAAAATAATCTCAACAGCTTAAAATTGCAGAAGAGAGAAATTGCTTTGTCAGTCTGTCTCTCTTCTCA
This sequence comes from Scolopax mira, assembly GCA_004320125.1. Lineage (NCBI taxonomy): Eukaryota > Metazoa > Chordata > Aves > Charadriiformes > Scolopacidae > Scolopax > Scolopax mira. Next base: position 262,956 of record BJBW01002847.1, read on the forward strand.
CACCAAGAAGTAGCCTTGCCATTTGTCTCAAGACACGGTCAAAGGGACCCAACCTCATATGCACTGGAATGATTCAGGTTATCAAAATGAAGTATGACAAGGACAGCTAAAATAGCATATAAAAATAACTCTTTAGCATTTAAAAATCAACACTCAAGGCACTGTGTACACTTTATTTCTGATCCAAAGCCCAGTTTTTAACAGGTGTTTGTTTTCCAGGCCATTATTATGTTCCTTCAATATCACTAATGAAGTTTTTTCTAGGAAGAAGATCACATAACTTTACGCATCTGACAATAAGCACGATCATCATGGCTATGAAACTCAAGTCAGAATGCTGGGACTCTCAAACTCCACCACACTTTTGTGATTCTGTTTTTTTTTTTTTTTTTTTTTTTTTTTAGGGGGGAAGAAATAATCTGTGAAACAATTGCAGATCTGGTCAAGGAAAAATAGCTTCATAGAAGATGTCTAATGTACCCCATGGAAGGAGAAATTATATTGGCAAGAGCATAAGAACTACAGACAACCATACAGTGCAACAGGTCAGACTCAGTGCAACTAAGAAGAAAAGCAGATAACAACATTTATAGTCCTCATGCTGATTGATATGAAATACCCTTCTGTCCCCCTCCCCTTCCTGCATACCGTGCACATTACCTGATGTAAAGCATAACTCAACAATACTACAACATAGTAGTAGACAGGAAATCCTCCTTCATGTTTTACTTTAGGAGTCCACCATACCAAAAAAGCAAATTCCAGCCCAAGCAGTAACCTGGAGGAATAAGAATGGTAACATGTAATTTGAGTAATCCTCCTCCCCATGTATTTCCTCATAGATAGATTTCCTGATAGAAAACAACTATCAAATATTTATACATACAGAAAATATTAAGACAGTTTGTATGTAAATAGTTAAAGCTACTTCTATCTTAGATAGATTTAAATACTTGACAAGCGCTGAAACTGTAAACATTTTATACCTAAACAATTCTGTTGTCCATATAAACATCTCCTCTACTACCTTTCTCCTCTGCCCCTCACAGAAATTTATTTTTTGTAGAAAGCAACACATAGGATATCTAACCAAATTCAAAACTTACTTTTTTTTTTTTTTTTGTAAAAACACACACAATTGCATAAGAACACATTAAAGTAATAGCTCCCTGGTATAGATATGTTACATGATTTACTGAATAACAGCATTAGGTAATTTGCTGGATTCACTGGTTTTAGAATTCCATATATAAGAATTTGCTTAACAGAGAAATGAAATGTCTCCTTGTCTGTATCAGCCTAAATCAACTTCTTTTACTCCCAGTTACTTCAGTAAAGCATACATCCAGTAGATGCACCAATGCATTCTGCCACTCTTACATGGGGAAGCACAAATAATTGTACAGAGACAGCCCCGGGTCTAGTCAGAACAGTTCATGAATAAGGAACTACTGACACTGAGCAAGAGCAGGAGAGTACTGCTCTAAAGCTGTGGCATATGCATCTTAAAAACATCTCACGAACACTTTCTTACGTGTGCTACTACATGAATCAAGGCACAAGACACAGAGTTCTACTTACTATGAGAATTCTGATATTCTTTCTTGTATCTGGAAGCTTAAGAGTTACACAAGAAATCATCTACTCGCTCTGAATACAAAAATTACCATGTTTTTGTAAACAAGATTTGCTTGGTTTTACCTGAAAGGCATAGCTTTGTAAAATGTGTTCAGTGGCTGGGGGCCTGCTGTGTATTTGCTGATAATCAGAGGCAGTATTATCTGTAAAGGAACCATTGGAACCGCTAGCAGAGCCAAGTGCTCTTTTGGGACTCCTTCTTCCACCAATTTGAGTCCTGTTACAGCATCTGCTGCTGAAAATCCAACCTGCAATATAAATTCAAGAAAATAAACTGAGAAAAACAGTGATAGTTTGGCTAGAAATTCAGTTCACTCAGTATTAAATAAATGGAAAAATGCGAGAGAGTACAATTCATTGTGTGTCTCACTTGATTTCCAAATCCATTCTGAACCACATTCTACACTTGCACACTCTTCTTGTCATCGCTGCCAAAACTGTAACAAGAACATTAAACATAGCAACGATATTCGTGCTTGTGCCTTAGTTGCTGGTAGTATCCACGATGGCCAATAAGAATTTTTACATAGTTGCAGATTCTGGGAATAATATTCAGGTTAAAAGAAACATTTTCTGTCCTTTTAACTGCAGACTACATAAGCAATCTAGCTGTTTAAAAATGTTTTAAAACAAATTACCGTAATACTGTATTGCAATCAAAATTCTCTTTAATGCTTGTGTAAACACTTAGAAAAGCTCAATCAAATGTTTTCTGTTGTACAACCCTGCTTAGAACAATTACATAAACAATTCTGTTTCAAATTTCATGTAAAAATTTGTAGCTCTGAAGACAACCACTAGCAAAACATCACAGGGACTGAGCAACCCTGCAGTCTGGTATCATCAGCATTAACAATTCATATATGTATTTACTTACTTTTGCTGTGAGAATCAAGAGACAGAAAGAAAGAACCGCCGGCATCTTGATTATTGAGAATAGCAGCCTGTATGTATCAGTGATGCCTTTTGTTTCTTCTTTTGTTGGTGTTAGTTCCTTGTTTTCCTTTTTCAAAAGGGCAACCAGTGTAGTGGTAATTAAAAAGACAGCTCCCCAGAAAAACAGGAAATCTGAAGGGGGGAAAAAAAAAAAACCTAAATCTTTTTAGCAGCCATAACGCTTGATTAACAATTTTCTGAGTATCTAAAATGCAGTTATTTTGCAAAAATATAAACCTAATAATGAAAAAGTGAATACAAAGATTACTCATTGACCCTCCAAAAAACAAGCAACAAAAGCAAATCACAAACACATAGCTGCATACAGTAACTGAGCCAGCTCTGTCCTGCCCCTTGGCTCTATAAGCACATGTTTGCTTGAGATCCGAGACAGCAAACTCTATCACTTCCCGGGTGATCTGTGTGTTGTTACCACTAGGAGCATATTGGAGGAGAAACAAAAATGAAGTGTTGAAAGATTACACATAACAACACCAAAAGCTGATCAAGGAGGAAGAAACGCATTAAATAATACTAGGACAGGGAAAAAACTTCAGAGGAAGAAGTCATTCACAACTCTCCAGTTGATTTACTGTGTAGTCATGTAACTATTCTGTGCCTCAATTCTATAGTCTCTCTATAAAACCTACCTACCATTTGAAGGAGACAAAAATTTATACTTGCAAGCGTAAAAATGGCCTGATGAAAGTTCTTACACAGTCGTCAAATAAAGAGTCACTCAAATATGTCTGTTTTAAGCAGCTATTTCACTCGCTAACCCTTACATAGATATAATATTTGCTAAACTAGATTTGAAGGCAGCAACAGTAATAGCAAGCACTTTCTGAGTTAGTGAATAGAATCTAAGTTAATCCTACCCTCTACATTTATGAAAGAGGCAAGAAACAACTCAGAGGATAACACAGAAATAGCATTATGTCTTCCAAGTCATGAGCAACTCCAGAAGCCTCACAGTGACTTGAAAGTAAGAAGCAAGGGCTGGTGAAAGGGCAAAGACAGTGCAAAGGTTTAGTTAATTATCATCTGCTTCTTATGCACATGAAGAGAACAAGTATCACAAGCATGGAAGAAAATATGCTATATCCTAGCATTCTCAGTGTAAAAGGAAAAAAACCCCACATTTCCGGGGAGTTGGACTAAATGATCTCTACGGTCCCTTCCAACTCTAAAAAATTCTGTGAAATTCAGTGAAACCATTTTTTGCTGCTTCCACACAAGCTACTTCTCCCTTTTCTAAAGTAAAGCAGTTCTCCTAACCAATGCTGTCAGACTGCTCTCTGTTAAAAAAAAAAAGATACCCTGAATATGCATTTTTAAGTAAAAGATGAATTTTCAGAGAGTCATGCTAATCACAGCTACTCTTTACAAAAGACATACAGCAGAGGTACTCTAATAATAGCACTATCACCGTGAGAGACCTACAGTGCAAGGACAGGAATAGAAATAGCTTTGAGCATCACTGCATGAATACTCCTGATCACGTCAGCTCTGTCAGCTGCAATACAGCAATGGCTGGATTAACAAAAAGGAAAAAGAAAAAAAAAATAGCAGCCATACAGTCCACTAACAGGCTACAAGCAAAAGAACTTTAAAATCACAGTTTACACAAGAAATTTCTAGCATAAAGTTTCTGATGTCACCAGTGTTGCCTAGCTCCATCCCGATTTTGTCTCTGCCTCTATACTATTATGAGCAAAATAAACCATCGCATTGGGGCAAAGCAAATTTTGAACTAGATTAGGGATGGATCAGGCTGGAAAACAACCATCAATGAGGCACACATGGGGTGACAGATGTTTCATCACAACAGCTTCAGTTTCATCACAACAGCTTCACATCTCTTCCCAGGAAAACAGGTGCTCCACAATCACTGGCCCAGGTAAGTTTGGGTTGCCTTGAAGGGGCAACTTCTCCTTGCACTCACCCTTTACTTCTCTCCCTTCACACTGGGACAGGAATTCATGTGACTGCATGGCAAACAACTAACACTGTTGCTGCTCCACATCTTGAAGCTGACATGGGATCATGAAGTATTAACTTGTTCTTTCCCTCCCATCAGCACTCAGCCTTGGACAAAAGCCTTCAGAGATCTGAACTGGCAAAACCCACTTATTTTCCAACTGTTTTCTGCTGTTCTAACTGCCCAAACAGGTTCATCGCAAGCCCCGTTAGAACCAGCACTAGAATCAGAGAACCACTCTCCTCATTTCAGTGAGCCAGTTTACAGTACTGTTCTCTGGCACCTTCAGAAGAAATGTGGACACAGCAAATTGTGGTACAGTCACATGAATAAGGGAACAGAAATTTCTCGCACCCCAAAAAACATATCCTGCAACTACAGTGTTAGAGCTATTTTCTTTTCCTACTCCACCCAGGTCAGCACTCCAGGACAAATAAAACAGGTTGTGTTGTTGTCTTTTTGCTTTTGGGATATTCTTTTTTTTCCTCCAAAATTCAGCACTCTTGCAATAGTACAAGTCCATTTACACAAACATTACTGAGGAAAAAAACCAAGACAGTAAAAAAACCAAAACAAAACAAAAAAAACCACAAAAAACCTGGACAGTAGAGGTAAGAATAGACAAACCAAGCTCTCTTAACTACACTAGTGATTTGCAGGTTGCATCAGCAGTGAAAGACGTCAGTCTGCTGCTGGAGCAAGAGGGAAGAGACATGCTAGCACTTATGAACTACACTGTAAGAGAAAACAAAGGAAAGCAATAAACCAGCAGGGTTACTTTGAGGACTACTCTATGCTTGTTGACAGACAGACCAGGCATAGGGTTATCAACAGGAAGGAATGAGGAAAACTAGTTAGCAAAACAGACAAAATAAGTACAGCAGTCTTGGAAACTGATATCCTGATTTATCAATAAGATAGGTATAGGACAGAAAATCATCCTATAAACAACAATTCAACTCAGTTTTGGCACACCTTTTCTCTTACATGATACAGGAAAAGCAATCAATGTAAGAGACAGAAAAGAAACCAAACCCATTAGAATTTACTCTTCATTGCTAGCCACGGTCACTTTGAGACTGCAGCCAGAAGTGGTACCAGTTTTTCTTGTCCTCCCATAAACTGAGCTAGCTAAATTCAACCTTGCAAACAAAACATGTATTTTAAGCATCTTCCAGGCAACACGCTGAACATCAACCACCACATAAAACCTTCCTGAAAAAAATCAAAACCAAACAAAAAACCCCACCCCAAAAACACCAAACAGAAAACATCCCTACAGTAATGGCTAGTTATGGCTGGATTACCAGACTTGTTTCATTCATTAAAGAGAAAACAAAATCCCCCTTAATTTACTAAAATAAGGCTTTCCTTCTGAAATTGGCTACGTAGTCAACCCTGAACCATTTGTCATTTCTACTTCTGTGAACAATAGTGTTTTGGGACAGTCAATTTTTTTTAATTTCCCCTTCTCTTCCTCTCAGAAGGAGATGTTCTTAAAAAACCTCCTTAATAGGAGGCAGGGCTTTTGCTTTGTTTGGATTTTTTTAAACAATAGTCTATTCCACTGTCATGAAACAGAGTGGGGGAATAAATGTCTCCAAAGTGCTCAGGTCAGCCAAGATAACGACAAGGCAGGTTTCCCACACTCCTAAGTCCAGATAAGCTTAGAAGTTCAGTGCATGCAGCAGTGAACTCTGCCAGCCTCCCAGTGGGCTGTGCTTTCTCATGGGCAAGGGACAACCCAAACCTGCAGAGTCCACAGGCGCAAACCACCACTCTCTCCGAGCAGAGCTTTAGTCTAGGCTCACAGAAGAATCATCCCCATCCCAGCATCGGTACGTTCAGGCCAGCAGTACCTAGGCAGTACCTGAGAGGGTAACAATCCCTTGGGGCTGGGGCTGGAACCGCAGGTACTTGTTGCAGAAGGAGGCCGACTCCAGGGCCAGGAAGAGGACGTTGCCCAGGAAGTAGCCGGCTGTCTGCCCCACCGAGTTGCAGGTGGAGGCGTAACCCACGTTCTCCCTTGACAACATAGTCAGGGCCCAGCCGTCCACTGCAATGTCCTGAGTCGCTGCCAGGAACTCGAAGAAAAAGAAAGTCCCAGTAAGGGCCATCACGTTGGGGCCCCGGCCTTCCCCATCGCCCAGCAGCAGGTCCACCTGAGTGGACATGTAGATCATGAAGAGCCCCAGGATGTATTGCGTGGGCACCAGCCAGGACTTGCGGCGGCCAAAGCTCCTCAGGTAGACGGCGTCCACCAAGGGGGCCCAGAGCAGCTTGAGGCTGAAGGGCCAGAAGACGAAGCTGAAGAAGGCCTGGTCGGTGTAGCTGGCGCTTTTGCTCTGCAGGATGAGGGGGACGCTCCCCGCCAGTCCCAGCGGGATGCCCTGCAGCACGTACAGCACCAACAGCAGCAGGATGCTGCCCAGCTCCGCCCGGCACCCCCGCGGCCCCCGGGAACTCGCCTCCGGCGGTGGTGACGGCGGCGGCAGCAGCGCCTCGGCCTCACCGCCCGGCAGCCCGTCCGCGCACAGCACCAGGCCGGGCGGTGCCTCGCTCCTCACATCCAGGTAGTGGTGGTGGCTCCCGGCTCGGCGCTGCCGGCCGCCCTCCTTGGCCGCGATAGCGGGCGACATGTCGGCGGCGGCAGCAGCGCTGTGGGAGCGCGCTGCGGGGCCGAGGCGGGAGCGGACACCACCGCCGAGGAGAGAGCGCGCACCGGCCCGGCCGCCGCCAACGGCCGTCGCCCCACCCCTTCCGGGTACGCGGGGCCTAGCAGCAGGCGTGGCTGCACCTCATTGGTGTGCCGCTCCTCCTCCCCCTCCCCGCGGCGGCGGCGGCGCAGCCGGGCGGTATTAGCTCATCGCGGCGCGGCGGCAGCAGCTCCTCACCGCCCTTTCTTCCCCTTCCCTGCCTCGGGGCTTGCCTGCTTGTCCGCCCGCCGCTCCCCGCCCCGGCAGCCCTTATGGCCCTCTGCAACGGAGACACCAAGGTCAGTACTGCCGCGTTTCTCCCCGCCGCGGCCCGGGACGCTGCCCGCCGCCCGCCCGGGCCTGACGGGCGCTTTGTGCCGTTGGGGCCTGGCCTGATAGCCACACGCGGCGCGGTGGGGCCCAACTTTCCTCCGCCGGTGTCTCCTGGAGCAGGCCGGGGTCGGCGGCGAGGAGCGGGGCCGGTCGGCTGCGGGAGGCCGGTGCCTCCCTGCCTGCCTGCCGCCGGCAGCTGCCGCCTCCACTGCCCCCCGCCGCGCTCTGCCTGCTCGGTTACGCCAGGCGTTGCTCTGAGAAAATAAATTAATTTTACAATGGGGGTTTTGATAGGTTTTCTTTAAAGGGTGGCTCGCGGCGTGGCCCAGCCCGGGGCTGCCCAGCGCCTCGCACGGCCTGGGCTGACACCGACACGGGGGTAGGGCCAGCGCCACCCCTCGCAGCTACCCGCGTTCTGGGGTTTGGGGCATTACAGCCCGCTAAGAACCGCAACTCATTCAGCCAACGTGAGAGAAAAGTTCGTTTTGTTTCGTTGCTGTGGTCTGGCTTGTGCAGGGTCTGCTGTCCCGTCCTGGTGACCCCCGCTACCCCCTCAGCATCACCCCAGGTCCCGTTTGTAGTGGTGGGGGTGGAAAAGCTGTGTGTCATTGTGGCTCACGCGTGCCGGGGTGACAAAATGACTCGTGCACCCATATGAAATAATGCAACTTCTGAACCAAAACTCTGCAAGTTGTCTCAAGCCACTCCTGTAGTAGAGTAAAAGCCTTGTGTTAGACTTTTCATCTAGTTTGCAAGAAAACATGACTCTGAGCGTGGGGTTCTTTTCAGTGTTCAGTTGGTCCTTACTTCAAGTTTTCTGACACGCTTTTCCTTGACCATTGATGCCGTCTCCTTTCCTGATCTGTGCTACTCTTGAGGGCTTCTCTTCTCTGGGGTGCTCATGCCCATGGCTATGTGCTGTGAAGCTCATCTCTCACGAGTCCTACACTCACAGGAAGCGGATAACGAGAGCAGTTTCCACAGGGGGCCGAGTCCCAGCAGCTGCTGGAAATCTGCATGTGACTTAATATAAATTAAAGTTTGTATGAGATAACAGGTTGGGGGCTTTTGTATCAGTCTTGGGGATTGCCTGAGTTTGAAGGGGTTACTTTCCTGTTATACTTTGAAAAAAATACGAGTAAGTGTTCCTGTAACTGCTTAATTTTAATACCACAGGGAAACAATTAAACTCTTGTAAAACCTGTGCTGGCTTGAAAGTGCCAGATCAAAGCTCCTGGTTTAGGCTTGTCTGAAGTTATTAGTGTGGGTGAAAGCTCGGGGCTGAGGGCTTGGACAAGAGGAGCCACTGCTGCAGACCAGGCTCTGCCAGGTGTTTGTCAGTACTCCAGAATATTTCTGTTCTGGATGCTAATATGTTTTATAAATTGTATTAATGAAAATTCTGTGAGTGTGTGGGAGTGTGAAATGCAGAAAAATTCCTTGATTCTGCAGAAATGGGCTGTTACGAACCTGCAAAACTTACTTTTAAACACTAGGTAGGTACACCAAGGAATGAGAGATGCTGTGTCCTTAGCTGGTAATGCAAGCCTGATGGTAGGTCTCCTACCACATCTGTGGTAGAACTGGTAATTATTGGTTTTGAAACAAAAACCCCAAGAGCAATGAAAGACTTTTTTTCCTTATATGATTACTAAGTGGTAGGTAGTGATGGATTGAAGCTGGAGCTTGTGGGGTGGAGGAGGTGATACAGTTCAGGTGATAGTTGGGACCTTGGTTCCAGGTCTTGAGTCTGTGAAACAGGGAAATGGCAGTCTGGAGATAAACCAATTACGCCACCAAAATGTTCTATTTGGTTTATCAGTCGTAGCGGAAAGTAGGATTTCTTTACATATGATATTCTTTTCACTGTGACTTGTGATTTAAATCAGCTGAATATAGACACTTTCTCCTCATTTTTCTCCTGATGTACGTAAGTTCCATTCTGGTTTTAGTCCCACTCTCGGGACATCAGGCTGGTGCCTGTGTCAGCTCTGCCCCACACCTGAACTACCCTGGGCAGCTGTCAAAGGTAGTCCTGGTTTGACAGAAATTTTCAAAATTAGCGAGTTCTCCATGTTTATGTGAAAGTAGTCCAGGAGAAGACAAGGAACTCTAGTTATACCCCTACTGAAGAGAAAAAGCTTTTATTAGAAACTGGAGAATCCCCACTAGGAAGAATTGCAGGCTCCATAAACCCTGTCTCTGCAGGAGCTGGTATCCCCTTCATCTTTCTCCTGGCACACGTACAGTATACAAACACACACTAAACGGTCATGTTGGCTGCACATTAACAGCATCTGTTCCTTTTTTTATTTTATTAAATGAAATTTCCCTTGTTAAATTTGAGTTCAAAATCTCTAGCCTTGGAACCGTGCCTTCAAATAAATAAAGCCAGATCCTGTACTAACTTACTGCCTTTCTCCTTCCTCTTTTTCCATGTGATTTACAGTAATGTTTCTATTGAGCTCTTTTCAGAGCTGAACCTCCTTACAGTTATACTTTAGCTCAAAAGTAAAGTGCCAAAACTCCTCTGTGTGGTGATAGACACCTGCACGGGCTCTCAGGATGGGGCTTGCTTGGCTGTATGCTGGGGATGTGCTACAAGGTTGTCTGCAGGAAAAAAGGAGAGCAGGCACTGCTCTGTGTAGTACTAGGAGAAAATTATTTCAGCCTGTAGTTTACTCTAAGCCACATGTAAGGGAGCAGCAAGTTTTTAGGCCACCAATTGAATGATTTTTTTTTTTTTTCTGGTGAGGTGCATGTTGCTTTGCTCATCTTATGTTCCCCATAAGGAGATCTGTATTGCTCTGTAGATGAGGTGCTTTCACTGGATTTTAACCCAAATGCCTTTGAGCTCTTTCTGTTTTCATGTGTGTGTATGTCCCCACCACAGCTGTTCCTTGGGCCCAGCTAATTACACCTGACTGCTTAAAGCAGCTCAGTGCCTTCAGGGCAGGGCGCTGAAAATGCGATTTATGTTTTAGCTTGGCCATCGGTCCAGCTGAAGAGGTGCCAACAATAACTTGGGTTTAGTGTTTTTATTGTAAAATGTGAAAGCTGCCTTCACAGCTACTTTCTTCTTACTCGTTCTGCAGGTTCTTAGGAGTGGTCAGCCAGGTTGGGATGGTACGATGTGTGGGTAGTGTTGGCAGCTGGGACTCATCCATGCAAGGGCTAGCTATGCACCCCAGCTTCCTTGGGGCTCTAGAGGGGACTGCTTGTCTCCCACCATGGTCTCTTGTCCAAGTGGACAGTCTTGGAAACCAAGCTAAAAGGGCTGCAGAGCTCTATCCCTTCATGCTATAGCATCTCCTCTGAAAATAATTAAATATTTTAAATTAGAAATAGCACTGCAAGGAATAGTGTTTGCCACTGTTGTCTCCCCTGATGGGATCAGGGAAGAATAAGGAAGTTGGTATTTCTTGCAATAACTGTTAATTTAGAAATTGCTAGGTGAAAATGGCCAGAATTAGTCTAAAAGTGGTTCCTTTCCTTCCACTGGAAGAGAAGACGATTCTGGTGGCCTGTCTCCGTCTGACCAGGGGGGTTGAAAGGGCATTTGCTGCTGAAGTCTGTTCTTCTCCAACACATGCCCTTCTTGTTGTGTAACCCAAGACTAAAAAGTCATTAAGAGCTCCCTATCAGGCACACTTAGCTACCAGCTGAAGGAAAGAAATTAAGTATCTGACTCTAACCTGGATTTAGGCTTTTGAGGGATTTAGCACAATTTTTTCAGCTTATGTCCTTTAATTTAGGTAAAACTTCTTCAAGGTAATGTAAACTTTGGAATTTTCCAGTGTTCTTGCCTCCCTTGGCTAATTTGAAGACAATTATCGAGGTGTCTCTTGGTAGCTGAGGAAGAAAGCTCAAAGGCAGCCTTTGCTGTGTATTTGTTGGGGAGAATGTGTCTCAGCAGGAGGACACTCTCCTTCAGAATGGCCTGTGGTTGATATGGGAGTGATTATCTGACCCACATAGAAATATCATGGCACACTGCAGGCTGCCCCAGCTTCCTTCAGAGCCTGGGCAGCAGTGGTGAGAACCTCCTGTGAGCCCTGGGTCAAAGGCAGTGTCGCCTGGTACAGACATGCAAAACAACTCTAATATGTCGTAATTAAAAGTTGAAGTGGTCATAAGCTTATAGATGTGTTTTGAGGCAGTGTTTGCTGAGGTAAAACCGTTCCGTGTTTTTCTTTCATCAAATTACATTGGTAAGGAAATGATATAAGCTTCAAGTTAAAGGAAAAATACACCCAAAATAAGTAATTTCTTTAGGCTGCAGTATTTTTTTCTGCATGGATTCCCGGGTGTCTTACAGTGCACTTGAGTTCACATTCTTCCTTAAAGATCCTCTGATAAGAACACTTCCATGGAGTAGCTGCCTCTTTTCACAATTCCTTTAAAAAAAAAAGGGGGGGGGAAGAAGAAACTTGCCCTTGTGTTTTCTAGCTCTCTTTCAGACTTAGCTGAAGTTGTCCAGTCAGCGATGGGGTCAAAGAGAATCATTGCTTTGTTCTGATGTGTGATCTGCTTGAATGCTGCTGTCAGTTGTTGAGGTTTTTTTCTGAAAAATCATTTTAGCAGAAACATTTGTTCTCGATTTCTCCTTTTTATTCTCTTCAGGAGGTAATGTCAAGTGAAAGGTCAGTGTGATGGGGAAAAACATTTTTCTTCTGACTTTGCACTGTCCTGTTTTGCTTGAGAAAAGGGCACATGGTCTTAATTATCATAGGGTGTGCTGGGGTTTGTATGGAATTGTAAAATGGAAAAAGCTGTAGTGGCGAACAGGGCATATGACTCCTTGTTTAAGGAAAGCTCTGCCTTCATTAGCTTATTCACATTTTGTTTCTTTAATTTGTACCATGTTTGCTTTTGGGGATGGGAATGTCACGCTTGTGTGGCTGCTTGGGAGGGATGTACTGTGTTAATGCATAGGCCCTTTATCTTGCTGGTATGTACTGGTCCGTATAAACTTGAGGATTTTTTCATTTTTCCACTAGTCTTTATCATTTTAATCATAAGTTAATGTATAGGCAACCGTAGCAAGCTTTGCAGATGTTAGTTATTTGGGAGATCTGGCTTAGATTCTGAGGTCTGCAGTGTGTCATCATAAAGTGCTGACGTGAGTGATGTTTGCAGCCGGAGAACGCTGGAGGAGACCTCAAGGATGGGCAGCACCACTACGAGGGAGCCGTCGTCATACTCGACGCCGGAGCGCAGTACGGGAAGGTCATCGACCGTCGGGTGCGTGAGCTCTTCGTCCAGTCCGAGATCTTCCCCTTGGAAACACCAGCCTTTGCCATCAGAGAACAAGGGTTTCGGTAGGTCCTTCCCTGCAATGCCTCTGCTTGTTCCTCTGCCTGTATGTCCTGCGCCTTTCCTCCTGTCTGTCTGGCAGTATCTGAGGATGTTGGCAGCGGTGGTAATTGCCTGGGATTTGAAGTGCAATAGCTTTCATTGTAATGATGCTAATGATTGCGTCTTTAGCTTATTCACAGAAACAGATGAGTTTTGTTGGGGAAATTTATGCAGCAATCTAGATTTTTGTATAATTGCTTCTTAATAATATATAATAATATACAAAGATTTTGTATAATCGCTTCTTAATTCATTTTAATCATTTCCATTTGTAAGCATAATTTAAGAGATTGCGTTTAAATCTGTGTCTGCAAAAATATAGATGATCTTGCTGTTTTACCTGTTAAACTGGAGTAGCTATTGATCGAGAAAAAAAGTGTTGTGAGTTTCAAAAGATGTTTTTCTTAGATATTTGTTTTTATTTTTTAAATTAAGCTAACTTGGATACTGGAGATATTGGGGTAAATTATGACAAACTGTTTCTGGGAAGCAACTAAAAAAAAAACCAACTGAAACTGCCATACATTGTTTATGGCAAGGAAAGGTCTCAACATTATTTAGTACTTTGTACATTTCTTTTTTTTTGTTTTATTAGGCTTACCAGGGTATGCCTCTCTTTTGTGTGGGGAAAACAAATACCCTGAAGTCTACAAATCATCAAAGACCTTACTGGTCAGTTGGGTACAAATCCAGAAATACAGTACATATGTACTTCTTGGTTGTGGCCAATGACATATAAGACAGTGCTTTGCTGCAGAATTGCATTTTTCTAATCCATGGTAATTAGTGAACCAATAAACAGTGTATTTTAGTGAGTCGAATAGGAGGTTATTGATCTCTTCTGAAAACACGGACCAGAAAACCCAGGACCTGTTAGGTCTATCAGGTAGCTGCTGTGTAAAGAATTTCTCTTTCAGAAATGTTCTGGAAAAATGCATTCTACCTTCTCTTGTTGGGTCTTGTTTGCAATTCTCCAACAATCAGGTCTTTAAAAGATTGACATACCCAGTTACTGGTTTAAAAAGAATTCCTTCATCTCCTATGTGTTGAATTTCAGGTGTGGGTCATAGTACTAATGATGTTTTGTCTCAAACTTGCACTGTATTGATGCAAGTTTGTAGTGGAAAGGCCTTTTCCCTCTTTCTTTTCACATCTGAAAGCTCTTCAGAATCTCGTGATTAGATCTGTTGGACTTGTCATTCCAAATAATTGCTCTCTAAAATGTGGCAAAACCTCTTCATTCAAAAGGTCACTTCTCAAGGTTAAGATAGTGGTTTCATGTTATCGGTTACCCAGGTTGGTCAATAAGCTGTGTGTCCATAGTCTATCCAGGACAAGTCAACAAATATTGATGCTAGTTGTTGGGTGCCTTTATTCAGTGGCTGCTCTAAAAAATGAGTTTGTGGTTTAACTGCAAGATTTAGAGTGATATTCCATGTGTCATGGAAATAGTCAGGTTAAGGAGCTACGCCTCGGTCTGTGCTAAGGTTTGAGACAGTCAGCAAGACTGAACATTTTGCTAAATTGTATTTACATGTTGTGTTTTAAAAGCCACCTCCTCAATTTTCGTAGTTTCAGATCAATCTCTAGTGACGAGTTTCATCTAAATGTGGCATAAACATTAGTGATTTCCACAAGGTCCTGGTCCAAGGAGGTGCTGTGGTTGGGGGCTCTGCTGGCGTTAGTCTGAGTTCTGGCACCATCTGAGCTCTGGTGTGAGTCCTGAGGTCGGGATATCAATGTATGCATTTTACTCTTACTATTGTTACATGGTTCCTGATGTGCCTTCAATCCATTGCAAATAGGCTTTTCAAAGCTAGGTCAGGTTGTTTTGGAAGTGATTTAAGGTAAACCAAAAAAAAATTATATTCATACCACTGTGAGAAGCTATGTAAGAAATTACATGGTGTTGCAATAAAACTTTCAAAATATACATGCCATTCTAGTTTTAATTTCTCCTAGACAGTTGAGAAGATTCAGGTTCCTCTCTCACCCCTTAATTCTTTTTTGTTCTTTAATACTTGGGCAGATTAAAACCCCACAGAATACAGAAAGGTTATCCAATTAGTATGGAAAAAGATTTTAAGACTAACTTATTGAAAAGAGCAGTGTATAACTATTTTGACTTCTCATAAAAGTAGTTTGTAGGTGTAGCTGTATTTCCTTTCATTATAGTGTTCCTTTCCATAAATAGTGTTCAGTACATATGCCCCATAACTCCACGTACAGAAATATTTGCTTATTAGAAGCAGTAATGCCACCAGGCATTAAGAGTTTTCAGGCTCTTTCTAGCAGTGTCTGAGTTTAGGGAGTTTGTCATGTCTTCAGCTTGAACAGAAGTGCCTGCATGTGTACAGCAGGTACTGCTTGTCAAGATTAAGTGTAAAACTACACCTATGTCAGCTGTATGCTTATTCCAAAGCTCGCTTGTATGTCAGGATCTGCAGTGCTCTGGCTCTGAGGGGTGTCTCCATCCAGCCCTCTGCTTCGTCCCCTGCCTTGAGATGAGGAGCCCAGGGCTGGGGGACGTGGAGGTGAGCTGCTGGGGAGATCCAACCCTGCGTTGGTGGGAGCAGGTACACCCTGTGTGACTGCTGTGCAGAGATGGGTTTGGTACGTGGGCTTGTAACTACATAATTATTTTTGATAGTGGTACAAATGTAGTAACCACACTGCCTGTTTCTGCTGCTGAAAAAATAGAAAAAATCTATTTTGTTATTCCTTGCATGACAAACACTAAATAATGCCAGAAGAAAGCTTTATTAGATGCATTTAATCCTGTGTATGCAACTTCTCTCCTGATTTTTGCATTTCTTGCTCTGAATAACGATTTGATGTTCTCTGTGAAATAAACAGTACGTGAGTCCAAGGTCTGGTACACCCGTGTTCGATCGTGGGCTGAGGCCAAAAAGCATTGCTCAACTGGCTGGTCCTTCTGCAGTTCATGATCTTGCAAATCGTTGTGGTTTGCATAAGTTCTCTCTTCCCCTTTGAAAAGATTCAATTTTCTGTTATCGTGTGAAGTATTAATTTCAGGTCATAAAAGCTTGCATGTATTGGACTTTCAGTTCAAAACTTCACTTTGTAATCAGGGTGGACTAAGGAACGTTTTCTTAGCAGCTCTAGAAGTTTGGGAGTCTGTTTTCTGAATGCAGCTCCCCTCCAGACAGCACAGACATCATGAAATATATGTATCTTAATGTTAGTACTCTGCATTTGATCCTAGCCATCTTGTTTCTCCTAATTAGTGATTCCTATGAGGAATTTAAAATAAAGTTAATTTTAAAATTATTTATGTTTGACTTTGTTTAAACTGATGAAATACTTCTCTGGTAAGCTGCTAGTTCTGACAGCTTATCATAGCAAAGTTAAGCTATGCGTTAGGATATCTGTATTAAAATCTGTATTAGAATATATAGAGTTCTAATAGTATTACAAGTCAATGTTTAAAGCAAATAAAGATATTTTAAAGTAAACAAAATATTTGAGTTAATTTTCTTTTTATCTTTTGTCTGCAGAGCTATAATTATATCTGGAGGACCAAACTCTGTGTATGCAGAAGATGCACCATGGTTTGACCCAGCGATATTTACAATAGGAAAACCAGTTCTTGGAATCTGCTATGGCATGCAGGTGCTGCAGAGAGATACGTTTGTCTACAGCCATCTTCCAGGCCTTATTTCTGATACTAACTGAAGATGAGCTGCTGAAGGACCTGCTTTTCAAATATAAGCAGGATGCCACATGTGAAAAGATAACTTTTAAAGCACTAATTTGTAAACTGAGCATATTGTGTATTCCTCTCTTGGCTTTGCCATATCAATAGCTGAAGTAGTTTTTCTTTGGTTAAGTGCTGTGAATTGAGTTCCATGCTGCCTTTTTCTTCTGTTGCAATCAATATAACCTGGCAGTCATTAACTAATTCTGTCTAGTTCATATTGGAAAATGTGCCCCTCATGTAAACAAGTGAAATAGTCTTTCCCTTTAGTTTTCAAGCAGTGTTTCTAGCATAGCTCTTATGAGTGCTTAAATCCAGCCCCCCCCCCCCCCCCCCCCCCCCCAACCACGTATTTGTCTTAAAACTGTGTGGTGATGCTGTAGTAATCTAGTATATTCAAGCTGAGCAAAGAAACACTTCCAAGGAGGTGGGGGGGATTAGATGCATGACTTCTGCTTGTGCATTTTGTTTTTTTCCAGGGTTAGTGATTTACTAGGCCTTCAGAGGTGCTGAATAATGGCTGGAAAAACTCCTTTAGAAAGGCTGGTAATTATGGAAACAGTGGTGGCACTCCCTGTTCTAAAGGGAAATGTGGGTTATATTAAGATGTGCCTTAAAATGCCAAGCAAACTGAAAACCATGTTAGTGCTGTATTAACGTGCTGTAACACACTTCATTATAAAAGATTGAAATCAGTCAATGATTAATTTTAAAAAGAATTCTTAATTTTGGAAGATGATATATTAAATTAGTATAATAATGAAAAGCTCGTTATGTATGGAGGGCTAGAGCTGTTGTAACTTGTAAGCAGACTTAGGTATAAAATGATACTGATTGTGTGTTGTTTTTTCATGTAATGTTTTTGTTGTGACAGATGATGAATAAGGTATTTGGGGGTACGGTGCACAAGAAGAGTGTTAGAGAAGACGGAGTGTTTAGTATTACTCTGGACAACACATGTTCATTGTTCAGGTATGTAGACATTTTATGTTATCAAAACAATATTAGAAATACCAGTTTGGAAATTGGTAGCTTGATGAGAGGAAGCTTATTTTAAATAAAACAGTAAAATTACACCCATACTTGTCTGATAATTTCTAATAAAACTTTTATGCCTGTGTTCACAAGTAAATAATTAATTCACTTGAATAAATATTTAGGCATAACTTCTCATTCTACTCTAGAAATGAAGATATGTTTCATTGGAATAGTGTGTAAATCTCTTGTTTCAAACTAGAACATCTTCTTTGAGACACCATAAAGTATGCCACAACATGAGGATCTCTCATATCCTTTTGCTGTGCAGTGTGTTACTGTTGTATCGATTGGTATCCTTCCAATTTCTGAAAGGTGATAGAAAATCTGAAGCTGTTTTTCTACCTTTAAAATTGTTTTGTGATATTTTATAAAACCAGAATTAGATTTCTTGGTAGTCTGTCAGTGCCTCTCAAGTTTCTTGTAATAACTTGAACAGTTTACTTATACCTGGCATTCCAGTTTTATTAACAGTCCCCTGTAGGGCTGCTACAGACCTTTGCTGCCTAAATTCTGAGGTGCCCAAATTGTCCTGAAAACATTTGGTTTTGAGCAAGAAAGCTTCATTTCGCTAAAATAAAAATCAGGACTCCAGGTATCCTGATTGACTCTAAATGGCTCTACATGTCAACGAGGGGATCCTTCAATATTAGTGGGTTTATCAAAAGACACAAACCTTCTGAATTAACATAAATTTTCTCTCACATGAAGGATGTGTTGTACAAGATCTTAAGCAGTTTCCAACACAGGCATCTTGGAGTGGGAGATGATTATTTCTGGGAATGAAATCCTGCATCTATTTCAAATGAGTGTAGTCAATAAAGATGTTCCCTTATTGGGATCTCTAAGGGCTTCTCTTGGAAACTCAGGTAGATAGGTCTTTGGTGTGGTTTTTTTTTTTTTAATTGATTCTAGTTTTTAATCTTTCTTTAGGGGCCTTCAGAAGGAAGAGCTTGTGCTCCTCACTCATGGAGATAGTGTGGATAAAGTAGCTGATGGCTTCAAAGTGGTTGCACAGTCTGGAAACATTATAGCAGGTATTTATTTTACACTGAAATTGTCTTTTTATAGTATTCTCTAAAGGTAACAATATGAACCAAATGTAAACAGAATATCTCTGTTATTTAGTTTCCAAATAAGTGAATTGTTTTTAACAATCTCTGATACGAATTTGCTTGTGCATTGTGCTGTTGTGATAATAAAGAAAGAAATAGACATGAAAATGAATGGTTCTTTTTTAAATTGGTGGTTAAAAGAAAGTTTAACTTTTTACTTTTACAGTTTGTTAAAGTATGCATTCGTTGTTTCTCTTTGAAATAAAATATTGTGTGCGTTAAGGCATGGGAGGAGAAGACCTTCTGTAGTGCACAGTGTAAACGGTGTTTGGTTTTTGAACTGTAATAGTACAAGTCAAACACTGTTTAATTATTAAAGCTTGATTAACTTGTTATTGTATTTAATATTATTGCATGAATGTCCAACTGAGCAGTGTTTTAAACATTCCACACACGTTGTCACAGAAAAATATAGGACCTTTGAATTTGGTTTTTGAAAGCTACACAAATTATTGAATGCCAGTCAAACAGCTTCTTTGAGTCTCTTTCCTAGGAGATGGGAGACTTGGAAAGGTCTTAAGTTTGCTGAGCCTCTTAGTAAGATCTCAAAGTATTCATCTGGTACAGAGTTGTATCTTTCCTATCCACAACACTTTTCTGTGCCATTTCCTGTGGGCTCTTACAAAAACCTGGGGCTCTTTGTGTCGAAGGAAGCAAAGAAATGCTGGTAAGGTGTTAGAAGTGAAAAAAATTGTCAGTGTTAGGTCAGAGGTTGGTACTCAATCTGGAAGTCCCTTCCAACCTAGACAATTCTATGAAATACAGTGGTACTGTGTACCTGTAAGTCTAATGCAGGTCATTGGAACTGGCAGTTTTCCTACTGCTTTTTAAAACCCTTGATGCAACCACTTGATGCAAGGAGCAGTATTGTGATCTGCTTAAGGTAACCCTCTAGAGACTATTAAAAAAGAGAGCGGTGGTGCTCATAGGCATGCTCCTGTAGGGATATGTGCACAGTGTGACCAGCACAGCCCTTTTACTGTGGGTGCAGCTGTGTCAGTGTGGCTGGGTTGTGGGATTGTATTGAGGTAGCATGGATGAGGAAAAAAATAATTTAATTGGTTTCCTGTTTTCACAATGGCTTTCTTAGGATGTCTCAGTGGGATTGTGTGTTCTAGATACGTAACAGTATCCTTGTTCCTAATCTTAACCATAATCTTTAGGTTTTATGGGTGATTTGTGCCGAAATGTGGCAGAATAAATCTCTCAAAAAGTGTATGCTTGGCTTTCTTGACTATGCATTTCACTTCCTTTTTTTTTTTTTTTTTTTTTTGGTTACGCTCATATTTTTGCACCAATGAAGGCATAGCAAATGAATCTAAAAAACTTTATGGAGCACAGTTCCACCCTGAAGTTAGCCTCACAGTGAATGGAAAAATGATCCTGAAGAATTTTCTTTATGATATTGCGGGATGCAGTGGTACCTTTACAGTGGAAAACAGAGAACTTCAGTGTATTCAAGATATCAAAGAGAAAGTGGGGTCATCAAAAGTCCTGGTAAGTCAACTGAATTGAAGCTGAAAGATTGTTTGCAAAAGCCTGATAGAAACACTGACAACAGTTACTGAGGTTAATTTGGATAGAATTGTCATGGTTTGTATAATACAACTTTGTAATACAAAATTTTAGGAAGTTTGCATAAATTGGGTTGATACGTTGTTTGACGACTTTTATTTTCTTCCAAATCATTGACTATAAGACAATAGTCTGGTCTCTTCCTCATAGTTGTATCTGAATTATTTGTTAGTGTTTTCCCTGAAGACAACTGACTGAATTTTGGTTCTGTATTTTTTTTATTCTTAGGTTTTACTCAGTGGTGGTGTGGACTCAACAGTGTGTACTGCTCTCCTGAACCGAGCTTTAAACCGAGATCAGGTCATAGCAGTACACATAGATAATGGATTTATGCGTAAGAGAGAGAGTCAGTCTGTGGAGGAGGCACTCAAAAAACTTGGGATTCAAGTTAAAGGTACCATAATTTTGTTAAGTATGCCTAATACCACTAATGTTATGGGCAGTCTTCTAAATGGATGCTTAGTGTTTTGTTTTCAACCTTTGCAGTTCTCAACTTTACATATCAAAGTATGGTTGCTCATTTGGAACAACCTAAGTCTATTCACAAAATTTCAAACCTATTTTTTAAGCCTCGCTTATTTGATTGGAACATCCAATGAACTGACCCATCTCTTCAGTTGTTGAGATATGATATCTGCTATTGGGGCACAACAAAGTAGTGGATATCTGCCTCACTCACTGGTTCTCATCTTTTTTGCTGATGGATAAGTAATCCTTATCAGCTGCTGCAAAACTCGATTTGATTGCCATTTTCTTCAGCAGCTTGTTTAACAGTCCTCCACTGAGGCTTTATTTCTTGTCCTGAATCTCTTTTTCTTAAACCATAAGCTCATTTGTGTGATTGAATTCTATTATAGCCAAAATTACTTTTTCAAGGAATGTTTTTCGCCCTCCTGGTTTCTAAATTGGTGCATTTTATTTTTTGGAGTAGCTTGTTGAGAGGCAATAGGTTATGAGAAAGCAGAAGGTACCTTGTCATGGCTGATGAGAAGGTTTAGAGTTTTCTGGTGCTTGAAGTATGAGGAGGTCAAAGAAGACATATTGTGTGTTTGAGTTCTGCAAACAATGAGAGCTTCTCTACACTGCCCAGCTGAATTATTTAATGACTAATAGTTGCCTATTCCTGGGGCTGTGCATAAGTGCTGTTGTCAAGTGATTCTCTTGTGTTTTGGTCACGAAGTGTGGCTCTAGGTGAGCAATGCTTTCCACCAGCCTGACAGTGTAAAACAGTGCAGGGAGGTGGCACGTTAGCATCTTCCAGATTGGGCTGCAATAACCTGATGCAGCAAAGCCCAAGCTTTGGTCTGCATGCTTGTTTGTTTTTTGGGTGTTTTTTTGTGTTTTTTTTTTTTTTTTTAAAGTGGAAAAATCTGTCGTATTTTTGCACTCCAAGAGTAAACCAGGCTGTGAGATTAACAAATTGAGGGAATCCCTCTGCTGCAAATGCTCTTTTTGTAGGTCACAGAGTTCAGTGCTGCTAAGAGATGCTAAAGAGCCTCCTAACTGATCTCTGCGTTGAGAGCTTCTCTAAATTAAGCAGCATATAATGTACCATGAGTAAATAGTGCATCATTTAATTTTGGTTGCTGAAAGACCTTGGGGAAATACCATCCTGTAAACTATTTAAATAAAGCAAGTAAATTATAATCTAAGAGGGGAATCAAGAGCTGAACCTTCACACTGTTGCCTAGGCTCATAATATGAAAAATATTGCCCTCTAGAGTAGGTTAATAAAAAAGATAAAATGCTTTTGTTACAATTAATTCTTGAGGGATTGAACAGGCCTATCTCATGCAGTTAATAGTTAAAGGACTGGAGTGATTTTTATTTTCTTTTTCAAAGCAGTAAAGTGAAACTTTTTTTTTTGCAACTTTGTGTAATAAAATCTTTACTGGCTTTGCCAACAAATTCCTGTAACTTCATACAGTGGTGAATGCAGCTCATTCATTCTATAATGGTACAACAACTCTGCCCATCTCGGATGAAGATAGAACTCCACGTAAAAGAATTAGCAAGACTTTAAATATGACTACAAGTCCTGAAGAAAAGAGAAAAATTATTGGTGACACCTTTGTTAAGGTAATATCTATAATTACTTGTTGATTGCCTTTTTAAAAATGTTATGATTTCTAGATAAATCTGGCTTTCATTCTAAAGCATTCAATGGCATCAGTGATCTTAAGCTGCATGTTACCTAAGAAGCCTTTGATATGTTATCCTAACCCTAAAATTTTCAGCAGTCATTCAGTGGCTACAACACGGTTCGCAAGCATTGTACTAGATCCATCTGTGTGTTTAGATATTCGTTGGTCATTCATTTGGCCAACCAGTTGGATATATTGGTTGGACATTCGTATCTGTTACATAAACTTCTATATAATAGTTTTTTTCCCACCAAATTGATGGGTAGTGTGAGTTGGAGCATGCTTCTGTTGCTTTGCTGAAGATGAGCCATTTTCTGTCAGCTCTTAGTGTTGATGATGCTGACCTTTGATAACTGAAAAGTAGATTGGAACACTTTTTTTCTTTTTTTCTCTCCATCTTGCAGATTGCTAATGAAGTTATTGGAGAAATGAATCTGAAACCTGAAGAGGTTTTTCTTGCTCAGGGTACTCTCAGACCTGATCTCATTGAAAGTGCTTCCCTTGTTGCAAGTGGCAAAGCTGAAGTGATCAAAACTCATCATAATGATACAGAGCTGATTCGAAAGTTAAGAGAAGAGGTAAACAAAAGTGAGGATAGTGGTGTGTCCTGGTTCTCACAGATACAAAGCTGAGTATCAAAAATGAACTGGTTATCGCTGGTATAAGTGTACCTTGTTGACGGGACTCTATTCTGATGAGGCCCTTTAGACTTGCTCATAATATTTTGCAATTTATTACACTTTCTTCTAGTTACTGCATTCCATTTCCAATGTAGTCAAAACTTTGATTATTGTCACGAATTGGATACTGAGGCAGATGTCAAGAGACATGTTACTAGTAACCTGATCATATCTCTGCCAGCAGTATGCCCGTGGCACACAATCTGTTTGCCAGTTGTCAATTTAAGAACCCACGAATCATAGAATCATTTGAGTTGGAAGGGACCTTAAAGATCATCGTGTTCCAACACCCCTGCCATGGGCAGGGACACTTCCCACTAGAGGTTGCTCAAAGCCTCATGCAGCCTGGCCTTGAACACTTCCAGGGATGGGGTTTCCACAACTTCCCTGGGCAACCTGTTCCAGTGCCTCACCACCCTCACTGTAAAGAATTTCTTTCTGAAATGGCCCAATGTGGACATCTATGGATGAGGTTGAAGATGATACAAACACAGGAGGTTGAACTGTCTGAAGATAAGCAGCCTGTCCCTTTGATTGTCTTCGTGATCGGTCTATTTAGTCCAGAGTCCAGAAAAGCTTTCTGAATACCTTTCTTGTGTAGAGCTCTTACCTATTAGCATATGAAGCAAATGTCAGAGTCTGCCTTGTTTTGCCTTTTCTGACATTAGAAATCATGTAATACCCCTGTTGGAAAGCACTCCATTATTACTAAGTGCCCAGCCATGGAAAGCAACTGTTACTGACCTGCACTTCTAATACAGTACAAAGTATTTTCAGGGCTTTTAGATTGGTCTGAATGTCTCAGGAAGAGAAGAAAGGTCTGAATTTCTGAAGACAGTCAGAGCAGGCTTCCCCTACAGCTATGTCTACACTGATTGAGCCATTGATACTTCTGGCACAAACTTAAACTTCCTTGTCTTAGCCTCTGTCCTGCAACTGTTTTACAAAGCCTACATTCATGTGTACTTTTCTTTCCAGGGCTTATGCAAGTGTTAGCAGCCAATGCTGTGAAAAGCGGGCCAATTTGACTGCCATAACCTAAACATTTGTGGTTTTTTTGTTTGAATATGTAAGCTGGACTCTACCTTTATTTTTTTTTCCAGGGTAAAGTAATAGAACCACTGAAAGACTTTCACAAAGATGAAGTGCGAGTGCTAGGGAGAGAACTTGGTCTTCCTGAAGAACTGGTTTCAAGGCATCCCTTCCCAGGTATGAGGGTTGATCTGGGCTACTTAGTGAAGGGCTATGGATCACATCGATATTGTTTAGAATATACTTAACCTGTATTATAAATTTATGTTGAAGCCTAAAACTTAACCTCTAAACATGAAAAAAAAATGGATTGATTTGTTAGTTACTTAAGCAGGATCTTTTTTTCAGGAAAGGAACATTTGAGAGGGGCTTTATCATGTATAGTGATTAAAGGAGAAGCTTTATAATTGAGTTTGCTTTTAACTGTATTTGTTTCTTTTTAGTTGCATAAGCCAAAGCAAGAATTATCAGTGAAGAGCAGCTGAATGCTGCTGAAGCTGTCAGATGTATCTTACTTGAAATAATGGCCTATATCTACCTGTCTTTCTAAGGAGCACTTGCTGTTTTGAAAATGATTGCATGTAAAATAATGACAGTTCTCCACCAGAAAACATCAAAGTATATAATACAGCAAATCCCACATCCTTTTAAAGGGGTTATGTTTTTCTGTCCGTGTGTTTTAAAACTGTCCTGCAGGGTGTGTCGTCGTCTCTGGCAGAGCGTGTAGGCTGTTGTGCTAATGCACCAGCACCGCATGACACGCAGGAAGCTGTCTTCAGGCACTTCCAGTAAATTGCGTGTGCTTTTGTATTAAGTAGCTAAAAGGTCAAATAGCCAACAGGGGTCTTTAAAATCAACGGAGACTCAACCGTGTGTTATAAACCAACTCTTTCATCCCAGTTGCCTAGGGAAGGAGGAGGTTCCTGTTCGTTTTGGCTTGCCATCTACCACACTTCATCACCACTAGCTGCTGCTTTACACAACCATATAATTTAAGGTGTAGGTAAATAATGCTTAAATGTACCAAACAGAAATACTGTTCTGGAATAAACCGCTTGTGTATTATTTGGTTTTTTTTGTCTTGCAGGGTGTTAAGATAATTGAAGTATAGGTACAATGGCAAAGCATGCTGTACTCAGTGATTGACTGCTGTTCCAGATGCTGTCACATTTTTAGATGAAAGTAAGCTTTCCTGTTATTTAGTATAATGTTTTTTCAACTTTGCATTTCAGGTCCTGGTCTAGCAATTAGAGTCATATGTGCTGAAGAGCCCTATGTGTGCAAAGACTTTCCTGAAACAAACAACATTTTGAAGATAGTTGCAGATTTTTCTGCAAGTGTTAAGAAGGTAACAAAATTGTTAAATTGAAATATGCATAAAAGTAGTATGATCATTCTGTAGTTGGCTTCAATGAGGTTTAAGCTGCTAAATGTTTAAAACTACTTGTGCTCTTTTGGAGTAGTGCATTCTAGTACATTCACTTGAAGCCATTCAGTATGGTACAGTAGAATTTTTTTCTCCATGACTAGTGTGTTAACTTATGGAAAATTGGCGCTTATATACCTCTCAAACTGTAAATAATGTTTTTTTTAGTTAAACTTTGTGCAGATAAGGATTTCTGGAGATCTTTTACATCCTAAAATAATTGAAGCTTTCTATTTGCATACCCTAATGTCTAAATTAAAGGGCAGGAGCAAGGAGCTAGTGCTCACCAGGTGTCCTGAACAAAAAGCTGAAGTTTTAATCAATGATGTTTAAGTTCTCAATCTCTTAATTGTTATAACTTTCATGATTATTGTAAGCTCACTTGAATTAAACTGCAGGTGGCTGGAAAGTCATTAGCAGAGGCCTGTATTAAGTTGAAGTGTTAAGTTCAAAATTACTTTCAAAACACCTTGAAAACTTGTTGAATGGCAGTGTAGCATAACAGGATACTGCTTCGTTCCGTATCTGAAATAAGCATCAACAATGAAAAGCATAGCTTTGTGAAAGAGAATGAGCCATACGTTCTGCCCTTGGGGTGGTTCAGCTTAAAGTACATGCAGTCCAAATGAAGTAAAACTGCTTTTACTAGAATTTAGTTGTTAAATGAAAGTTGTCCTTTTTTTTTAAAATAGATCCAAGGGATAAATGTGGATCCCTTAAGCAATTTAAGCAATCGGCTATTTACAGTGCAAATAAAACTATTATTTTTAAGTTCTATTTGTGTGCTTAAGGATTTTATTTAATTAAAAATTACTTCTCTACATCATTACACAGCCACATACTTTGCTGCAAAGGGTCAAGGCGTGTACAACCGAAGAAGACCAGGAGAAGCTGATGCAGATTACAAGCCTACATTCACTGAATGCCTTCTTGTTACCAATCAAAACTGTGGGAGTGCAGGTAAATGGATTCATTCCAGGGATGTTCTGAAAGCTGCTTCCAAGCAGTGTGGCAGGCAGTGAAGCATAATAATTGCTGCTTTAAGACTGAATGAAAATAAATGGCTTGACTCATGAACATAAGCTTCAAGTGACTATGATAGCTCTGTTATTGTCATTTGTCAGTGCTGTTGCAGTGCAAAGGTGTCAAGACATCGAAATAGACACTTGAGTAAATGCCAATACACCTGAGCCTATGTGAGGATATCACTGAGTTTGGATAATGCTGGTCACTTATAAGCAGTTTCTTCATGGATTCATAACTTGTAGACCTGTAACCTTTAAGGCTGAGGAGTCCTAGACTAAGTTGGTCAAAAGCCCTCTACTCTCTATATTTGAATATGCTTGTTGCCCTTTCTTGTATTTTTTCAAATTGTACTGTATCTTTATCCTTGTCAGGAAAGGAAGCAGAGCAGTGCAGGCTGTTTAGGATATGGGAGCACTTGACTGTGCAGTGGCATAATGTTTTCTTTCCTTTCACTCCTTTGCTAATGCCACTGGAATTTTTGTGGGCTGTCCTTTGTATTTGGTTTGTGTTTCTGTCACAAAACGCTGAGCTGGCCTTCTCATGGATTTGCGTGCAGTAGCTTGGAAGATTTCTTTACTGAGTAGTCATAGCTGTAAAGTACCTTTCTTTGCTTTATCAGTATTGATTTACATCTTTTATTATCAGCTGCTTAATCTTGTGTGTCTCTTCTGTAACTTTGTGTAGTCAGCTTTTTTTATTATTTTAAATAGCAGTATCATCAGCAGATTTTTACTCTTGATCACAGGCTTTCTTCAGATGGTGCTATCAAAATAACAATACACAATCAATTGCTACGCTTAGGTCGCCTTATATGAATCTTTCCATTCTGAAAGATTTTCTTTTATATGCTCTTGGTATCTTACTGAAAGTCTGTTGTATTCTGTATTTTGTCTTTCACGTGGTAGCTCTATGTTCCATTTGGTATCTCTCTAATACTGATTTCACCAGCTCAGTGTCTGCTAAATGTATAGCAGTGTAGTCCTGGACACAAAATATAGTCCTGGAACCTATGAGATGAAAAGGAAGATATTGTCATCAATTCTGGCAACAAACTTCATGTTCAATTCTTATTTTTTTAATTTGTAGGGTGACTGTCGTTCATATAGCTATGTTTGTGGAATCTCTAGTAAAGATGCTCCTCACTGGGAGTCTCTTATGTTTCTTGCCAGACTCATACCACGCATGTGCCACAATATAAACAGGTAAACTTTTTTGCATTGTCTTTATTTCTAATGATCCACTTAATTTATTGAAGTTTAGCATGCAGAAGCATTCTCCTCTTTAATCTATGGTAGAATTTGTTTATATGTTAGATATATCATACAGAGGTTACAAATACACAGTAAGTCAAAAAGTAAGTTTATTTCTGGAATTCTAGATTTGAAAAAGAAATTAATAGCCTATCTGCTTTTCTTTTTAAACACTTGATTAGACAACATCCGATGTAACTTATGCAAAATCTTTTTTGACGGATTCCAAGCCTGTTGTTGTGATGTCATGCAGTGGTTTTTTTGCTTTGTGTCAAAAAGGGAATTTACGTGGGACTGTCAGTTCTAATGGCCCATAGGAAAGCTCTGAAGCTGAGCAGTTTAATCTTAATTGAGCTTTTTTTTTTGTGAATGGACAATTTTCTAGCTACTTGAGTCTGTAACTTTTCTACCAGCTGCAGTTGCATAGATGTTAAATCAGTTCTGCAGAATGCATATCTTCCTTGCCTGGCTTGAGACTTTCTGAACTGCTTATAATTGCTTATAGCAAAACTTAATTTTGTCACGTCAGTGATGCCTACTGAAAGAGGTGTTATTCTTAAAGGCAAGATCTTGAATTGCAAGATGATACTTTAAATGCAGAGGGAACAAAACAAGGTATAAAATCAGGATTGTGTGTGCAGTTTCAAAGTATGTGCTGGATTTACAGCATTGCTGTTGTCTTTAAGCTCTTTTGGATTTAATCCTACCCTCCTGAATTTACCACATCTCTGGGAGTTCTGCTGTACCAGGGTATGTTTTCAGAATCTTTTATTGCTGTTTACAGGGACACTGAAGCTGGCAGATTGAGGATTGCACTGAAATAGTTGGTCTTCTGCCCAGCTATGCTTGCACACTTTACATTACAAACAAAAATACAGAATGTAAAGCTTATATATCTATCTTCTTTGTATTTTAGACAAGTATTCTTGGTTTGTATCTACAGACTCAAATAACTCGTGTGATTATGCCATAGTAAATCATTGTATGAGACCTGTCAGACAATATTATACTTTGCTTTTTGTTTTGCAACTTAGAAAACACAAGGAATGAGATTTGTTTTTTAAAAGACTGGGTTTAATTCAGAATATATTTTGTTATAGGTGTAGTTATGTGGATTTATAAATTGCAATGTTAGATGTGTTTTCAGCACATGGCACTATTTCTTAACAGTAAGGTTTACTATTTGATGGTATTTTTTCATGGTTTCATTTTAGGAGAACCTAATTGTAAGCATTTATTAAGTAGCTTTCTCAGAATAATCTTACCGTTTACTCGTTTACTAACATAAAATTGGAAAAGCACCCTTTGTGATGCTCCTGAGTTAGTATTTCTTTTTTTTTTTCCAAAGGAGTATTCTCTTGAGTAAATAATATTGTAGCTGTTGCTAGTCTCTAGTAAACTGAAATGAATTAGTATGTTTGACTTCCAAAGCTCGTATGTATGTCACACTTATAGAATATATGTATGAAGTTATATTAACTTCTCGTTAGTAACGAAGGAGCACAGTCAAATATTATGCTCTTTTTCCTAGTTGTATTTTCTCACTGCAGTACTAAAGATGCAGGTTTTAAGCAATCTGGTTTATTCCATGCATGCAAAGTGTTTTGTGGTTTTTTTTTTTTTCTTACCTTCCTGTTTGTTTACAGAGTTGTATATGTGTTTGGTCCACCGGTTAAAGAACCTCCTACAGATGTCACCCCTACTTTCCTGACAACAGGAGTCCTCAGCACTTTACGTCAAGCTGATTTTGAGGCTCACAATATTCTCAGGGAGTCTGGTAGGTACTTCGCCTTATCCCAGGGATTAGACTATTGTTTCAAGATACCTGCAAACCTAACTGAGTATAATGATAGTGGTACTGTCAAAAGCTTCTTGAATATCTCCAAGGCAGTGATAAATTCATGGGATGACAGGCAAAAGTTATTTTCTGAAAGTTGTAGATAGCTGAAGGACAGGAATTGCTAGCCTTTCTGCTAGCAGAATTAATTTTAGGGGATTTTGGGAGACTGAGGCTTGCCTCTGTGTCCTGAAGTTCAGAGATGTGATGCTTCACTACAGTGCAAACTGCTGCAAAAAGTAGTTAGCCACAACTGAAAGTCAACCAAATAACTTCTCTATTCTGATGATCTCAGTCATCAGTATTTGCCTGAAGTAAATAAACTGTGTGAAGATCTTGCCATCATTTTTAAATAATGAGGTTTTTGTGGAATGAAGGGAGCCCAAATGCTACGTTTCTAATGGTGATGATGCTCACTACCTGTGGTGGTTTCATATTTCTTAACTTAAAATAAAAACTGTGTTTGTAAACCCAGCTGCTTCAGAGCAGCAGATGGTAATACTTCAAACCCTTAACATCCAGGGAGCATTCAATACCCTGTGATAGGGTACACAGGCAGAGTCTGGGAAGACAGTAGTTCTGAGGCTCAGGGCTTTTTTTTTTTTTACTTTATTACATTTGAAGATGCAATATGTGTGGGAAGCAGTTCATCAAACTCGCCTATATTTTGTATAAATCAAGTTACAGAAGATACCTCTTTTTAACAATACATATTCTGTCTGCAAAGCTATCTTACCATAATTTGTATAAAAATAGCTCCAAAGGGTGAGGATAACACTGTCAATTGTGTTTGTAAAACTGTAGAAGTGTTTCGCTAACTTTTGGTGGCACTTGGCTTTGTGTGAATGAATCGCTCCCAAAAATAAGACTTGAGTTATTATTTAGTGAAAAACACTTCCTGTACCAGCAGCTCAGGCTGGTGCTAGCAGAGGGTGAGAGCCTGCATCAATATTTGACTGAGTCTGCAGGCTGCCACACACCTGAATCTCCAACTTTTAGATCATTTAAACAGTGAAATTAGGAGGTCTGTGTATAGGCTTTAAGAAGGTGATATTTAAAAAAAAAAACACCTGTGAGAGATGGTTGTCTGGAGTTACCCATCAACCACCAGCAACAAGCATACTTAAGAGCTTTCTCTTAAACATGTCCGAGACACAGCAATACTTGTGAATGACTCTTTCTTGGGCTTGAGACGGGGCTAGATAAAACCCCATGGTTATGTTGTGTGGGAAGGAAAGTAAATCTTAAATTGCATTCACATCAAATTACAGGGGTAATGGAGGTTAACTGGTTTTGTTCTGCATGCCTGTAAAAGGATTATTTCAAGTGGCAATTTGAGTAGCTTTAGTGTATGCACCACTAATTACATAATTGTACAATGAGTGTGATCTGAGGTGTGGTAGCAGTAGCAAAAAAATGCCAGAAGATGTAAATGTAGCTCCTAGTATATAGTTTGAAGTACATGTGGAAAGTTCTGTAAAACTTTTATCAGGTTGGTGTCTTTAAGCCAAATTAATGCACTCTGTACTGTTATTTTCTGAAGGTTATGCTGGAAAAATTAGCCAGATGCCAATAATACTGACACCGTTGCATTTTGATCGGGACCCCCTACAGAAACAACCTTCCTGTCAAAGATCTGTGGTTATTCGAACTTTTATTACAAGTGATTTTATGACTGGCATTGCAGCAACTCCTGGTAATGAGGTTCCAGAAGAGGTAATACAGGTTTTCAAGTTTCTTTTCAACATAAGTTAGTACTGTAAATGGCTCGTTTTGACTTTCTTTCCTCTCTCTTGCTTGCTTTCTTTGCCTTTATAGCAGTTTTTTGGGTCTTTCATAGTGTTCATTAGGAAGAATATGATGGTGGTTTGGGGAAAAAACTAACAAAATGGGGAGCTGGCAGATGGGTATGATAAACTTAAAGGCTTTCCAACAGATTTGAGACAAAATACAGTCAGTGGAAAAAGAAAGAATACTCTTTTCCGGGGATTTTGAAATTAATTCTTTGCAGTAGTAGAATCATAGAATGGTCCAGGCTGGAAGGGGCCTCCAAAGGTCATCTAGTCTGGACTCCATGCGGTCATCAGGGACACCCCCAACTAGACCAGGTTGCCCAGG
>BJBW01002847.1:295603-327182 GCA_004320125.1 Scolopax mira
TCCGTCTGTCTATGTTATTGATAAAAGTGTT
The DNA here is from genome assembly GCA_004320125.1 of Scolopax mira. NCBI lineage: Eukaryota > Metazoa > Chordata > Aves > Charadriiformes > Scolopacidae > Scolopax > Scolopax mira. The sequence continues at coordinate 295,635 of BJBW01002847.1, forward strand.
AAACAGTACTGGTCCCAGCACGGACCCTAGAGGGACACAACTTGTCCCTGCTCTCTATCTGGACTTCAAGCCATTGAGTACCACCCTCTGGATGCAATCATCCAGGCAGTTCCTTATCTACTGAACAGTGTACCCATCAGTGATTGGAAGTTATTTTACAGAATTGCCCTTGATCCCCACTATTCATTTTACCAAAACCTGCTGTTTAACATCTCAAAGTGTGGTGTTTTCTCTATCTGTCACTAAAAGGATTTAGGAGTCAAGTTCAGGCATATTTTTCTGGGAAATTTTGTTCACATCCAGTTTCAAGTACTTCATCTCTCTGGGAAAGCAGTGTAGAGGAAGAACAGAATTTACTTTCATTTTAAACATACTTTAAAAGTGTATAGATGTTGTGCAGTAATTTTATGTAACTGAAGTCTTCTACTTTAAAGAAGCCTGTCCATTTAAAAATAAATGATTCAAGGTTAAGTTATCATGTAAACTATTTCATTGTATAAAATGAGAATTCATTTGACCTTGAAGTTTGTGTTTTAAAAAACACAACCACCCACAAACAAAACAATGAAACACCACAAAACCTGTAGCCAAACAAAAAAAACCCTGCATTTTTCAGAATGCAAAATGGTCGCTTTAAGGCTAGGTAATAATGTGGTAACAAAATAAAGCTTGTGGAATTTATGGGGAGAAAAAAAGAAGTCATATTTGACTAGATATTTTTTTTGTGTTTTTCCATGGAGAGCTATGCATTGGTTAATTTATGTTTGCACTATAAAACAGCATGTCATGTAAGAGCCAAGTGTGAACTATGAGATTTTTAAGGAAGCCGAACTTCTAAGGGTCAGCAAATTCTCATTTAGAATACTTTTGCTAATGTGGGTTAGTAGTGAGCTCCAGAGATTAACTCTCAATAGAAACTCTTTCCTTTGGATGTTTCTTCCTGTTTGGGTTTTTTGTTTGGTGGTTTTTGTTGGGTTTTTTTGCCTTGAGAGCTCCCTTGTTTGTTTTAAAAGTGGTTTCACTCAGGCTGATGTTTTGTGTTTGGTAGCTCAGCAGTAGATGATGGTCTGAAAATGATTGATAGTAACATCTAACAGTGTAAGTTCCTGATGAACTTTCAAGGAATAGTTTTGAAGGTGAAGAGCTGCTGCCTTGAGGGAAGTGTGTGGTGGTCAACACCCTGATTTATTATCAGTACCAAAAATTAGCGAGTTCTAAATGTAACTGCAGATATCATGAAGCCTGGAGATTTTGTACAAGTTGATTTTATTTCTTAATTGGTACATATTAAGATCACCACTAATAGGCTCTTTCTCTTTTGTATAACAACTAGTGTGAACAAAGTTTTCCTTTAAGCTTTTCTCGGATAGTTTTCATTAGATCTGTCTTACATGCTTTCTTCTGATATTTTTCTTTTCTCCACAATAGGTTGTGTTAAAAATGGTGGCAGAGATTAAGAAGATTCCAGGCATTTCTCGGGTGATGTATGACTTGACATCAAAGCCACCAGGAACGACGGAGTGGGAATAATTAACTTTTTTTCTATTAAAGTACTGTGTGCAGTCTAAATCATATCAGAAACCATTCCCAGTGTTGACATGCAGTACTGTGAAAGAGTGACTGGAGCTGCTACATCGCATCAGATTCCTCTCCTGAAGCATAAACCTGCATTTAAGAGCTGTGCTGGGAATAATAACTGAGTGGGGTTGAGGATTTGTACGGGTAAATAATCATGGCAGCCTTGCTGGTGCGCAGACAGATTCCTTTTGCTTTTGCCTTTGTCTTACCAATTCTTCCTCTTTTCATGTGTTTTATTGTTAATTGTCATTTCAATGTCTCTTTTGGTTTTGTACACTGTGTAAAAAGAGACAGTTTATTTACTTCAACCAAAAGCATTGTTACACCCTAAAAATATAAAATGAATTCTTTGTGACCAACTGCTTTTGAACGGATTTATTATAAATAAATATTTTGCCAAATGGAGTAGTGGGTACTGTTGAGTTGTGGAATTTCCATGTATCTGTTATGTATGTTTAGCCAGTTCTATATTGTCTGACATATTAGCCCATGGCAATAAGGTAGAGCTCCAAAAGAGCAATGCTAAAATGTTTTGAAGTTACCTCTCTGTTTTTCTGTACTCGCTCCCTTTGGCATCGCTCGGTAGGTGTGTGTGTTGGGAACAGACGTGTATACACCAGCTAATTGTTAGCATACACCTGCTGCACACATGTGTATGTCAGATTCTAGACAGTGAAGTATCTTTGTATGCTTCTGGGGACTCTGACAGAAGCATAAAAATGGGAGTGCTGTTTGGAAAGCTGTTGCACCCGAGCTACTGGATCTGTGAATCCTGTTTGTGTCCGCCATTGCTCACGCAACAGTCCCTTCACAGCTGCTGCCGACGTGCTTTCCTTATACTTGATGACAGTTTATTTTCTACGCATTTGCTTTTACAGGAATTTTTTTTTTGTATGTATTGTACTTAGCTTGATCGTTAAGATCATTATAGTCGTTAGTGTGGAGTCATGGTATTGGAGGTGACTTACCTAATCCATATAGATCCTTTTTGTCATTCGTATTCTGCTGTTTATGTAGTTAAGTAAGCAATAATTTGGAAGATGGTTACTTTGGACACCTGTGCTTTTCTGATGTATTGAGGCAAAGCTATTTCCATCCACCAGAGAATTTTGAGCATGTCCTGCCATTGCTGTCTGTGAAAGGAACAGTTAAACTCTGATGTGAGCAGCTTGCTGGGAGCCTGCTGGGTACCTCCACTGGTGGAACCGTAACCATGTGTCCAGGCTCGTCCCCCTTATCTTTTTTTTTTTTTAATTTAAGCAGTTGCGTTCATTCAGTTGCAAGGTTACCATGGTGTTATGGTGTAAAATACTTGTTTTAAACTGTTCAATAATGTGGAGTATTTCATGGCTTATATTTTCACTTGCATAGATTTGTGAACTGGAATTAATGGTTGAAAGTGTTCTATATTCTTTTGATTGCCCACGTTTTTCTGTTGTTCTTATATTTACTGTCTACACGTTATGGAAATTTGGTTTAATTTCTGCTTATAGGAAATGGTGAACTTGTGTAAATTATTTTTTTGCCTGCTCCATTGAGTGGTGGTTTTTCACTTGTGAGAGGAGCTGATGTGTTACAAAAGGCTCTCTGAAACCCTCTAGGGACACAGGTGTGCAGGAGAGCAGTGGAACAGTGCCAGCCCTTCTCCTGGCAGGCTTTTGGGCAATTTGGGCAAATTGATATTAATTGATATCTCAGTTGCCCCCTTTATAAAAAGCGGGTAATAATTCTCACCTGCATCCATCATAACCTTTTTGAGCCTTTTGGATGAGCTTTTTGTGATCTAAGTGAAGTATTGCCAATACAAATGTTCCTTTATTACTGGATTGTGATCTGTAAGAGCTGTTGGTCAAAAGCATTGTAAATTGATGTTTGTTGTGGCAGAATCTGTTACAGCCTGGGTTCTGTTGAAAACAAATTATTCTTGTAGCTTATCTCAAAAGAAAGCTCCCAAATGAAATTATGGCCTCTGAGTACATTTTGACGTTTTGTCAGAAAAAGCTGAGGATAGTTGTTTTCATTACTATGCTGGCATCTCAGATGTAAAGGGTGCGATGACAAGAAATGAATCTTCCTGGTGTGAAGCAGAAATCCTTCAGCCTTTTAATGCTATAGTAATTGTTGCTTGTTGTAAGTAGGCTTGCTCTTGCTGCTGCTGCCACCCGTTTGTGTTGCCTTGACAGCAAAATAGGCAAAACAGAAGGAATTACTAAAAAGTAATGCAAAGAATATAGAGCACCTCTTAAACCCAAACCTTTCTCAGTTTTGGCTGAGACACTAAGTTGGTCTCTGTAAATAAATCTGCAGTATATAGTCCCATAGTTAAGATGTAACTTGCAAGAGAACTTGCCTGGCGATGGTGATGCCCGGTGGGTTGGGGCTTAAGGTAACTGTTGTATCTTTGGACCACAAAACTTACAGCAAGCCTGGAGAGAAATCTGTTATTCACTGCGTGTTGCACACTTGGAAGTCCTTCTTGGAGTTGCATCTTAACTATAGGCATGGTATATACCTGTATGCTATGTGTATACTGAAGTTTGATATACACTTTTATCATCTTTTAATCACCTGGATTGCTTTCATGTCTGTAAGGAAATTGGAGCTTGACAGCAATTCCTGTGCTCTTTAGGAACATACTTTGTTGTTTTTTTCCTAAGCCAGAAAGTTGAATATTGAAAATTTTAGGCATAAACTTTTGCACTATAATCAAAATGTCTTATTGAAATGAAATTTGTGACCTTTAGTGCTCTTCCCCCTGTTTGAAACCTGTGCCATGCATTGTAGACGTGGTGGGTTGTTCTTAGGAAGGTTGGTGTTATCATCCCAGCGGTTCTTGCGTGTTTTTATGGAATCCATGTGTATCAGACAGCCAGAAGTGGAGAGAAATATAATACTCTGTTCACATTTCTTAAAAAAAAATATATTTAGCACCTAGTTTACAAACTAATGACTGTAGCTGCCCTGTACAATTGTTCACCTCAAGTCTTCAGTAAAACATGTCAGCAGTTAGAGGAATTTGTATTGGGGGTATTCCCCGTCATTCTCAATTTTTAACATTTTTCTGCTTGTGAAATGATAAAGTACTGTGAGCCTTAATTTTTATCCACAAATAAAAATATTATGTTTGAACAGTGGTGTGACTTGTTTTTTAGGAGTTGCATGTAGAAACTACAATAGAAATGGACTGTCCTTTTGGGGTTGAAAAAGCTGTTTCGCGGCAGTTGTGCTTTCTGGCTGCAGACCATGCTGGGGTAAGGGGACATCCCTGCTGGGGCACAGATGTCCCTTGCTGTGTGACAGAGGTACTCTGTGGTACTTGCCTCGTGTGTTTTTGTACTGTGCTACGCTATAGCAAATGTAACTTATTCCTTAAAATGTGTATAGAGCCTTTTCTGGGGCTCTGTTTTAGCAGCTCCATTAATTAACCTGACCTGTGATGCCCACACAGCTCTGTCCCTCAGGCTGCTGGTGGTGGGTCTGCAGTGTCCTGCTGGGAAACTCCTCCTACACCTCGTTGCACTGGGGTTGTGGTTGGTTTTATAGTGGACCTCTATTTCTGGTGTTTAATTATTTTTAGCAGCAGGTCACAGTTTCAAGTCCACATTCAAATTTCCTCTTTAAAAAAAAAAAAAGAAAAAAGGCAGCTGAGATTATTTAAGAACAGAGCCTTCGTGTGCAGTTGGAAGGAGTTGCCCTCACCCACAGGAGTGAGTGTGAGTTGGCAGCGGTCGTTTATCTTGCTTAAAAGTCCTTTCTTGCAGTGCACAAGCTGCGCTCCATAAGCAGAGTAAATAAACATGACAGCTGTGATTTGGTGTAAATGATTTGGCCTCCAGAGCCATGGTGGTGCTGGCTCCGTGGGCAGTGCCTGTGCCTGTTCTGGGGCTGTGCCAGGGGCTCAAGGCCATGGTGGGAGTGGGGTTTGACTGAGCCACTCTTTCAATGCGCCCCTGATTTGGGATGTAAATGAACCCTTAACCCCCAAAGAGCGCATCAGCAAGTTGTTCTTGTCCACACCTCTCAGCAGGATTTCCGAGTGGCTCTACTGAGAGCCCTCTGCTCCGTCTCCTGTTGTGCTTCAGCAGCTGGAGCTTGGGACCCACGTACCTCTCAGGACTTCACTTTTTTGGAGCAATTGACTTCCTACAGGAGTCTTCCAAACAAAATGCCTCATTTCATGTGTTTTTCTTCTGTAGCTCGGTAGAAATGGAGACTGGGGTGAAACCCTCTGTGCAGCTTCCAGCCTTTCAGGAGAGCATAAGGGATTTTGGGAGGAAGCAGTAGGAAGGATCCAAGGTAAGGAGAACATGCAAGTCTTGACTGATTGCCCTAGGAGCTGGGGATGCAGTAGGGGTGGTTCAGAGCAAGGTGATGGCTGTGCAGTTGGGCTCATGTGGGACTCTGGGTGGCAGGAGCAGGGATGCTCCTGGGTCTCGCCTCCTGGGCCAGGGGTGCCACCAGCACATCCCACCACCTCTGAGTGCAGCTCTGCATCCACCCAGGGAGCGGGGAGGTGCTTGGAGACCCTGTTACAGGAATGAACAAGTTAATGTGACCAAACCCTCACAGCGTGAAACAGCCAGGGATAGAATGGTTGTAGAAATGAAGCTATAATGGTTTTCACAAGATTGTAAATTTCCACAAAAGCTTTTTCAGGAAATTCACAAAATGAAAAGGAATTTGGATTACTGGGCTTTTTGGCTGTAGATTTGGAAGATGTTTGTTTACCTCTTCAGCACATCCTGCACCCTGCAGAATGGTACCCTTTATGTTGGAGTTTCCCCTGGTTTCATTCCCTCGATTAAAAATACTTGAATTAGTTTTCTGGTGCTGTTGGATCCAGCTCAGTTCCTTTAAATAGCAGGGCACCTACTTCTGGGGCTGTCGTTCGTGCCCTGTGCTGGCTTTATTTAAAGGAAACCTTTTTCTTCTACTTCACTTGGTTTGCTTTAGTCCAGTCTTTCTAATAGAACAAAAAGCTTCTCTCTTAAAATGTTTCTGCCACACTTTATAGTGAGCACAGCCCTGAAGTGAGGTTTCTTACTGGGAACTGGAGGTTGGTGCTGGCTGCAGCTCGGCCATGGGGCATGGCCCGGATGGCCCCTGCGGTCCCCAGCGCTGGCTGCGGGGCTGCTCTCGTGTCTGGCTGATTTCTTTGCCAAATTAGAAGCAGGTTGCAAAGAGGCTATTGCACGATGATGTAATAGCTGTTTGCAGATGACTTTAATGATATTTAGGCCATTAACCCACTTGGCTAACGTGTACAAGCAAAGAAAGCCATAAATAAAGGAGTGAAATGGGATTGTGAAGCAGTGTCACAGCTAGGCCATTTCCATGCTTCAGCCTAAAGATCAGATCAAGAGTCCCGTGTGACTCTTCCTTCTAAAATTTAATTTCCCATTGAATTTCTTGTGTCTCGTCACAGACAAGAACTTGAGACAAAGTGCTCTTGCTGTCCCAGGGATAACCACTTCCCTGGAAGCGCAGTGCCGGGAGGTGAATTGCATCTCAAGGGGAGTGGATTATTTCTGTTTCTTTAATTGCCTGAACTGCAGAACACTGAACCAGTGCTGTAGTTTAATTACTTCATTACAAAATTGAATAGCTTTAACATCTGAGTAAGTTCACTGGCTTTTGCACTGTTGATTCCTTCATGGTTTTGCTTGGGCCGGTTTTGAAGCCAGCAAAGGCAGTCCTTAACGATGACATCCTGAGCTCGTGAAGGTCAGGCAGATGGAAAAAAAACCCCCAAACCAACCCCCACCCCAAAGCAGGGTGCATAACTCTGTGCAGAAATGTTGAGATTGCTCCTGTCAGTATCACAGAGGGATGAGAATGACACAGATAATTCGTTTCCAGCGGGTGGTGTAGCTGTGGGGAGGCAGCACACGCTGTAAGTGCTTCCCACACCACAACCTGCCTGTTAGTTCCACAGGTTCCTTTTCTATGGTGTGATTGGTTTAAATGTGTGTTCGAGATCCCCTTTAGAGCTGGGATATTTTTCTTGTTGATTGTTCCCAAGAGTGGTTTGGGGTATACAACAGCAGCTTTGGTATAAAGCTGCTGCAGGATTTCTTCCTTTTTTACTGGTGGTTTTTTTTTTTAGGGTGGAAAAACATGGGAAAATGTTCTGGGGTAAGTCTAAGTTTTTTTGGACAGCCTGTGTTTGAATCATAATTAAAGAGAAATGTTAATTAAAGAGGAAGACTTTCTGCTACAGGGTTTGGTAGCAGGTGACATAGCTAAGGGGCTGTGCCTGGTGTGGGGTTGGAGATGTCCTCACTTCCCCCCATGCAAGTCCCACTGGGTGCCCTGGACTGAGCTTCTGACCCCCCTGCTCCTTTGGGCGGGAGCAGGCTCATTCTTTACAGAAAAAGGTGCTTGCCAAGGTGTTTGTGTGCACACTTTCCTTAATGAAGAAGAAATAATTTAAAGCTGCCATTTATAATTTAGTATGCTCTGACGTGGGCTGCCATCTGACCATGGGTTTGTGGGGACCATGACCCGGCCATGGACACCAGAGTCCTTATGCTGTTATTTCCCTGGTGAAAACCTGCGATGTCAGAGGGGAAAGGGAAGCTCAGCACGTTTCTGTGCTGTGGTCTCCTGGCCCTGTGGCTCTGCCCAAGATGGTGCTTGGGTCTTGTTTATGCAGTACTCACACTTCAGGTTTTACACCCAGGATGTACATTCTTGTGCAGCTTTTAAGCTTTGTGTCCACTTTAAGGTGTACTCTGGTGATTCAGTGCTGCCACTGCAGTTTGCTTTGTGGGTTATTCTTTTAGTTATTGTTTGGGCAAGGTGATGTGCAACAAATAAGTTTATCTTCTTGTGTCTGGTCTGTCTGGGGCTTGCCCAGCTGCCGGTGTTTCTTGGTGTGGAGGTGGGATGCCACACAGGACATGGGGAATGCAGTGGGAATCAGTGGGTTTTGAGGCGGTTTGGAGAAAAAACCTGAGGCTTCCTTGCTGACCAAAGCCCCATGAGGGCTCTGGAGAGTCGTCCACCTGCTCCTGTGGAGGTTCAGACAGTCTTGGTGGCAGAACTCGGTGGTGGACCAGGACTGAAGCAGATGCTGTACCTGCACAGCAGGGAGCTCACTGCTCTGTGCTGCATGGTGCAGGGGACAGAGGGGACTGTCCCCGCTGCACAAAGGGAATGTGGCAGCCCAGCAGGGACCTGGCACCATGCATGCCTGGGTTTGAAGGTGGCTGAGTCAAGGTTTGGATTCAGGACGATCTTTTATGTTTTGCAGAGCTGGCGTTTATTTTTAGTCACTTCTGTAGTGCTGATTGCCATGGTAACACAACGGCATCGCGTGGGTTCTCCGATGGATGTGCTGGTTGTGCTGCTCTGGAAGCACCAGACCACAAGGAGATGGCAGCAGAAGGTCCCATGTCTGGCCCATCCCATGGGATTCAGCTTATAGTCAGAGCTGGGACTCACTGCCACCCTCAATTGGAGCTCTCGACCTCTGGAAATCAAACACAATCCCCCAAAGCTCACAAACCTGTCCAGGAAGAATTTTTAATGCAACCCTGGAGCATTAAACTGCTCAGTGGGGAATTAAGCGCTCAAAACCTTGTCGACTAAAGCAGATCAGCCTTTTTGTCTGAAATTTATGCAGAAGAGGGAAGAACAATGTGGGTGGTTCTGCACCTTTTTGCACTGTTTGAAAGCAGGTGCTGAACAATCGGGGGATCATCAGGCTCCAAAGGCTGGTGCATGTGTCCGAGAGCAGAGCCAGGGACGACATCCCTCGCCTGCCTGCCCCGGGTAGCCACTCGCCTCCCAAAAAGGTCTGAACATCTGAATTCCCCTTGACCTTGGAAATTCTTCCCCTTTTTAATCATGGATTGCTTGGTCACTAGTTGCTCTTTGTACAACCCAGAAAAGCCACTTGTCAATGACCTTGCTGAGGAGAAAAAAAATAAAGGTTAATTAACATACTCTGTAATTTTTTCTTTTTCCTTGGGTGTGATAGCACTGGTGTCTGGCTCCAAGATTGTAGCTAAAAATTATTTGAGAAGATAAAAGGCTGAAGGGGGCCTACTTCCACTTCAGTTTTTTAATTTCAGCAAATTGACTCACTTGAAGCTGAACATCATCAGCTGAACCCTCCGAGCTGCCCAGCTCCCTTTCACCCTTCAAGGGGGCAGCTGGGAGCTTTCCAAGGGGCTGCCTTTGGGATTTGTGGAGTACACTTCCACACGCAAGTCCTTCACCTCCCTTTCAGGAAGAAACACGGTGCTTTTTACCGTCTGTCACTTTTAATTGCAGTGGTGTTTCAGTCAGATATAACAAGTCTGGCTGGCACAGGAACAGAGCACTAAAGCAGCAAATTGAGAGTGGCTGTAATTGCCCACGGGCTGGTTGTGACGCCTTCCCCAGAAGAGTTGGCATGGTGACATCCTGGGCAGTGTGTCCTGCTCCCCCTCCTGTGCTGGTCAGCAAATGGATCAGAAATGGGTGACACGGCTGGTTTTGTGTGTGACCGGAGAGCTGTCTGAGGGACTGGAGCTGCTGTCCCAGCAGGGAGTCCGTGGGCAGCCCGTGCCCAACAGGCACACAGTTTATTGCATGAGCTGGGCTTGCTCTGCCCGCATGAGAGTGCCCATCCCTGGCTCTTCTAATGGCACTGGGTTTCTATCCCATGCTATAAATCCATAAGGAGGCAGTTTCCCTCTAGTTCTGCTGTGTGCCAGGGAATATTCACCAGCAGGTCTGGGAAACATGGAGAAACCAGTCACTCCTTCCCCTGGAGAAACACCTGAATGGGAGCAGAGTGTCAAAACTCAGGACCCTCCTGTGAACCAGGAGATGAAATACCTTTGTGGTTCCTGTCAGGAGAGGGCTGGATATATGGGAATACATTAATGCCAATTTCTGGTGTATTGGATGTTGAGATTTCTATTTAAAACCTGAAGCAGACAGATATATCTAACTTTTGGTTATCCAGTAATATATCCAGCTGCACCTGCGATGCAGCTATTTTCCCCTATTCCCCCCCACCTCAAATGGTGTTTCTACCACTGTGCCTCACTCTATGGGGACCTCGTTGGTGCTATGCCCATCCAACTATCCTTGTGGGCAGATGACTGGAGGGGGAGCTTGTGCTGCAGGGGAAGCAACACTGTTGGATCATAAAAGCATTTCATATTACTGTTGGGCTCTGCTCCCTGGCATCCACAAGGGTCCTGGCCCCTGTGTGCTGCTCTTTTAGTGTTTGGAGTTTTTGAGGGTTTTTTTGGGAGTGGGGGGGATGCTGACCTGCAAAGAGTGACAACCTGCAGGGCTGGCATGACTGGGGAACCACAGCACTGAGGGAAGGAGCCAAGGAATAGAGATAGGAGCGGAGGAACTGGTCTGAAGTGGCCGCAGGAGAGGTTTAGGTTAGATAATAGGAAGAATTACTTTACTGAGAGCGTGCTCAGGCACTGGAATGGCCTGCCCAGGGTGGTGGTGGAGTCTCCATCCCTGAAGGTATCTAAGAAATGTGTAGACATGGCACTTCAGGGCATGCTCTAGTGCCTGGGATTGTTGGTTTCTGTCTGTGGGTGGGTGTGGTGTGGTTTTGGTTGTGGGGTTTTGGGGGGGTTTTTTTGTGTGTGTGTGTCTGTGGTTGGAGTTGATTATCTCAAAGGTCCCTTCCAGCCATGGATATTCTGTGATTCTATAATACTTTTAAACACTAATTGAAACCTAATGCAGACACAGAGCGGTTTTTAAACATCGTTTTGAACCTGTTCTTTGTTTCCCATGTCATGCCTGCTTGCTGTGAATAGAGGAATGAACAGAGTGATGGCTGACAGGACGCTGGATCCCTTTCTAGCTTGTTCCAAGAGAGGATGAAACCAGCAGGGAATGCTTGACCTCCTATGCTGAATTTTTCACAGAGCTTGCCTGTATTTGGCAGGACACTGAAAAGGCTGATTTGGGATCCTTCCCTGCACATTCAGGGATGCTGGTATTGACTGTGGCGCAGGGACCACTCCAGTGCCCTTGCAGAAGTTAAGAAATGTGAGGATGGATCAGGAGAGGAGCTGGAGGTGTCCCTTGGGCTGTCTCTGTGGGTGCTACGGGGAAGCATGTTTGCTGAGGATGCCCGTGCATCCCATGCCCAGAGCAGGCAGTGTTCCGTGCCCAGAGCAGGGCAGAAAGCAGCAGTCCCAGTCATGAAACCAGTTGCTGCTGACCAGCAGGGCAGGAGGGAGCTGAGGTCCTCCCTTCAGCCTGCTGTGCATAAGTCACTACATTTAAATGCTGTCAGAGCAGGGTGAACCACTTAAAACCAATTAAGTACCCTAATGAATCTTTCCCTGATGGAGTTTCAATTACCTTAAGTAGAAGCCAGTATGGAGCAGGAGTACCGTTAGCCTAAAGGCTATCGTTTAGACTCTTGCTAATTGGATCATGCATTTGAAAATTACTCTGCTCCTATGGGATGAAATCTATATGTTTACTTAGATATCACTTACAGATATTTTCCAACTTGGTATCTACCTGTGGAAGGCTTGAAGTGAGATATACTTGTGTATCTGAATAGATTTGATGTCTGTATACATAGCTGAAAAAATGTAGGGAACACTTACTAAGTGTAGAGTCTGAAAAGCTAGGGTGGATTTAAAGATGAAATTTAAGTGAGTTCTAGTAGAACTGCTGGATCCAACTTTGCATCCTGCATTTCTTTAGTTTGGAAAGGGGGGTTAGCTCTGGCAGGGGTCTGGACTTGGACGATCTCCAGAGGCTCCTTCCAACCCTGTATCATTCTCTATTTCTGTGAAAGAAGCAAAATAAATTTCTTGTGAAGAAAATCATGACAGGTGCCTAAAGTTGTGAGGCACTTGTGGACCAGCACACAGGTTTAACTGAAACAGGTCATCTTGATAGAAAACTGCCTAAGAGATTTTTTTTTTTTAAAAAGAAGTTAAAAATGTGAAGTGTGTGAAGTATACTAATCCATCAGAGACACCTAATGCTTTTCTGAGCAGAAAACGTTTACTGGAGGCTTTAGAAATGTTTCCCTTTAGAAAAGCACCTCTGAAAAATGGGAGGTGTGACTGAAAGGGTGCCTGAGCCACAGGAAAACGTATTAAACCCATGTTCCAATCCCAGAGGTGGTGAGGCCGGGTGTTACAGGAATGTTCTGCTTTAAAACTGGTGACATGGGTTTTGTTTTTATGGCTGCTCAGTCCCTCTGCACTTCTTGTTATTGCTGTAACCTCCCTTTGCTCCAGACAGCTCAGGATTGTGTGTTTAATACAGATAAGTGCAGGGCATTATGCTGGGCAGCAGGGAGATTATCCCACCCTGCTGGGGCAGTCGGGGACTTGGTGGGGGCCAGCTCAGCCCTGGGGCCACCAGCTGGGACCTGCTGTGCCAGGGGATATGGGGGATCCCACCAGTGGGTGGGGGTGCTTCTGTGGCAGTGGCAAGGAGATGGTCTCCATATCATGTGTCCAACTGTAGGGACAGCAGCTGGAATAAAAATCAAATTTTATAAAGCATTTTAAGAAGAACTGTAGCCATTTTCAAAACCTGAAGAAAGATTTTTAATAATCATAGAATGGTTAGAGTTGTAAGGGACCTTGAAGACCATCTAGTCCAACCCACCTGCCATGGGCAGGGACATCTCCCACTAGAGCAGGTTGCTCAAAGCCCCATCCAGCCTGGCCTTGAACCCCTCCAGGGATGGGGTGGCCACAATTTCTCTGGGCAACCTGGCCCAGCGTCTCACCACCCTCACAGTCAAGAATTTCTTCCTAATATCCAATTTAAATCTCCCCTCTTTCATTTTAAAACCATTCCCCATTGTCCTATTGTTCCACTCCCTGATAGAGTCCCTCCCCATCTTTCCTGTAGCCCCATTAGGGAATGGAAGGGGCTATAGGGTCTCCCCAGACCTTATAATAAGTTATAACTTGTTATAAAGCTTATTACTTTAACGAATAACTTTAGAATTACCTTTAAAAATTAAAATTACAGCAATTAATTAACCAATAACCTTAACTTGCCTAGAAAAACAATACAGAAGGAAAGTGGTGCTTCAGCCCCGAGCAGGGATCAGTTTGAAGCTTCACTGGCCAGGGGATTACACCAGAGAGGTGTCCCCCTGGTGTGCTACCTTCTCCCCCTTTTCCTTGTGGGAGGAGAGCTTATGGAAAACTGGTTAGTGATTAATCACCAGCTCTCATTGGGGAAATAGTGTAAGGGCTGACTCGTTTTGGTCTGACAATGTTCACGAGTGGGGTGTTGGTCTGTTGACACCCAAGTGGGAGAGGGTTTCTGGTGCTGCAGAGGGCTGGGGGAGATGCTGGTGGGGCAGAGGGCTCATCCGTGCCAGGAGATGCCCCCGGAGAGCCAGGCTGGGTGTTGGAGCTGCTCCAGCTCGGTGGGGTCACCTGGCTCTGCAGGCTGCCCGGTGTTTCAATACAGCCGCAGAAATGCAGTATCAATATTTAAAGCCAGCTGACTAGCTTTGCTTTCAGGAAAGCAATCTTTCTGCATTTTTTATAAAGTAAGCCAGGGTCTCCTTACCTGCCAGAATATATAATCATCCAAGAGACAATATCCGATAGTGTTACCTACCTAAATGGGACATTACGGGAACATCTCCCCTCACAATAGCCTGCTGTACAACCAACAATGCTCCATTTAGAGAGGAACAAATTGTTGGCATCTGCTTTTAATTTAGTTTACTTTTAAGGTGACTGATACCTTTTAAGGTCTTCGGAAGCAACGCGGTGTTTCTGTGGTCAAGGAAATGATAAACAAGGAAGGCTGAGTAAGCACAATATGCCTTTTACACGACTGTTTAAGAACTCTATTTTGCTTTTATTTGCCAACTTCCAAGTGAAAGAACTTGAAGAATCTTATAAACCTTGAAAGTCATGTCTCTGTAAAATAAGTATGTATTACTTCAGCTCTCAGGGTGGATTTAAAGGCTTCTGGAGTTGCTAGAAACCTTTTCCTTTTTGGGAAGCGCTAGAAAACTTAATGGCAAATGAAGGTAACACTTTAGAAGAGGCACAGAACTAGAATGTGTTAACAGATCAAATTTTGAATCATTTTTCTAGAGTTTTGCAAAATTTCCGGAGAATGTTTTAGTGCCATCTCTGCAGAAAAGGCTGGATAACACCAGTTTCTGTGGTAGGTAAATTTTATGGGACTTCTTCCAAAAGGGAATGGAACTGCTTTCTTAAAAAGCACCTAAAAAGAGCTTTCTTTTACTGCGGCACATCCTGGAACATGGTGATGCAGCAGAGGCCTGTTGCTGCCAGCAGAAAGATCCGCACGCGAGGCTTCCAATGGCTGGGGACATCCAGCAGAGGCCACCTGGGTGACCAGAGGCTGTTGGAACCCAGGTCCAGGAGGGGTGACGAGAGCCAGACTGGGGCCAGCTGGTGAGATGGGACCCAACAGTGGTTTGGGAGTGCCTGGAGGGGAGGGAGGACAGTGGTGGATCCAAACTCTCCTGGGAAATGGCAGGTGGTCAAGAGGGGGACACTGGCCTCTTTGGACCTCGGGAGTTTCAGGGTGGACCTCAGGATGAGCTTTTTCAGCAGAGGGTGGTGCAGTGTAGGCAGAGGCTGCCTGGAGGGCTGGGGAACGAATCCAGCCTTGGGGGTCTGCAAGGCCCAGGTGGGAAAACTCATCTAGGGCTGGTGACAGACCTGCTGTGAGTGGGAGACCTGGGCCAGAGACCTCCAGAGGTCCCTTATCCCTGATTCCATGAAGCTCTTCATCCAGCCCAACCCCTCTGCGACTGCTGTCCCTGTGAGCCCCATGCACCCTCTGCGCAGTGCACGGGTGGGTATTTATTCTTCTTTTCAATGAAATGGCTTTAAAATCCTGCTGGATTTTAGAGGGCTTTTCTTCTTCTTTGCCTGCCTCTCTCTCCAAACATGGATATGTTTGTGCTTTAAAGTGGCTGCTGTGATTAGTGCTGTAATCTCCGTATCAGCTTTTACATTTCAAACCAGGGAAGGAACTTAATTCAATTCTAGTGTCTGCTCCTTTCATATATTTTCCCGAAACACCGTTTGCTTTGCAAGCAAATGAATTGGGAAAAGTCATAACTTCCTTCTCATTTTAAGGGTGATGACATCGCTGAATTTCTACAAATCCTTTGGAGAATGGAAGTTTCCACCGGATGGGGTGACCCGAGGAGCTGGAGCCCTGCATGGAGGAGGAGGGATGGAGAGGACGGCTCAGCTCTGACGCACCGGGGTGGTGAGGACACCGATGCTCTGAGGCCACGTCCGACAGCAAACCCTGCTGTGGTTTGCTCGGATGAACCCACGTGGCTGGGGGTTTGCCATCGAGGGGAGCACACCTCCGCTGGCTGGAGCCCTCCCATCTTCACAGCGCTATTGAGCTGGACCTTTTTCTTTTTCCTGCTACTATCCATCTCCATACCTTGTTTTGTACAAGTCCAGTTTAGGCAAGCTGCTTTGCACATAGTCATATGTTGGGTTTTAAGAACTGGCCTCCTTATTTCCTTGCAAAACAAAGCCCGCTGGCAAACGGGAAGGAGCTACAGATGTTTCCATGAGAAGGTTGCAGCTCTTCTTTCTGGTTAAGCTCTGCAGGCACATATCTAATTACAGCTTTGTGGCCGGCATAAGGTTATAGAGGGAGGAAAGCGCGTGCTGAAAATCAGTTTACATGATTTGAGGGCAGCGACTTAGTGCCGGGGGTGCTGCCTTCGTGTCGAGGCAGGAGGCAACATGCTGGCGGCACGCACAGGGACCGTGGGGAATAAGAATGCCGAGGAAGCACTGAAGCTGAGGAAGCAGTCGGTGCTCTCCCTGGGGAGCAGGGAGCGAACCCCGAAGAGCTCCTTGGAAAGCGTGAAGGAGGGCCAGGGCCGGGGCCGGGGCGGGCAGCTGCAGCAGCGTGCCCGGCGGCTGGCTCTGCTGCGGGAGCTGGAGATGAACTGGTACCTGCGGGTCTGCGAGCTCTCCCACGAGTACACCATCGCCTACACCACCGGGATGCCCCACAGGTATGTACCCCTCTGGCGCTGAGGCAGTAGCAATTTGTACTGCAGGAATAATAGTGATGATGATGATAATAATAGTAACAATAATAGGAAGCTTTTTTGTCTTTGTGAATTGAGTTTTCTGATTATTCAGGGTTTTTTCCTTCCCTGCACTGCTACGGGTGTGCATTACAGAGCTGAAAATTCTGCAAACTAATTTCTTTGTTTCTGTAACTTCTTTGACAAAAGCTGCCTGTTGCTATTCAGCCACATTTCTCCCCAGCCAATTTGTCTGAGTGCTGTAGTTTCGTTTGAATTTAGTTGGGAAGTTGCTGCTGTCGTGCAGGCACTGTGTGGGTGATGGGAGGAAAGGGCAGGAAAGCCTTTGCTGGGTGCTGCTGGCCCTGGGTCCCCATCTCCCCCTTCCCTCCCCAGACCTGGTGAACAAGCCACTCAGGAGGGAGAGCCCGCAGACGCTGCATTTCTAATTCCCTCGATCTTAAATGTCGCAACCTCCAGAATCTGATCTTGTTCCTTGAAAAAAAAAATATAAGGGGATCTTGGTATTAGTGGAAATTAGATGTGTGACTCTCTAATCTCCTGTGCTGAATAAGACCCTTAATGAAATAGGAACCTAGATAGGAATTGCCTGGCGTTGCAGTCTCAGCCCAGCCATCCCCAGGCAGCAGCATCGCAGGGACAAGGTGGCCATGCCCACTCAGGGCACTTTGGGGACTGGCGGAGAGAGGATGTAGGTTTCACTCACCTCAAGGGACAGAGCTGCCATCAAAAGGAGTTTCAGTGTTTTGCCCAGCAATACACAAATGCACCAGTAACAGCGGGGGTTTCGGGTGAGATCTTCCCTAATCCCAAAGGGGAATGCCTGAAGTGCCTGCACAAACCTAGATCTTACAGATGTGCTGGGACTGAGACTTCATAAAAATGTCATCAGAATAAAAATTAGAAACAGGATGACTGCAACAAGGTAAAACTCTGAGAGGTGGAGCAAGTAGTTAAGTGTGGAAATGTCTAACAAGCCAAATGAATACAATACGGGTGGGTTTGTAGACTAAGACCGAGCAGTTTCTTGGGCAAACCGCTTACTGGCCACACCAGCCCGTGCTCAGGCACCTGTGGTGTTGAACGTAGCTATAAAGCCAAAGCACGGGCAAATAACTTTTGTGAAAACTAAGTTTCTAATGATACTGATCTATACAAGCTCCTAAAACTACAAACCAGTGAAACTCTTATGTCTAAATATTCAAAAGAGCTTGTAGAAACATTTCTTTGCCATTGGTTCACCTTGCATTGCAGATGAGGAGAGAGCTAGGTCTGCCAGGAGGTGAAACAAAAGGGAGATTTATTTTAGGAGATACAGAGAAGGTGTAATAAAGTGTAATAAAAAGCAAAGTTAGGAGTCCCAGCTGGACGAACTGTGCACAGATAAAGAGTGTTGCTGCAGATGTGTCAATGCCTGCTGCAAAGCAGCTGCAGGAGAGATCACAGCTACAGCCACTGGTGTTACATTGCTGGGAGGAAAAAAAGCAGTTCCTACGAGGCAGGCATGGCTGCAGTCAAACAGCAGGTTTTGTTCCATTGAGTGCACTTGTGTTGTAGAGTAGAGCTTGGAAGCATAACCTGCACTCCACCATTGGTGGTTTGGCTTGGCCAGCAGCATGAGAATAGGATTCTCTGTCTTTGGGCAGCAGTGTGTAAGGGTACCACAAGGCTTGGGGGGGGGCTGGGGTGGCAGGGCAAGACCTGTCCCACCACCCTAACCTGGGACATCCATATGCATTAGTGCCCTCAGGGCCCTGACAAAACAGTTGCAGAGAAAGAAGAGCAGGGTAATCCAGATATCCATGCCAAACTCCTCCCTGTGACATTGAATTATAATCTTTTAAAATATGTTCTGGGTTTAGGATCAGTCCTTGTTTATCTGCTTTGAAAGACTTAAGGATTAATTGAGTTCATGATATATCCATCACTTGATTATTTAACTTATTTTTCCTATGTGTTTGGGTTTGAAGTGACAGAAAATGGGTTGAGTTTTTAAAATAGGAGAGTCTCAGAAATCCACCTCCATGGTGTGTATCAGACATAGTCATGATTTGTTTGCTGTGGGCTGTTGTTGGCCAGAAAAGGTTCCTCTGGTTTTCATGGATGTTATCTTGCCTGGGGGGTGCTGGATGCCCTTGGGTGCTGGCTTTGGTGATGCTGTGAAACCTGCACAGTTTCTCCCATCACTCCTCAGGGATGCAGACCCTGAGAATTAGAGACTTTTTTTTTCTATTTAACAGTGGTGAAATAACTGTTTGTTGATTTGGTGCATTTATGTGCCTGTGCCTTTACCTGCTGCCCCGTGTCTAGAAGCAAGTGGTTGTGTGGAGCTGTAAGTTTTGTAGTGGCTGGTGGCATGTCAGGGGCTTTACCAGCTCCCTTCCCACAGCTCCTCACCATCCATCCGCAGGCTTCCACGGGAGCACAAGGTCTCATGAAAGTTGGTGCTCACTCCCTACTCCAGCTGTAATGCCTGTAGCTTGTAGCTTGTTCCATTCTCAAGTATTTTCCTTGCCTGTTTGTTTTTTTGTTTTGTTTTGGGTTTTTTTCTTCATAGCAGTCAAAGCTTTTGTTCTCTAGTTAATTGTTGAAGCCCCAGGAGGCTGCAGATACTGGGGAAGTTTACAGACCATGTAACCTGAACTGTGAGAGTTCACAATGGAGTATAAGAAAACAAAATGTTTTAATGACTTGCATAAGAGATGCTTGCTGCATTTATTTGTCCAGGCCAAGGCCTGGAATAAACCCTGTGAGAATATTTATTTTACATTTATTGGCCTTGGATTGAATCCCAAACAAATATTTCTCATTATCTAAATATAAGACCTGGGAAACAGGATCGGTGCTCTATTCCCACTGGCGGTCCTTACCCCTCGCAGCACTTGACCATTATAGGTTTCAGCAGAGGAACAAGATTGCTGTTCTTGGCCAGCATCCATTCTGGGCATCAATTGCCAGTTGCAATAATATAAAGAATGGCTGGGAGAAAAATACCACTCCATAGCCCTGTGATCTTCTCGGGCAACTGAACCCAGCTCATGCCTTCCTGAGCCAGTGGGAGCGTGATGGCGCTGGGCTCTCCTCTCAGCAGATTGTAGGGTGGAAGCTCTTGAGGACCCTACACTCCAGTATCTGCTGGGCGTTGAGGGTGTCGGCAGCTCCACGTGTGGACCATGCATCTGTACAAGCCTGCCTGTGCGGATATCCCACCCCACAAGCCAAGCCTGCAGAAGCCAAGCGAAGTGCTCTTGAAAAGTAAAAAGCAAAGTGTGGTGCCCAGAGCCAGCCCCCCTGCCGCGGGCTGGCCGGGGAAGCTCAGCCCAGCGGCCGAGCTGAAGCAGCTGGAGAAGTTCCTGCACCTGCATGGGCTGTCGCTGCAAGAGACCGTCCGAGCCGAGACAGGAATGAAGTACAGGTACTTCTGCATGACCCACGCTGGGCTACTTGGTGGCTGGCTGTTCGTCGACAAACAGCTAGGACTACAGGAAACCTGACCGAGCAACCATCTGACACCATGGTCAGTCTGTGCCTGTCCACACACACCTTCAGCCAGGCTTTGTCTGCTTTACTAGCTTTTTTTCTCTAAGTTTTCTGAGCAGCGTAAGAATTAACACGACTTAGCAAAGCTGAATGCACATGACCTGTTCTCTTAAAACTGTGAATTTGGTTTTTTCTCTTCCAGCATTTGTTGTTTGTGTCTGTCCACTGAACTGCCTCTTTCAAATTCAGGTGGAAATATTTACTCTTTCCGATGTTTTAATGAAGACTCGTGTATTTGGGTGCATTAAAAGGATAATGGCTGAACAGCGAAACAGAAAACATGGAGAATAGAGGTGTTCTGACTGTGGCTGGTGCTTCGATATAATGTCTGTCCCTGCTCTGCTCTAAAACTGGAGCGATTGGACTGAAAGCCCAAGAACCAGAGTCTGGCTGGGTTCAGGCTTGTGTGTTAGGTGTCCAAGGAGAGGGCCTCTTCCATGCAGGGAGCTAGGATGCTCTGGGGAAAAAGGCTGTAGGCTGGGGGATGACGGGTGAAGAAGACATCGGTGTGCTTAGTCTATCAATAGTCATTTTGTTTCAAAAGAGATTCATTTGAAAGGATGACATCCCCTACGGAAAGCAGATACATTCTCTGTGCTTCTAGTTAAAAAAAAAATAAAAACAATTCTTAAAAATGTTTGTTTTTCTTAGAGATTGACTTTTGCCCATGGCTGGTCTGAACTTAAAATTGAAATAAGTTTACTATTTTTATGGGAACAGCACAGTTGCATTACAGCTTTAGCTGCTGGCTGGGGAAATTTGTTGTTGTTTGGAGACACTGTCTGGCAAGGACCAAGTGTGTGAAAAAGGTGCCTTGGAGCCAGCATCTGAAGAAATGGTGAAGAGCTTTGTACCTCTGCCTGCCTGTGCTGCTGGAAATCCTTGGAGCAAGTTGGGGTTATGCAGCCTTGAAAGCTGATATAAATAAGTAGAGAACTGAGCCCACAGTGATGAAAAGGGAAAATGTCCAAAGGCAATGGAAAGGCATCCCAGGGATGTCATGCTCTGAGAGGAGCAATGATAGAAGTAATCCCTGGCGTCACTCTGGGTTAGCAGGAGCGATGCTGTCCCTGAGCAAGATTCTCCGATTAACTAGGTTTTTCAGATCTGGAAGCTTGCCTCCCTTCTGATGAAAAATACTTTTGCTCCCCTTCTGATGATCCTAATCCCATGTGGTTGTTGTGTTTGAAATGGTTGGTGTTAGTAAACACACAAAAACTCCCATTTATTTTATTTGTCCACTATTTCTGCACTTTCTATGGTGTTGGTCCACTCCAGACATAGTTTAATACTCACTGTGTCCTCGTTGAGAAGCAGCAAGTAATGTCAGAGTTCCTATGAAGCAGTGATGGTCTGGTGTCTTCAGTTCCCTGCACAGGAGACTGTCCTGCAGGCTGCCCCAAAGTACAGGCTCCTCCCTGGTACTGACCCTGGATGCTACTGAGTCAAAAATGCATTGGTCAAATCCACAGCCGTGATCATCTCCACTTGCCGCCACACAGAAAGCATGCCCAGCCTGGAGGAGACAACCTGACAAGAGGCTGGGGAGAAAACTTCTGTAGGGGATGGACACCCAGTCCCTGTGTAAACCTGCTGGAGACTCAGCTTTTAAGTCACAGAAAAATGTAATTAATGAGCTATTCTGGGACTGTCTTGTACTCGAGGGATAGTTGGTGTTGGCCTTGAGGTTTTACTCAGTGCCAGCAGCTGCAGTTGCAAGCTCAGCTCTAGCACGGGCTTCATGCAAAAAGCTTCATACACCTCTTTGTTTCTTGGCTTACACAACAGAGTGGTCTTCATTCATCAGAGCCTTTAGTCATTGTTAAATAAAGCATGCACTTAATTTGTTGAAGCTGATGGATTCAAGCATATGCTTCATTTTAAGTATGTGCACTTTTCATAGTAGTCAGAAACAGCTATAACATATTGTGTTTCTCCTGTATCAGATCCAGGGGAAGGCAGGCTTCTGCAGGAGAGGGGACTGCTGCGAGGCAGGAGGGATTTTCAGCAGTCATCGCTTGCTGCTTTCTCTGGATTTTTGCTCTTCTAGCTTTAGAACCATAGAGGCTCTTCTAATCTTACTGTGCACTTAAACTTTTTATTTTCCAGCATAGCTTGTTTTGCCTTCCAGATATTTATTCAGATAGTTCTATAGCCATAGATATAGGTCTAGTCTAAAGTCAGCCCAATAAAAATTTCCTGTTTTATTAAAAGCTATTTAATTATATGTGGGGAAGTACTGAATTGTTAACAAGAAACACTTACTAAATACTCACAAGCTGATTTATTTATAGGATGATTAGGGTTTTTTTTTTTTCCTTTCATTCTTTTAGCAAATACAGCTTAGTTCAGCCTATTACTGAATAACCTAAAGTGCAGCAGTGCATGAGCTTAGTTTGCTTCTGATGACAATAGTATTTCTCTCAGACGAAATGCCATTTGTAAAGCAAATTTGGCGTCTTATTATCCAACAGGGTGTTTGTTGCACAGCTTCCTTCCATATACACTTTGCTGGGGTTTGAGGTCTTAAAACTGAACTGTGCAGGCTGGGTCTGTCCTCACGCCTGGGAAGCTGTGATTGTAAAACTCTCAATATTCTGCTCATGCATGGTTAAAATAGCATCTTTGTGCTTGGGCAGCTGCAGTTTGAGAGCCCGGAGGTGAAATGTTAGATGTATATGTCTGCAAAAGCACCCGGGCAACTTTTGCAAAACACGCTGTTGGCAAATGTTATATGTGGAAAGTATTTATGGAGGTCATGGACTCCTGAGGCGCTGCTGGATTAACCCATGCAGCAGCCTTTGGAGCTGGGGATACAGTTTTCTATTTGTATTTTATCTATTTTGTATTTAGTTAGGGTTTTGTTCAGGGGGGATGGGTTCTTCCCACAGCAAACAAGCCCCCAGCAAACTAACTTCATTTGAGAAGAGCCCCCCAGGCTGTCCTGCAGGAGTTCCTGCATCTTGAGAAAGTGCTGCGATGCTCTACCCAGTTTATGTTGCTTTAGTTGGTTGGGCTAATTAAAAACTTGAAATTTAGGATTGTCAAGCTGAAGCTCTTGTAAAAAGAATAGCCAGCGGGGGTCCTTTTGCAGGATGGGCTGCTTTTTCTTTTCTGCTTGCAATGGGTAACGTTACCATCACAGAGTGAGTGCTCAGCTGGTGCAGCAATGAGCTGGGCATGGTGACTGTGGGGAGGAGAGGACACCTGCAAATCGTCAAACTGGTGGCAAACCCCCTCACACTCAGCTTTTTCTTTTTCCCCAAATTGCTTGTGGTCTTATTTGATGTGTGAGGAGCAGGAGGTGGCTTGTGCTGGTAATAAAAATAACGCCATGAGCAGCTAGCCAGTATCTCTTAATTCTGAAAAAAGAGAATACTTACTGTGGCTAAATACAGTGAGGGAAAATATCAGAGAGCTCTAGGGACAAACTGCTGGAAAAAGGTTGTGATTTGCATATCTAATTTGGTGTGTCTCTTACAGTAGTACAAGTTTGTGTCAGGAAAAGCAATAAGGGTGTAAAATACACAGTCTGCAGCACCAGGGTGAAGGTTGTTCTTCAACTCCATCATTACTAGAGATCAAAGATCTTAAACTTACTAGAAAGGCTCTCCATTTTGGTAACCTTACTGGGGCAATTATGTCATTTGGGTAACAGGATCAAATCCTGAAATAGCAAAAGGCTTTTGGTGAGCACCAGGATTTTGTGGTGACCACTGAAGGCACAGGGGCCAAAAGATCAAACATTCCTGCAGAAGAACTACTGCTGAAACATCTCCCTCCATCTTTGAGTTATGTCAGCTCTTGGTAGACACAAAAGCAAACACTGCTTCAGAAAATGTGTAACAGCAAATACCAATTTTTAAAATAAATTTCTGGGAGCTGACAATTCAAATCCTGTGGTCAGTGCTGGCCATCCCATTCCAAACTGAGACAGTAAGCTGGGCTACAGAAAACAGAGGGCTCTGAGTGATGGGATTGTCCCCGCACCAGGCGATTAAACAGGCTTTTAGCTTAGGAAAAAGATGATTGACAGGGATTACAGCAGATGTGTTTAAAATCAGGAACAGCCTGTAGCAAGTAACTCACTGTCTCCCATAACGCAGGAACCAGGGGGAATGCAAACGAAATGTCTGGACAACAAGCTTAAAACACAGGAAATGCTTTCCCTGCATCTTCTAATGATATTGGGAATGTTTTGGATGCTGGAAGTATGAGCATGTTCAAAATGTTATGGGATATAAGGCAAGGTTATTAAATACAAAAGGGGGGGGGAGTAACCTCTAGCGCAGCAAATTTTTAAATGGCAGATGGCAGAAAGCAGAGATGATATATTGGGAATGGCATTACTGTATTTTTGTTCAGTTCCTTTATAATCCTTTCCCAGCACCCGCTCCTGGCCATTGTCTGGGCTGTCTGGCTGCTCCGTGGGGATGCTTTGCTCTGCGCCGGTACGGCTCTGCCTGTGCTGTGCAAGAGGAGATGGGTCGATGTGCAGGGGCTGAGCAGGCAGGTCACACTCTTCAGCCCCTGTCCCTTCTGGGGTCATATTTATACACAGGGCTATACAGAGAGGTAAATTTGGGAATGACCGCTATGTCGTAGCTGCTCTTCCAGGCTCCCTGGGTCAGGTTCATTTCAAGCATCAAAGCTTTAAAATATCTAATCTTTAGATGGTGAAATATATGAGAGTATTTGATGTGGTCCTATAATTGTTCGCTGTAATCCCGTCCTAATCTGCTCAGTTCAGAGCACAGTTGCATTATGTTTATTGGGATATAGCTTATAGCATTAATGTTTTCCTGTGCAGATTGATCTATAGAGCCGCATCCATCTGTGTCCCTTTTCTAATAGCCAGTTTTTTTCTATGTGTTTTTTTTTTTCCTTTTGTAATCTGTTCAAACTGTAGTGCCTTCTATCTATTACAGTGTGATGGCATATATTCCCATGTCCATCCTTTTTCCAAATTATTTCAGTTTCCACTTGCTTCTTGTTGTTTGCGTAATTTTTGTAGGCTTCTTGCCGTGGTTCTTTGTAGGGTTCCCCCGTGCACAAATGGGGAAGGACTGGAGGATGCAAACCACGGGATGCGTGTGAGGATGTGGATCAAGGTATCCTCATGTGCCTACAGCGTCTGTAGTGTGGAATTTCCTCCTTGAAGTAAGAAATCCCATTTTACTCCTTGGGGAAGAACGGTATCTATTGCCTGTGTGCAGCGTGAGCCCCATCTCCCCGGTGGGGTTTCAGCAGGAGGAGCTCTTTAGCTGCTCGAACGGTGCTGGCGCTTCATCCTGCTGCTTTCTGCCATTGCCAGCCAGAAACACACGTGTGCCTGCACACACGTGTACACACACACGTGCATACACACGTTCCCAACAGTGACAAAGCTGTGTAAAAGCTCAGCATCACCCCGTCAGCACTTCCAGGTTTGCTCACACCTTCCCGTAGGAAGTTCCCTGTGCCATAGGTGGAAAACAGAGCAAGTTTTGTCCTCCCAGTTCATCACCCCAGCAGTAAATCCCAGCAGCTCCTGCCAGTGCCCAGCGGGAATTTGCACACTTGCTGTTGCTTTTCACACACCTTCTGCTCCTGTCAAACTCCTTCTTGAAAGTGGGCATGCCAGATGCTGAATAAACCCCCAGCTCTGTGGGCAGGGTGCTGCCTGCCGAGCCCCCTCCCTGCTCCCGGCAGCGGCGTCGGTGCTGCAGATCAGATCCAGCATCTCTCCCAGGCACTGACTGGAAAGTTTGGGATATTTATGGGTTTATTTATATACAGGCTCGAAGTCTGCGGTCTGTGTGCATGTCCTGGGATGAAGCTCAGTCTGTGCGGTCTTGGTTAAAACACAGGTTTTATATGGGATACGTTGGGCTGACTTTAGGATCTGCTGAGGTTGGGACTTCACCATAAGTTGCACTGACACAAACAGCTGAATGGTGGATCAAAGGGGAGGTGTTTAGGAAAATCCCAGCTGAACCTCCTCTAGCAGCTGTTTCTGGTTTGTTTCAGGACTCCATCCTTTAGGAAATGATCATAAACCCAAGTTTTGAAGAGGTTAACTTCAGTGCTAGGCTGAAGGTGGGACTGTACCACTGGCCATGGTGTGTGCTCCAGCAATGCTGACTCTGTGCCTGGCACTGCAGATGGCCACAGTTCAGGTGGAATAAAAATGGATTTTGGTCTTCAATACAAATCCCAAACTGATGCAGTTGCAACTCTCTTGCTTTGCTTAATTGAAATAAATAACCCAGCACCATGGTGGCTGCTCTTCCAACATCTTTCTCCCTTCCTATAATTATTCCTCCTGCTACATCCCCATCCCTCCCACTGGAGTGCTCCCAGTATGAGGAGAAATCCCCCTTTCCCACCCCAGCAATGCAGGTTGATGGCCCAGTCTTTGCTTAGATAATTCCCTTTATTTTCTCTCTTGGTTATTAATCCTAGTTTGTACACTGATAGTTATTATTAGTGAATTTTCATTGCATTCAGAATTTGCAGAGCATGCAAGCTTGGGGTGATGTAAAGATAAAACTTTTCAGGAAATGTGATATTTTGTCCAATACAGAAGATTCCAATAGCAAAACATTTAGGATAAAAAGTGCCTTTCTGAGACCTGGGGATATTGGGAAGAATTTAGTGGAATCAAAGAGTAAGTGTCTGAGAAAGGGCAAAGCTGTGATGTGATTCCAGTCAAGCTTAATTTTAATACAGAACTGTCAAGCGCAGGGACCCCTCATCAATGGATTGCAGTTCTCTCCTCTTCCTCAGAATTACTCCAGCATCAGGACATAGTTGCCAGCTTGGGGAAGGAGATGGAGATTTAGGTTACAGTTGAAGCCAGCCCTGGAGGAGAGGGTGCTGGCTCCCGGGGTACTGCTATGGGGCTGCCCCACGGCACAGCCCCAGCCTGTGGCTGCTTCCTGGGTCTAACCCCAGTAAATAACATGGGAGTGACAAATCTCCCATGGGGCAGAGCTGGAGCATATGCCCTGCAGCAGTGCTGGGGTGGGGGGAACTCCTGGGCATCCTGTTCTTGGGCCTTCTAGATATAATTTCTAGTGCTGTCTGCCATGAAATACTAAGTGTGACCGATAGTATTTCAGGATGCTCCTTCAGTCATCAACTCTCCTCTCCTCTGGGCAGTTTGTTGTGTCAGTGCAAGTATGAATGGTTTGGGTGTGCTCTGGGGGTACCAGCATCAGCCCTGCACACTCGACGAGCGATGGAGATCCGCCGGTTGACTCTTTGCACCCATCATTGAATCAGGAGTTGGTTTTGTTTGGGGTTTTTTTTTTTACAGTTTAAGCAAGCCAAATGATGAACTGAAATATATTTTCATTATTCTGTCTTTTTCCCCATCCTGAAGTGACCACCTTTCTATTTCATCTCCCCACCAGGCAGAGGCCTCCTGGGTGGGAGTGTGGGCAGCCGGGCTCCCCCCGGCTCTGCCGTGTGCTGCTGCCTGGGGATGCTGACTTGAAAAGCAGTTTTTCCCATGGCTAAACTGCCTTCTGCAGACCTGCTACTCCCTGATAAGCTTTTTTTTCTTTTCTTCTTCTTGTTTTCAGTGTGCATTTTCATAGTTATTTGGCTTCATCCTATGCCTGAAAGACTCCAGAAGACAACACAGCGTTTCTGTAATTCCGGGAGCATGGTTGCTATTTTTTCCTGGGGTGTCTGTGAAGTACACGGGGGTCCTTGGTGTACCCAAATACAGCATGGTGTGGCTGTTGGGGGAACTGCTCATCCTGGCTGTCCAACTGCAGGTGGGGTAAGCAGATTTCCCTTATAGCCTTTGGTTGCCCATCCCAGCTAAGGTGAAGAAATGCACGTTTTTCACTGCCGAAAAGGACACCCCATAGATTGCAAAGAGTAATTGTTCTTTTTCCCTGAGGACTTAATGAGTGTTTATGCATTTGGCAATAAGTAATGATCCCCCTGCAAATCGTTTTGTTAATTAAATGGGCACCATTCCAGTATGAAAGTGGTTGTTTGATACCGTTTGGGATGTGTTTGGAGATCAAGGACTACTTGCCCGGCCAGCACTGGCCCTGGGAAGTACAACGGATCCTTGGCTTGGAAACACTTGGCATTGCTTGGAGATCACCTGAAGACCTGACAGTGTCTTGTATTTAATTTACTAAAATGACATTATGCTGCTCTAAGGTACATTGTGCTCCTGCCTTGGGTGCGAAAATAAAAGTTAAAAAGTCTTTGCAGAAGGTTCTGAAGGTGAAAATAGCAATATTTTCCCCCTTAGTCCAAAGAGAGTGGAGGGAAAATTAGGGAGCTAAAGAGTTCCTGCAGCCCCTGGCTTTTTCCCAGCAGCAGAATTCTCTGCCCTCATCCTTGGGCAAAACAAAATGGGCCCAAAGCCTGCTCTGACAAGACCTCCCCATGGGACAAGTCACTCTGTTCAGGTGAAAAGCAGATTCTAGAAGACCTGAAATGATGATTATTTTTTCTTTAAACTAGCAATGTAGGCTAGTACCGAAGTTGCGGAGGAAGTGCTGACGCAACGCTTTTTGCTGTATCACGTTCCCCAAAGAGAAGTCTGACAGTGTGAAAAGGCAACGATAAAATTAATTGGACTGAAGATCTTGTTAGTAATCTGCTGCATTTCAGCAAATGACATTGTTCCGGGTGATGTGACAATTCTCCTCAATGACTAATTCCAACGGATGCCTTTAATTATTTTGGGAGTGCTGGTCAATGTGGAGAGACCTCTCGGATGCAGGGTGAAGGGTCTTGTGCCAGTTTTACCAGATGTAGCCGATGGGATTCTCAGTATATGTGCCACATACTTTAATAATTAAAAATGTTGTTGCAACTGAAAGAGAGAACCTTTGGAGAAGAATGGAAATCCTTTAAAAAAAAGTACTATTTGGGAAGGTGATATTCCAATAGTGCTTATTGTTCAGTATTGGTTTATATAAGATAATCACTGATGGAGACTGTTTTCATTTAGTTTACTCGCAAAAGAGTGCAGGTCCCCACATTGGCTGGAGATGAATGCAGCTCAAATGAAAGCTGAGGATACCTGAGTGAGTGGGATGTTTGCTGGAGGGGTATTCATTGGAAGAAAGTTTTGTAAAAAAACTCAGTCTCCCATAGCTTGTCTTGATTCTGACCCTCTGCCAGCTCATCTCAAAGATTCAGAAGTTATTGCATGATAATTAGTCATCCATCTGCTATAGTGTGTCCCAGAAAAGGGCAGAATGGAGTTGTGTATTATTCAGCATCCAAGACTGAGATCTTAGCAACATATTTCTTCGTATAAGTTAATTTAGAATTTTAAGCTGTTACAAGTAATGATTGGGTGATATTTGACGTGTATGGATAACAGAATGGTATACATAATTGCCTGAAATCTACTATTCAATAAGCACAGACAAGCTGGAAGAACACAGCCTGGGCTGAATAAATTTATCAGTCAGGTTAGCATTTTCTGGATGCGTGGTCTAGAATATGAGTTATAGCAAAATGGAAAACCACCTGCCAACCTCAGGGCATTTCTCGAACTCTTCACCTTCCTTTAACTATTTTATATTTTTGTAGTAGAAAATGTGGCTGGTTTTGTTTAAGAGCTGCTGCAGGGAGGCAGGTTTGTGGCTGGCAGCCATGGGCTGTGTTCGGGGCAAGCGATGGGGCCAACATCACTTCCTTCAGTGCCCCTGGACCAGGCTCTGCCTCACCGGGCTGCTCCAGGAGAGAGATTTCCCTCTAAAACCCCTGAAATACAAAAAAATTGAGTAAAGTGGTGAACAACATGTCACCACTTGCTGTCTGGTGTCCCTGAGCCTGGCACACCAACCCTGTGTGTCTGAGGATATTGACAGGGCACCCAGGACCACGCTGCTGTTGTTGGGGATGCTCCTCTCTTCTGGGCCCGGGGTACATTGCTTAGAAAGTGGGATATCCATGTCAGGGCCTTCAGTCTCACTTCAAGAGGGAAAAAAAAAAAAAAAAAGCAAGAAATCCTCTTGTACTGTGCAGTGGAGCTCTAAGTGTAGCTCTAAGTTTTTTCATCATGTTCAATGTATTACCATACAATGTATTAATATAATGGTAATTTCTGGAGCCTGTCTTGTAAGCCACTGGCTTTCAGTCATCTGAGAAATTAAATTGATAATATGAAAAATGAAATTACCTGGTTTGGAGTGGGGAGTAGTGCAGCTGATAGGGTGAAAGGCAATAAGCTGGTGGATGTTTTCCATCTACAGGGATAAGCGACTGATTAATTGAATTGGGCGCTCCGTAGGTTACATCCCCTTTGTGAGACACAGAAAGCTCTAGGTCTCATTTTCAATATTGATTCTTTCACGTTATGTTAAGTGACAATTTATTTAATATTGTGTAGAGCTGGATAACAATTGAAAAGCTCTTTGGTAGCAGGCGGCTTCCTCAGTACCCTGCGGCTGCACCAGAGGTGCTGTCGGCTCTCAGTGGGTGCTCCTGCTGCAGCATCTGCAGGGCTGGCAAGTGGGTGCCTTGGACACTCGGGGGGCTTGAAAATTAAGTGGGAGTTTGTGAGTGGATCTCTGTATCATGTATTGATTGCATGTATCATACAGAAATGCATGCAGAAAAAGAAAAGAGGAGGGTTCTGAAACCTGGTGGGTTTAGGAAGTTGGAACAGGTGAATTTTGGTCTTCGATGCTTCTTATTTTTAAAGCCCTGTTTCTGCAGGGCACCCTGGGCAGCTGTGGTGAGGCCATAGCTGAGGGACTCTGCTCTGGGTGCTCAGCTCCTGCTCTGCCAGAGCAGAAACCCTCAGCAGCACTGCCCGCAGGGAAACCGTCTCACACATTTATTACCCTGCTGGCATCTGGCTCAATTCTAATTAGCATTAAGCAAAGCTAGTGTATTTTTCATGCCAGTTTTGATTCGGTTATTGTTTCATCACATCCTGAAGAATCTGTAGCACGAACACTGGGGACAATCCTTGTGTGAGAGCAGGGCAGCTTTTACAGTTTTGCTTGGAGTGTCTCCCCAGGACTGGGACAATGCTGCCTTATTTATACCCTGGCGTTAACGCTTTGCGTGAGTCAGCAGGGCCAGCAGCCTGGCTCTGTTTGCCCATGCTGCTACGTTCCCAGTTTTGGTCTTTTCTGGGAGGATGGAGCCCTCAGAGCCTGGTCGGCAGGCATGGGGCTGGAATCATAGAATCATATGGGGTTGGAAGGGGCCTCTGGAGATCATCTAGTCCAACCCCCCTGCCAGAGCGGGTCTACCCAGAGCATGTTACATAGGAATTTGGCCAGGCGGGTTTTGAATGTCTCCAGAGGAGACTCCACCACCTCTCTGGGCAGCCTCTCCCAGTGCTCTACCACTCTCACAGGAAAGAAGTTCCTCCTCGTGTTTAGGTGGAACTTCTTATACTCAAG
>BJBW01002849.1:393-104546 GCA_004320125.1 Scolopax mira
CAAGGTTCCCTTTGTTGTCCCAATCTCTAATTCCTACCCTTAAGCTTTCTACCTGGTCATAGCTATTCTTTAGCAACAGTTCTTCCATTCTAGCCACTACTTTACAGAGAGGGCAACAACTCCACCCCTTCTTCCTCTCCTGTCCCTTCTGAACAGTTTGTAGCCATCAATGGCCATACTCCAGTCATAGGTCTCGTCCCACCAAGTTTCCATAATTGCTAAATACAATAGCTAATGACAACCACAACTGTAAACTTCATTGCAAGAATAATTACAACTTACATATGGATTTAGAAAAAAACATAAATAAATATCAAAATGTATATTTCCAGCTAAGCAACAAAAAAAGACTGGTGTCCTCATTACACACTCAATAGAATTCAGAATTACAAACCTTTGAGAAGGAATAAAAGATGTTCACAACCAGTGCTCTTCATAGCACTTACAACAGCCTCCCTCAGCAGGAGCCTCTCACGGATGGCAGAAAAATAACAGTAGATAACGTTTAAACTGATTAACACATTAGTGCCTTCTCTGTTGCACACAGAAGAAATTTTTGTTCTGCAGAGGATGACATTAAGAAAATGAAGTAACGGTTCATTCGTCTTGTGAGCAACAGTGGTCATTTTATCACCTGACTAGAATTATGTTTGAGAACACCGGATAAAAGGTATAAAAATTTACTATCAGAAAATGCAGCTTACTTGAACTCCACCTATTTTTAGCTACTTGTGCTATTAATCAGCAGCGCAGATCCCCACCAGGATAACAAGACTAAGTCTGATACTCAACAAACAAGAAATGGAACAGAAAACACAGCATGAGCAAACGAAAGATGACAGCCATAATACAGAAAACAAAACAGACCATGAGAGAACCTTGCTTTACAGAAAGAGAAGAACACAAACTTCCCTGTAATAAGAGTGTACAAGTGACCAGAAGCCAGAGTAGAAAAGATTGTACTAACGTAAAAATTAGCAAATCAAAAAGGAGTTCTGGAGTGCTAAATTAAAGCAAGTGTATTATTCAGTGTTTTGGAAGAAAGAGAGAAGAAATGTTTTAGAAGAAATTTGAAACTAGGAATCAAACTGTCAATGTGTAAGAAGCCCAAGATTAATTTTTGATATTTGAGAAATGTTTATAAAATTAATTTGCTTTTACTTCTTAGTGAATGAAAAAAAAAATTAGACAAACTCAATTAAAATCCTATATTGAAGATATTGTCTCCAACCTACAGCTGTATGACCTTCAGATTTTCCCACACACTAGTTGCATTTCATGGCACACATCATCTCTGCAAACAGAGGTATACACACAACAGAAAAATACAAGATTTTACCTGAACTCATATTTCTAGTAATTCTTTTCTTCATAAATACATAATTAAAATCCAATCAATTTTGTATTGGGCATTCCTTGCACCTTATAATTTTTCTCATTCAAAGATTGATTTCAAAATAAAAATTAAAAGAGATTTTTATTGCCTTGTGCACTTTGCTCCTAAATATTTTTACCAGACAATATACTACTTGAATGAAACAAAGTCACATGCTAAGAGTAGAAGAAACAAAACACTGAAGATGATAAATAATACACAAACTTTGAGCACAGGTCAGAAAGCATCTTATCATAGGCTTCTATGTTTAAAATGAATTTGCACTATACATTTTCCAGTAATCTTGGCATGAAAAGAGACTTTCGAAAGAAACTAGTTCCTAGTGACTTTTTTTGGAAACTTAATGTTGAAAGCTTACCTTGATTTAATTAATCTGTATAGTTTCCTAGTGAGCAAGACGTTAGATCCCATAGATTCAATTACATTTCCATGCCAGGAGCAAGAAATAATATATAAATAAATAAATGAATAACTTCTCTGCTCTGCCAGAGAAAAAAATGCTTAATGAATCCAAAGTTATCTAAAATATTTAAAGCCTAAATAAACCTTCACCAGTCACCCTAATAAGTTCTTAAATTGCCAGGTGACAATGCATCTGCTGCACACATCTTTTCTTCTAGAAAAAAGGATGTAGAGGGTATGTTTGCCATACACCATTTAACACCACCATATTAATTTGCTAGGAATGTCTTTACAGATTCTTTCCAGATTGTGTACTGGAACCCTGAAAAATTACCCAAACCAGCACACTTTGTTAGGATGTGGGTGTACTGCTACCAAAACCAGTGGTAAATAACATCTGCATTTGATTATAGCACTCTTTATCCATAAAAAGGAAGGTCAACATATCATCTGAAAGAGATAACAAGACATCAAGAGTCTGAGAGGCCTTCTGAGTCCTCAGCTGCTATATACTTATACTGAAATTCCTGTTCCCACTCTGCTCACTGCAGACTGGAGAACAATATCCAAAATATTTAAATTACCACTGGAGGTTAACTCCCCCGAAGATGTAGCACAAGGACTGAATATATGACAGACAGTCTGGTTGCCTTAGGGAGGAAATTTTGTCTACCAGCAAGCACCACAGTTGTCATAGCATCATTCAAAACAACCAGAACAATCATCAGCAACTCCTACACTTGCATTTCTTGGACAATAACATGATGGTTGACTGTTACCAATGTCTTCTGCAAAGACTATCCACTCCTCTTTTAGGAGAGAAAACATCTACGTTTGTAAAAATATGTACAAGTCAGCAGTTAGGACAATTTTCTTTAATAATAAAGACATCATGAACAACAGCTCGTTTTTTACTGACTCTATTATAAAAATAGACTAATTAAGACATACATTGACAAAAATAGTGCTGTCTCCTAGTCAGCTGCCACAATTGTGTAACCACCAGGTTCAGGCCAGGGCAGTTTTGAGGCAGCTTCCAATGCTCTGACAAACAACCTTGTCTGCTCCACTAACAAGGAAACGGCATCCAGTCTCATCCCACTGGGCTACTCCACAGCACAGGACAGGGAGCTTTCCTCAGACTTTTATGGTTACAGGGATAAACAAAGGTACCTTAAATGGTGCTTCCTCTCAGAATGAACCCAAAGCATCATTATAGGCCCTACAGAGCCCACAGGTCTCAGCCCTCAGCATTATACTACTGAATACCAATCTGGGAAAGCCAGAGAGGTAAATTTACGGAATTACCAGCAACGCAGGTGACCGCAATTGTTTCAGTTCAGAAAGGAATGGCATATTCTCCTACTGTTCTCACAGCCTGGCTGAAGTCAGTGCTTGACTGAAGACCAGATGGCTAATCCTAAAGCCAGAAAAAAATGAGGAAGTCTTTGGAAGAACACGTCATTATTTCCATTAAAGTAACATTTAGGATTTCCTACACAGAGAAGAACCCAACAGTGAGTCCCTTGCAAGCATGCCTCAGAGCATATACACCTTAATTACACATTAGCATTTCTGTAAATTTAAGTTCCAGGTATTCATTGCATCAAATCTGAAAGCTAAAGAGCAGTAGATGTGACCAAGTAAACTTAAATAAAGACTTACACACTGAACAGAGATTGATTGAGACAGAGATCTGTGGGAAAATTGTCTCTGAGTACATCATTTAAAAATTATCACAGTGTATGTATGCAAAGGAAGCAATTTAACATAGTTGTTTTACAGCTTAAAGTGATAAATGCTACAGCCAAAGATTTGGCCACAGATAATAAATTTGCCACAGAGAAGGCTAATGGTTTCCTGAGCTACATTTGAGGGTTTTGTCCAGAAGGCTGAAGGGATGATCTTTCCCCTCTACTTAGCACTGGTGAGGCCATACCTGGAGGACTGGGTCCAGTTCTGGGCTCCTCCACACATGGACATACTGGAGAGAGTCCAACAAAGGGTCACAAAGATGATAAATGGACTGAAGCATCTCACCTATAAGGAAAACTGAGAGAGCTAGGGCTTTTTAATCTGGAGGAGAAGGCTCTGGGGAGATCTCATTAATATGTAGGGATATCTGAATGGAGAGTGCAAAGAATATGGAGCCAGGCTCTTCTCAGTGGTGCCCAGTGACTGGACCAGAGGCAATGAGCACAAACTGAAACACAGGAAGTCCCCTCTTAACATCAGGAAACACTGTTTTACTGTGAGCATGACAGCACTGGCACAGATTGCCCAGAGAGGTCATCTGGGCATGGTCCTGGGCTCTAGGTGGCCCTGCCTGACCAGGTGGCTTGGACCAGATGACCTTCAGAGGTCCCTGACAACCTCAGCCATTCTGTGATTCTGTGAAAAAAGCTAACTCACCAGCTAAGCTGAACTCAAAGAAAATCACTTCTGGGTGCCCACACAGAGTGAGTGTGTGATAAATGTGGCACAATAAATCCCTTTTCATAATTCAGTTTATCTTTCTGTGTGCACATGCAGAGAAAACTCCAAGAAATATTTTTGCATTTTGGGGATGTGTTTTGTTTACTTTTTTGTTTTAAGGGAGAAAAAAAAATTATCTAATTAACTGTATCAAATCCTGTGCATCAGTAGCTGTCTCTGATGGCTTTACCACTTAACCTATACGTAGTAGAAGATTGCAAGACTGTCACTGCATCAAGCTAACCTTGAGCTGGGAATTCATTTCCAGTAGTCCATTCTTTCCCCTCATATGACTTTAACAGATTTCAGGCTTTTCTTCTGCAAAAGTGGTATAAAGTTACACTTGGATGGTTCATTGTGTTATTCCATTTTGAAAATAAAAAATGCAAAGAACATCTTCAATTCAAAATCAACAAAACATTTCCTTCTATCCAAAAGTTTAATCAGATTGCTAACAACTTCAGAATATTTATTCCACAAACTTGAGTAACTGAGCATCTTAGTACTTTCATTTCAAAAATATTGAGTACCACATGATTGCATGTATTTCTTAAAAAATTTTTCTACTTGAAGTTATAAACTACATGCAAGAATGTAAGCTAAAGCAACTGGAAAGGCATGTTCCAGAAAGCACAAAAGATCATCAACAAAGACATTAACATGGCTTGTGACACAATGTTGCACAAGAATAAAACAAAATCAAAATAAATAGTCCCTATTTGCTCTCCTCTTTTTTTTTTTTAAATGGGTACATATGTAAATAAAATATCTTAATTATTTAAAAATAGAAACACAATTTTCAAGTTGAAAGCACTTCTGCATTTCCTTATATGTTTATAAAAATTTTCCTAACTTTTTCAATAATGAGAAGGCAAGTGCACATAACTAGAAGCATATCACTATTTCAGTTTTAAGACTATTCAAGGAGAAGAGACATCACACTTAAGGGGATTCCAAGTTGTCAGCAGTCCTTTATTTTCCACAGCTAGGTCTTTGCCAAACCATTTAAAAGCATGCTTGCTATTTTGCACATCACTAACACCTACCCATCCTTCACATTTCACTCCTCTAGTGCCCTTTTGTATTATACATCAAAGCACAGACCTCTTAAATAGAACGTTGGAAAAAAGAGAGACGCTCTAATGTTACTTACATTCCATCACACTGTTACTCCTTGCTTTTACTTGTCATTCTCTTTGAATCTCCTATTGATGGGACACATTGGGATGTGGATATACTACAGATGCAGTATGATTCATCAGGAGTATATGGCTCTTCTTTCAACACAAAAATGCTTTTAGAAGATACCCAAGTTCACTGACTCAATGTTTCTCACTAGGAGGATGTTTTAACACTGGTTTTCTTAGTTTTCTCGTGCCAGAGTAGTGTTGCCATTTTCCCTGCATCCCTGTTTCTTAGGTCAAGTAGCATGTTATTAAAGCCCCTTTTGGTGTAGGCACCAAAGTGGGCTAAAGTAAAATATGCTTCTGATAAAATCTTAGTGCTGCTTGCTAGACTGTTTGGTTCATTCTACCTTCTTTAAGATAAACACAGTATTTGAATTAGTTTCCAAATTATACGAGTTAATTTTAACAAACCCTGACAATATTTGATCTGACGAATAACTGAAAACAGCAACCTCAACAGGATAAAGCAGTAAAAAGAGATAAAATGACAGAGAGCAAAATAAAAATAATCCTGATAGTTTCAGACTAAAAGAATATGTAATTAAGGATTTAGAAACAGGAGTGGCAGAAAATCCTCATAGCTGGTAGAAATGTCATTGTAACTAGATCTGACAATCGTCTTGAACTTCTGACACCTGACAAGTTAATTGAGTCATTTGCAACCCATTACCTGCTCCAGCTACTTTCATTTTCTAAGAAACAAATACCTGGCCCGGAGCAAATCGTCCTATGACACTAGAATATAGTAGCTCATTGGTGATGAGTAGCCTTGAGGAGATTCTATTGTGGATCTATCTTGAGTAGAAGAGAACATAATTATCTGCAGAGACACAGAGAAGGAAAAAAATTCTGGAAAATAATAAATCCATGAGCACTGAATACTGGCACAGAGTGGCACGATCACAGTCGTGATTACTCATTCCTGCTCCTTTCCCCTCAGGCTAGTTCTGCTGGTTCTCCCAACCTGCAGAGGAAAGGGGCAGCACGAGAGTGGCAGAGTGGGAGCAGGAAAGGATCGCCAGCTCAGTAGAAGGCAGATGAGCAGGACAGCTTGTGTGGCAGCAGGGTAATTTTGTGCTAGTTTAACATGTGCATGGAACTACACTGTTAAGACATATCATATCATATCATATCATATCATATCATATCATATATCATATCATTGCCAGAATTGAAAAGTTCCATTGTGTTTGATAGTCCACTTCCTTGGAATTCTCAAGAAGAGTATTCAGATGGACTATTCCAAATCCTTGACTGGAGGTTATGGCCAAACTGAAACCCAACTCAGCACCTGTGTTCCTTTTAAATAGTTTTATCTCTCCTGCAAGCCCTGTGCCTGCTTGCCACAGGATGATCCTGGCTTCCATGGATCCATATATTTGTCTGGAGTAACTTTAGCTGCCGTTTTTACCCTTTCAAGATAGTAAGAGTCCAAAAGAATGATCAAACAACCCTAAGCCTGTGCATGTTCATTACTCTGTGTAGTTTTGTCAGGTTTGCTACTACATATAAAGCACATAGATATTCACGTTAAAGCCAACATACACATACTCTGTAAAGTAATATTAATTTTGCTGTTTCAAATGTTTGAGGAAAAATCTGGCTTCCAGTGTTTCAAAAAGATTGTCTAGAACCCCCTGCTCACTCGCTGTCTCAAGCAGTAACTTTGCAGATGTTTCACAACTGAAAACTTCTAAGTTACACTAACTTGTAGCCCTCGTGTGAATGCACAAATTTTGTGTAAACCAGACATCTGATACGAAATATTAAAATCTTTTTCTCTAATATTTTTTCTTAAGTTGTAGAATGTGATCTATGCCTTCTTTCAGTTTCTTGAAACACCTCTATTCATCACAGAAATCAGGCAAAAATCACAATTATCCAAGGGGGTTTAGGCTGAATTAGTGTGAAAAAAAAGATTACTACTGTAGCCAACCATCAGATTGTATTGCCAGCAGTGAAAAACAGAATAAAATAAAAAATAACATAAAATAGGCTTGGACAATAAAATTCCACCACTCAAGATTATGGAAAAAAACTGTAAAACATGATCTAGAGCACACAAAAAATGGATCCTGATTTTAGGAAGTGTCTCGTAATTTTTCCAATTTTTGCAATTCTGAGTTGCTATGACTTCAAATTTTTTAGACACTACATCATTTCTACTTTTTTATTTATCAGAATCAATTTTCTAAATTCCTAACATATTATGGCATGCCTCTATCCCCATTTCTATTTGGAAACTACTATTAAAAATTATAGTAGTATATAGAAAAGTAGATAATGTTTTTTAAATCGTATTTGAATGGCATTCTATAATGTAAACACTAAAAGATGTATGAGCAACAGGACAAGTAACCAGACATGGAAAAACTACAGCAACGTAAAAAGAATTCAAGATTAGAGAAACACACATTGTATGAAATGGAATGACAGAAATAATTACAACCTACACCTTAAATTTGACTAAAATTCTAAATTAAATTTTAAAATGGTCACAAAGGTTCTATCAAACATTATTCCAAATACAGAAACCTGAGAAATCAAGTTAGAGTGGCAGTGTTAGCATATTTATAAACCTCTAAAATTCCAGGGTGTAGATAGAAGAAATTTCTTTTTGTCCACTCTGATTCGTAGCAGTGAATAGTTCAGAACAGTTTGCTTTAAAAGCAGTTCAGTAACCAAACCAAATGTGACAGTCACAAAACCATCAGATGAATGATAACTGCCTGCTGCAGGAGGTCAGCAGTTTAACTCATCTCTGGGTTTCCATTAAATTCAAGAGATAAATTTACCATATCTACAGGACATACTTAAAAGGCAACAGAAACATGTCACCTTATTTGTGTAGAGGTGAACAGACGACAGAGATGTCTGAAAGCTGTGCATCCTGAGAGATACTACATAGTAATGTGTCATAATAGAAAGCAATAATACAAGACACAGAAAATATCTTTAGAGAGTGAAGAATACATTTTTCTCCTGATTGTAAATATTTAAAGTTAGGGAAAAGATACCACAATTTATTGGTGATTGTCAGAGGAACAGAAGAGGAATTTTTCTCACTGGTAAATCACTGCTCTGTCTGCCAATAAGCAATCAGTTATTCCACACAGTTGCATCTCAGCTGTTCTTACTTGTCCCTGTGATGCATCTACACTTTGAAAAAAAGTATCCAAATACAAAATTTGTAGTACTTTGTAATTAGTGCAGTTTTTTTCCTTAAACTCTAATGCAGTTACTATTGTAGCTGAGTGGAATCAAATATTATTGACCAAATTCTATCACAACATACTTTATGCAGAAAAAAAATCAAAGTAATCATGCAGGCCCTGTGATGATGAAAGCTAGCAGTGCAGAGGCAGAAAATGGAGTCCTTTGGGATGGGAGAGGTAAGAATGACATCTGGTATCCTGCCATAGCGATGCTCTCTGGGCTGGTCGAACTTCATCCAGAGCACAAAATGATGGGTAAAAAAATCCCAGATGACCTCAACTTCAGAAGCAACTGGTATATATCATCACAGTTAAACCTTTTGTTTTCAAAGCTGCCAGCCCTGCTCCAGGCTGTGTGCAAAATTAGCTACTTAGGCAAAAAGAAGAAAAATGGAGATGAATTAAACCTAACAGACAGTGGAAAGAGAAGTAAAAAATTATAGAAAATCAATCCAGAAAGTCTAAAACTTTACTAGATTTTGTTACATTTTTTTACCCTAAACATAAAATTATCATCAAATTTCAATTAATATTATTGAAATGCATTATCCATATCAATAATTAGAATCATAAGCATAATGAAATAAAGAAAATGAGCATCTTAAAAGTAAAATATAACTTACATGATGATATTGTTTCTTTACACTTGAAAAGCTACCTTAGTTCTGATCAAAATTTTGCCAGAGCTATATTCCCATTCACTTCCATCCAAAAGCCTCACAAGTTATATGAGCTTTTTTATCTTAACCATTCTGTCTGTATCAGGCTTTTCCAAGCTGCAGCAATTAATATAATTCTACTCAGATAGCACACACTTACTGTTTCCAAATTTTTACAGTTATTAGCATAATTTGGAGATTTAGAACCACACTTGTTCAGGCAACAAGATCTTTTCATTTCATTAATTTCTAATTTAATTTTTGAAAGTATATCCCATTCATTTCTTTTTAAGTAGAATTAGTATCTGTGTAAACTCATGAATAACTCTTCTTTTTGCTATTTTGTTATAGAGTAATTGTGTTGTTACTCAAATATAGCAATTAAGCAAAAATCAAAACTAAACCATAGGGTAACATGTTCTATTTGTGTAAGTAGTTTTTAAAAGGAAAATACGTAGTGGAGTATATATCACCATAGGACAAATAAACTGCAGGTTTATTGCTACTATTGAAACAAGGTGAAATTTTCCACTCTACTTGATGCCTATAAAATCGTATTCGGGTAGAACTGCCCTCCAGACTCCAGGTACTTCACTTAAATCCTCTGCCCCACATTACTCTTTATTTTAACATTTTGAACAAAACAGTAAAGAAGTTTGAATGAAAGAGTTTTCAAGGGAAGGACATCTGGTGTTTATTGATTTAGAAAACCTTTGTTATCCTTAAATTTCTTCACCCTTGAAAAGGTATGATTATAAAATATTGTAATATTTAGCAAAGTACAAAAGGTAGAACCATGACTACTGTAAAATTTTTTTTTTATTAATCTGCTTCCTATGAAGTTTATTTGACATTATTACAAACTAATATTAGATTAACAATACTTCGTATAGAAATTGTGTTTGCCAACATAGAGGTTGGATGAATAGGAACTCATTTCTCCTTCTAACTATTATGACTAAGGAACATGATCTTAGAATTATGATACAAGATTCCATAAAAATATCATCTCTGTCCTCAGTTATGGTCAAATAAATAAATCCAGAAAAAAAAAAAAATTAGAAGATTTAGCTTGTTCCCCAGCTGAGGGATAGGCCTCAGCTTAAGTGTTTTAAGACAGAAGGCTTAAAAATTCATAAATAGGATGGAAAAAGTAAATAGGAAGAACTAAGTTCACTATCCCTTCAACCACAATAAGCAAATTAAAAAAAAAAACAAAAACGTACTCTTATAAAACTCTAGAAATTATTGCCCAAAAATGTAAGATAGTCTTTGATTTTGGACTCACTGAGCTGAAAATTTCTGAAAGCTAGCAAAGTATACCAGAGAAATGCAGCTTGCCCTATTCTTTTGTACTCTTTTAGGTAAATGCTACAGGTAATGGGCAAAGAGAGCGTATGGGGCTGTATGGGTCCTGAATGTGGCCTAGAAGTGCCCTTATCAAGCTCGCTGGCAGGTAGCGATGTTCCACAGTTAAAAATAGGGCCAAGGTTACACAGAAGCAAATAGAAGGCAAAAATAGATACAGAAGTTCCAAGTACTATTTCTCTGTGGCATATGGTTATGCTAGGATAACCAGGATTTTCAGCTGGATACAAATATTGCAGTGAAGGGATATATATTTTAATTTGAAGATATAGTCAATAGGGTCACCAAGGAATTTTGGAAATAATCCTGAAGGCATATCCTTCACAAAGAATGCTGTAGCTGATAGGTGACCAGTAGACACAAAAGCCAACAGCTGTTCAGTTCACTCTACCTTAACTACCCCCATTTGATCAGCTGAAAAGCCTTCTAGTCTTGACAGATTATAAAGGGAGTTATAAAGGGAGTTTAGAGAACTAATTCATGTACAGACACCCACATGGAGACCTCTAAACATAGGTGTCTCAATCCGTAGCTGAATCCTGGCACATGTAATTCAAATGTGCCTTAACTATTCACATTTAAGTAATGCATATTATAATGTTTTTATGGCTTTGATTGATGACCCTATTTAGCTTTCCAGATAATAGTTGTTTGATGATTTGCCAAAACCAAAATCATACGTACAGATCGTTCTTTGCTGAATTGATTGATTCAGGACTTATTTTCAAGATCACGTCTGCCCCATTTGCAGATGTTCTGTTCTTCTTAATAAGGACAGGAAAACTGACAAGTCTTGTTAGAAAATTCATATCACTTCTCTTCTGTTATTGCAGTCTGCAGCTTGTCTGAAAACTCGCTGCTGCTATTCATTCTTTCAGTCAGAACCAATAAATCCCAGTCTTCAATTTTTATTTTCAGATAGGATTTTCAAAGAGACCTAAAGGATTAGACTTCTCGGCTCTCGTTAGCAGTCACTGGGAACTGGGCTTTTAACTGTCTGAAACTCCTTATCTCACTCCTATAAGCTTTCACATCCTGCAACTCTGACTCAATACAGACAGCAGGTCATTACTGAAGTATGATTTAAAGGACTGTTTTGAAATCAAGGAGCTGCTTACCTGACCACAACCAAAGCTGATGTCTGTACCATTACATTATACTTATGGTTCCTTCACACATAACTTCAAATGCCAAGCTAACTCTGGGATGCTGGTACTTGTTCTTTCAGAATGCTTCTAAAAATAAATGAAATGGCCCAGCAACAGTTCTCTGACCCTGGTATTGATTAGCACAGCATGGCTCACATCCATTTGGCTGACTTCTCTCTACTCCTATCTCCTTGTCCTCCAAAACAGAACAGCTGCATCCTACCTTACTCTTTGCAGTGGCCTTTGGCCCATAATATATCCCCAGTCCTTGCTGGGGACTGTCTGGAGAAGTGCTTATGTAACACTCCAAACTCAGCTATGGACATGAGCATGCCAGCAAGCATGGATGATCATAAATCTCTGCTCAGTCTCAAATTTTGTTCATGAAGAATGTATTAACAAAGACATAACTTCATGGTCCTAGAGTAATGATGTAGTTTGGGTGACAGTTGGATTTTTTTAGACTGAAATAAGGAAAAGTAGATCTCTTGATAGTACATTTCACTGGAAGTTTGTTTTTTTTCCAGAGCAATTATATTCTTCCCTGGGGATGTATCTTTCTTTGTCCTTTCTTAGCCTGAAGACGTAA
This sequence comes from Scolopax mira, assembly GCA_004320125.1. Taxonomy (NCBI): domain Eukaryota; kingdom Metazoa; phylum Chordata; class Aves; order Charadriiformes; family Scolopacidae; genus Scolopax; species Scolopax mira. Next base: position 12,833 of record BJBW01002849.1, read on the forward strand.
TGACATTCTCTGAAAATGAAGAAATCACTCAAAAATCACTTAGTCATCTCTTCAGTGTGGCAGTCTCTCTCTGCTGAGGGTTGGCAGTGTGAGTTTCAGAAGAGAGCTCTTAACAAATGTATTTTGAGAGGTGTCTATTTAATTCACTGTCACAGTATAAGTGTCAAAATAAAAAGGTGAAGACCTAGAGTCTCAACTACATGGAAGTTTAACTATGTCTTTGAAACAGATGCCCAAATCCAGACAGGAGAGAGAGGTTAGAGTGCTGCTTCTTCTCCACTCCCAGTTACTGCTGTGTATTTCCAGACTTGGTGCCTTGCTTCTCTTAAGAGTCCCATTTTTCTATCAGATTTCTTCTTTAGAAAACCGTTGTCTAAACCGAAATTGCTTAGCCAAACAATTCACATGCATTGCTGGCACAGGCAGTCCTAAAAGTGACCAAGTTCTTCTTTGGATGTGGTCCTCAACACTTTTGCTGCCTTCTCTTGTCTAATTCAGATATCATTTCCACTTTTCCTATGCTATTCTCATTCTCAGACCCTCATATTTCTCTGCTTTCAGTTGTCTCATTTTGAAAACATCAATTGTTCCTTAAACAATATGACTCTTTATCTCATGTTCTCCCTTTCACCTCTTTCTTCTATAACTTTTCTGAGGGCAAAGTCTTCCTTGTCTTAGTTCTGTTATCTCTCCTGCCAAACATTAAAAAAAAAACCACCTGTTGCCTTATTACCTCATGATTCTATCCCAATCGCCCAATCCTCTTCCAGACACTCAAATCATGTCTTTTATATGTGAGTTCTTCCTTGCAAAAACCACTGTTTCACTGCTGCCCTCTCAGGGCTGAGAGTTTTTTTCTCTCCTCTTAGAAGCAAGGCAGCTCCAGGCCAGCTCACTGACAGGAGCTGGTATGAAAAAAGCTGGAGTTGTGGGCTCCCCGCTCTGTCTTTTGGGAACTGCTATTAAGCTGAGACCCTTGGCCCCAGCCTGAACTGTGCTGCAGCTCTGCAGCCACCATTCCAATGCCTGGGCATGCACCCAATTGATTCAGACCCTGACCCGGACCTTCAGACTTAATACCCCAGCCTGATCTCAGGCCTTTCTCATCACTATGGGCTTGCTCAGTGGCCTGGACTCTCAGCTAAATCTGCAAGGTCACCAGATGTGCCCTGCTTGTCTTACTCAGGTGCAGTGGGTCACTGTCGGTGATGCTGCTGCCTCTGCCAGCCTTGTTTCTGTCCTCAGCTTCTGGCTCACTTTCCCTTTGGGAGCAGACTGCCTTTGCTCTTCCCTGGCAGATTCCTTCTGAGCCATTTTTTATTCAGACTTTTACTTCTGCTGAAATAGCACTTGGCTTTTATCATCTAAGGGACAAACACATTCAAACAGCTTTTGCTTCTTTCATTATTGTTCTGAACTACTTTATTTAGATGGTCTATATCAGTCTTACCTTTAATTAGAAGTAATTTTTGGTCTTGTAATCATACAATCAAGTGGGTTTTTTTCTCTTTTATCTCTTAGCAATCTTTCAGGAAATATGATGATTATAATCACTTTCCTTTATTAATAGGCATCTCCCAAGAGTCTAGTAATCTCCTTCTTAGCACTTTCTAGTACTTTCCTTCTTTCACATGCCTTTTCTAAAATGGTTTTCTCCTGTAAAGCTACAGTTTCTGTTCTTAAATTAAAGGCATGCATTTCTAGGTTATCTCCGTTTCTTTACTACTTCTTCTTGGCTTAGTTCTATTGACTCCATGGAGACAAATAATTAAACACAAATATGCCTGCTTCAGTTGTCACCTCTGTTTACTACTACTTAAAAGTTTTTTTCTACCCACCTGCACTCCTCTTATAATTAAAATGTGAAGATGTACTATGAGATCTTGACTTGGTGAGAACTGTTCAATCTTTTGATACTTCTAGAAATACTGTTTTGTCTTTGGCTTTCTACATTTTCCCATATTTACACCATTTCAGTTCTATTTCAACATCTCGTATTTCTTTTTAACACCCCTTCAAAAGACTGAACAGTCACCAACTTGTTTTGTTGCAAAAGCTATTTCATTGCTATACTCTTCTTTTTTCTTATCTAATTCTTTAGCAAATAAAAGATGTCAACATGAGATGCAAGCATCTAATTGTTTTCTTCACCTGAAAGCTTCAACGATTCTCTAAAGCCCCTCCTGTCCTTTCATGCACTGTAATACAGTATTCTTCTCCATAATTTTATCATAGAGAAAGCAGAATAATTCTGCAAAAATTAGATTAAATTAGAAAGTACAACTAATTTTATTTTTAATACCATTTCTTTCTTTCACAAAACAAAAGATTGCATAAAAAAAAGAACCCTGTTAATTTGGCCTTTGGAATATGTCTTTATTGAGAACATTTATTATCAATGATTCAATCTTTTTATGAAAGAATTTATACTATTATGATCTGCATTTGTGTGAAACCCTTTACTCTGAGTCACTCAGCTGATGGCTACTTTCCAAAATACTGGAATTACTCACCACAGATCTACTGCAGTGACAGAAATCTAAGTTTTAAATAATAGATTTAGGAGCCTATATTATATTATGGCTCATAAGATGTTTTACCATAAAATAGACATTAAAGATATGTGTGCAGTTCAGCAAACGTACAGAACTCAGGAATAGGGTGACACATGACATGAGAAATTTAAGGTTTTCTGGAGCTTCAAAAGTTGGGATCCAGTTTGCAAAAAGTTAGTCTTTTGATCACAGAAATCTAATCTTTAATATCATAATTATTATTACATTCAAAGAGAATGTTAATTGAAAGTCTTAATCTGTTTTTCAGAGCAATAAATAAACCTGGTGATAAACTAGAGATTTTCCCTGACAAGCAAAAGTAACAGAGAATGCATTATCTTCTTTTCACCTTCTACCCTTCTTCTTCCTCCCTCTTCTGATATTTCAACTTTCTACCAGGTTCTGCATATTAAATACAGACCAAAGAAAGGCGAGGGAGGGCAACTCTGACCTAAAGAGTTTCCTCATCTTTCTGAGCTCCAAGCAGAAATTATATATTGCTTTCTGAATACAATAAGGGGAGAAGGATCTGGGAGAAATTTTGATAGACTGGCAGCAAAATTTTGAGGATCTCATTAGCAGAGGCAGTCCTGGGGGAGTGGAAAAGGGTTACAGTTAACAATCTTGTTGCTTTTTGTGTTCTTCAGAATTCATTAGGGCAGAACTAGGCAGCATTCCTAAATTCCCCTAATTTTGTCAATAATTAACAGCAAAGCATGGATCCAAGCTCATCATGAGAATTAGTGGCCTTATCACTACGATGAATTAGCTTCTCAAAGTTTTTAATTTAGTAAAATTGCACTGACTCTGGGTGAGGGGTGGGGCAGAGAATAGAAGAGAGAAAAATGATTAATTTTTTTTCCAAGGGCAGGGAAAAATATAAAATCTATTGTGAAAATGTTCATATTTTCAGCAGGTCTTAAATAAATAGCCATGGATATCACTTGGACAATCATGGCTCATGCTCCCATCTTCAAATAGTTTTATTTCATAAACATAATGGCAGATGTGCATTTGTGGCAACATGAGTGGTGAAGTATATTCTGATGGAGAACTGGACTGCTAACCAGACAGTTAGTATTATGTCTTTTCTTCATTAAGCTGTTTGTATTTGGACAGTAAGATAATTAGAAACTTATCATATAGCTAGACTGCCCTTTCTAGTATGAGATCAAGATATCACAGATTTAGTGGGAGGAGGCGATACCTTTGCTTATATTGGGGTTTTTGGGGGGATTTGGTAAAGTTTTCATTTCACCAAAATACCCTTACATTCAGTCTTTTTCAATCTAAATATGCCAATAACAATATGAAACTACACAGAATATGATTGATCTTAGTCAAGCTTTATCATAAATTAGGAAAAATTTCCCCAGAATGTTGTAAAAAAAAAAGAGATTCAGCAATTTTGCATTTTAAAAAGTAATTTCTGGGATTTCAAGTCATGAATAGTGTCTCACTATACACTGAAGAAGCTGTCTACACTGTAGAAATAAGACAAGTATAAACTCATTACTTTTCTCGGACCTTTGGAGGACTTACATATTTGAGGAGTTTTTTAATATAGGCTTACAAGCACTGTCATAAATTATTCAGACTTGGATTTTATATTGGATTTGTTCCATAATGCGGTGATCAATCTGTGCTACTTTCAAAAGTGAGAACGGCAGTTTGTGGGAATTACAGAAGTTAATAAATTCTGTTTTAATTGTTTCTAGTCTGTCACTGTGGGTCAGACAGTGGGTCAGACATTTGGCTTATTACTGCCTACTGCAATCACAATTTTGCCGCATATTCAAGAATCAGTTTCTTGGTTCCTTCTTAGGTTTTTATTTAATGAGGTACAGAAGACATTTCCCATGTATAGATGATTCTATAAGTCCATTTCCTTGCAAGTTTTGCTCAAGATTTCATCATTAGCAGATAATTACTGATAACCCTTATTTTCTGTCATATTGCTCCCCAGTTCTCACTGCAGTCATAGAAAGGCACTTCCTTTGACACCTAATTCACAACCACAACTGTTTTAATATTAAATACCTTGCTAATTTTTAGTGGATTGAGAATAGCCTATTTTGCTCAGGAGATAGCTTGCATGTAGAGCAGTATGGTCAAAGAAAATAAATGACTGTGCCCTCCAGCTAAGAATAAATGGCATCTCCTGCAGCTGAAGTAAATGTGTCAGTAATACTATTAGTGTTAAAAAAAAAAAAAAAAAAGGAAACCTTTTACAGGAAGTTAACACATAGGAAAAAATCTTCCTTATCAGTTTTAATGAGATGCAGTAACATCAACATTTATCATCTTAAATATTTGTAAATTTTTCTATTTGTTTTCCAATATCATTAACACCTTTTTTTAAACTAGATTCTTTTCAATCATCTTAGTATTTCTCCCTCTACCTTCACATTCTTCATTGTACTGTTGCTGTTCTGAGCCTTGTCTCTCTCTAAAATTTGGGATCAGTCCTTCCAAAATTTGCATTACTTAAAGTTGATTATAGCATTCTGGAAATAGATATTCAGCAGTTGATAGTAGTAGAATAGAATAGAATAGAATAGAATAGAATAGAATAGAATAGAATAGAATATTTCCATTAGAAGGGACTGACAATGTAAGTCCAACTGCCAGCAGTATGCAACTATATCAAGTATGCAGCTTAGCAGGAAGTTGCTAGTTAACCTTCTAGTATTTTTACATATGGAGAATGCATCACAGCTAGTATCCACATTAAAAACTGCAGGTAAAAGCTTCCTTTTTCCTTTAGTGTAAATTAAACTTCTAAAGACAATAGAGCAACATATGAGAACAATATTCCTTGCAGCTTCAGGAATAAATGCAGCCCACCTGAATGAAAAACCTGCATCTCAGCACATGCACTGGGTTTGCGTGGCAAGGTTTTGGTGTCAGAGGGTACTACAGAGGTGGCCTCTGTGACAAGCTGCTAGAAGATTCCCCCACGTCTGATACAGCCAATGCCATTGAATCCAGGATCCAGCTGTAAGACAGATCCACCACTGGCCAAAGCCAAGACCATTAGTAACAGTGGTAGTGCCTCTGGGATAATATACATAAGAAGGAGGGTGGGAAAACATCAACATCAACTGCAGCTGAAGAGAGGACTGAGTAGAAGTGAGAGAAAAAGCTCTGCAGACACCAAGGTCAGTGAAGAAGAAGCAGGGAGAGAAGGTCCAGGTGCCAGAGCAGAGATTCCCCTATAGCCTGTGGTGAAGACAGGTGAGACAGGCTGTCCCCTTGCAGCTCATGGAGGTCCACAGTGGAGCAGATATCCACCTGCAGTCTCTGGAGAACCCCACACTGGAGCAGACAGATGCCCAAAGGAGGCTGTGACCCCATGGGAAGCCCATGCTGGAGCAGAGTCCTGAAGGGACCTGTGGCGAGGAGCCCACACTGGAGCAGGTTTGCTGGCAGGACTTTTGACCCTGTGGGGGACCCAACACTGAGCAGTCTGTTCCTGAAGGACTGCACCCTGTGGAAAGGACCAACCCTGGAGCAGGTTGTGGAAAACTGCTGCCTGTGGAAAGGATTCATCTTGGAGGAGTTCATGGAGAACTGTCTCTTGTGGGAGGGACCCCATGCTGGAGCAGAGGAAGAGTCCTCCTCCCAAGAATGAAGCAGAAGCAGAAACATGTGATGAACTGACCACAATCCACATTCCCTGTCCACCTGTGCTGCTCAGGGGAGGAGGGAGAGAACTCAGGAGTAAAGTTAAGCCTGGGAAGAAAGGAGAGGTGGGGAAGCTGTTTTAAGAATTAGGTTTTATGTCTCATTACCGTACTCTGATTTGATTGGTAATAAATTAATTTCCCCAAGTCAAGTCTGTTTTGCCAGAGCCAGTAATTGATGAATGGTCTCTTCATTCACCACAATATTTTTGTTATATTTTCTCTCCCCCATCTAGCTGAGGAGGGGAGTGATAGAATGGCTTTAGTGAGCACCTGGCATCCACCCAGGGTCAACTCACTCCAAACACAGTATCACATGGAAGTGTCCAGATTTAGTAGAGGGTATAGACTCCTTCATCCCTGCAAGTAAATCTGTACCTGATAGCATTGCCAAAATCCTGAACAGAAAAACAAATGCAACACAGTAGAAGCAACAGACTGACAGTATCTAGAAAGCAAGCAAAAATGTTCTTAAAAATAATAAAGGAGTATCATGAAAGTTCCTTTGGGAATTTTGGTATTATTTTGTTATTACTAGCATAATCCTTACATACATTTATTTCGTAAAGATCTCAGAATTTGCCATGTAGCTTTTATTGGTTTTGAACCTCTGTAAACTAAAGAAATTTTGCAGAGCTCTGTTTATTGAAGTGGAGGGCAACTAATCTAAACAGAATGTAAATAAATTTCAGGTATTTCTGTAACAAATGAAATTTTAAGCCAGTACAGTTTTACTGAAGGGATGGGGCTCATTTCACCGCCCTCAAACTATCTATAAATTAAATTAGTGGCATATGATCTCCCCTTGGTACAGGAGCACTTCAGAGTCGTATCCACCAAGAGAACTAGCAACAAAATTGTTTCCATGAGCTGCCTTCCATCCAGCATTCACATGTAAACATTTTGCACAAATCATTTAAATGACCTGTACAATTTTAGGTCATATGAAAGCTATAAATCTTATCTTTTCCCTCCAAGTCTCTAAGCATTACAGGCTGCCTGGAAAAGGTACAGGTATCACAAGATTTTCACATGAATTTTGCTCACTAACTTCATTACTTTTGCATTTTTAATTTTTTTCCCAAGCGGAAAATTACAGACAAAACCCTCCAGCCACTCACATTTTATTACAGATACAACCTTTACCTGCCTTTCCTCAAGTTTTATTTACCTTGAACTATAATGAAAATGTTGATCAAGTTGTGTCTGTAATGATATATTTGTGTTTTACGTATATTTCAAAATGCATTTTATACAACTATTCAAACATACTTAAAAGTTCTCATCTCTTTTTAAAGTATAAAAATATAGGTATGGGCCCAACCCTATGCTGTCTTATTCCTAAAGAAGTCAGAACCTCTCAGAAAAGAAAAAAAGAAACTCTCATTAAAAAAGCTGTTGAACTTCTATCTGATGCTGCAGCCTTTTTCTCATGTCCTGGTCTGTAAGATATGTAGTCTTTTCACTAACCTTCCTATTTCCCAGTAAGCTTCCTCTTACTCTTGGGCCAAGAGGAGTCCTGTCTTCTGCCTTGGATATCATCCAAAGACTTAAGAATGACTGCTGAAGTTTGCTTAATACCTGAGTAAGTAAAACAGTTTTACTTTCTACTTCATATTTGCTGTCAGCCATCTTCTGTGTTCCCAGACAACACTGGGCCTATATACCAGCAATAATACACTTTGGAAAAGCTGAAACTGTGAATATCTCTTCAGAAAAATAGTTAATTGGGATGTACTTACTTGCGTGACAGTCTTAGCACTGTTTTTACTCTGGTATTTCACTGTAAGCTATCTATTTCCTGAGCAAAATAGACTATATTCATTCTAATCAATTATTTTGACTGTCTTCTGTTGTCTTACTATACCATATAAATGAACTCGCGCACACATTTTTTTTCCTATTAGCAGCAGTGGGTAAGAAAGAGAAACTGGTTTGGATTCCAAAGGAGAACCACAGGATTATTTGTTCACATTGATGAAATCAAAACCTGAATATTGAGTGTCTCTTTTACCATGAAATCTGTGATTTATCCAGACTCATCTATCAGGTTCTGTATTTTTATGTGTGTATATATGTAAAAACGTGTGTATGTATACATGTGTATACTTTAAGTCCAACACAACATGTGTAAATTTTAACTGGTCAGATACGCTTAATGGCTCTTGTGCTTTAGTTTTTCTTTTTCATTTTAAATTTCATGTGTTTTCCCAGTTACTATGTGATGTTTTAAAATCAATTTATTAAAATATACATTTTCTCATGCAACTGCTTTATATTTGACTGGACTTATTTGAAGGCTGTTTTCAGCTAAAGGGTATTGTGCTTCCACAGCAAGGAAGCTAAAAACAGTTTCCAGACTGGAATCACAGATACATCACGTGTGTCAATGTTGATCATTTCAACTCACTACTAATAAAGCCTGAAAAGAAAAAAACATGTAAAGATAAGAGATGGAAAAACACACATCTGTGGAAAGATAAACCTTTTCTATCTGTCCAGCCAGATCTGCATCTTCATTACTACTGCCTCACTGAGAACAGACTTTAAATCACAAATTGGCTTTAATAAGATGCTCGGCACTTTCCATCCAAAGATGAATGTAATTTCCCATTAATTTTAGAAAGGGTGGAAACTGTGAGAGTACTGCAATCTAGTTGGATGAAGGAGAAATAGAGAAAGCTGAAGCAGAGTCAGTAGACTCAATATTTTTAAAATAATCACTGAAGACATATTTTTCATTAAAATCTACAATAAGGATGGGCATCTAACTCTTCTAGGATCCTAAGAGAACCAGCACAGTCTTAGTATTCTCCTAATCCATTTTACAGGTAATAAAGACTGACAAATTCCCTATTACAGAGATTATAAACAGTCAGTCTGCTACATATTTACTACGGAACAGTAACAAAGACACTTGCTGAGATCATTCAACATCTGCCAACCAGTTAAAACTAAATTACAGGAGAATTTCTTGAGATTTTAGCCAGTCAAGTAAGATTTTAAAATCTATGCATAACAGTCTGTCTCATATTGTTTTTGTATTAGGTCTCACACCTCAACAGACTGTATTTTGCATTTTTTTCTATTCTTTAAAAAACAGGGGGATAAAAGAAACAACAACAGCAACAACAACAAAAAAAACCACCAATATAAATCTGTATCAAAATCCATCCAATAATGTCCTTCCTTGAGCAAAACAAAGAGAACATGTAATCTGAACTGCTAATTCTGCATTTCTACATCTTATCACTGTCCCTTACTCCAGGAAGACATTAAATATTTGAATTAAGAGCATGTTTCCTGTAGGAAGAGGAAGGCAGAGGAAATCACATTGCACATAGATACTTGCAATTTTACCCAAATCAGAATAATTGACAAGTACATACTGTCTGAACAAAGATATGCAGCAGAAGTAAAACATAGCCTGTAGTTGACATTTATAACACTTTCAGTTGGTCAGAAACACTATGTTCAGTTCTCAGCTAGCAAGGTGTTTCTGGCTACATCTGTCATCTTTTACAAATCACTGATTCAGACTGCCACATACTAAATTATTTCAGTATATGTTTGCGGATCATTCAACCTGATATAACTCCTCCAGCCAGACCCTGTAAATCTATTTGCTTCCTTCACTTTTATCTCTTTCTGTGCTGTTTACACTTGGAAAACTGACATCTCTTTTCCGGGGGAAAGTAAACCACTATTAGCATTGCAACTAAGCATAAGTGTAGACCTGCAACAGTAGCAAAATCTTGCAGGGAAGCTAGAAGGGCCATACCTAATGGGGAAAAAAAAACCAAACACATATGCTCCTTTCATACAATTAAATTCCCATTCTTTAATATAAAGCAAATCTACTTAAATATCAGGCTTGGACATCAAGTTGTTATCAACTTGGTTATTACCAGCTTATCATCAAACTATGAGTATCTGCAGAAGATGCAATCTTTTCTGTAAGGGCCCCCTTAAATAATCCATTATTTAGTTTCTGCCTTTATCATATAAAGCTTTGGAAAAAGGCAAAAAAAAAATCCCAAACCTTATACATTTACTATTCCAGCCTGTGTAATAACCAGATACAGATATTTCAGCTAAGTATATAAAAAATCTCATTCAGTTCTTTTCTTGTTGTCCTAGGATTCAGCCAATGGAGCCCAACGTCTCTTTTAATCTTCTCTTTCTTTATCCTATTCTGCAGGTAGGTTCCACCTCATTATATAAACTCAACAATAGCCTGTGAAAAACTGTATTTGACAGCTCATTCCAGTCTATGCCTCTAGAACTGCATAAAGCAGCAATTCTCAAACTTTTTGGAAATATAACCCTACTTTGGTTGTCTGTCTTGGGCATGATATCTGCCCTTCCTGACAGCCATTTAGGTTTAACCTAATATGCAGCAGAGTCCAGGGGCGCCAGATTCCATAATTGTTGGCAGGGGCTAGAATCCTCCAGGGCTAAAGCATGAGAAGAGGCTGTTATTGCTGCTGTTTCCATTTCCCAGGGAATTGTTAACTCACAGCAATTAAAAATAGTTACTACTACTTTGACAAACGGAAATATTTGCCTCTAGTAAGGATTGCTACTTGGAATTCTTCCTCCTGGACAAAATGAACTGTTACTGTCTTGAGTAGTACCCCTAGAATCTCATCCTAGTGCTGCATGGCAGAAATATTGTCTGCATGAAAAGCATGGATTTCTTACTCAATTTAAAAGTTGTTATTATAAATAAATAATTAAAAAAAAAAGTTTTCCATAATTCAGATTTAAATAACATTCTCATTTTCTCTTTTTTCCCCACACTAATCTGCCCTGCATTATGGTTCTACCCCTAATTGGTTGAACTGTGACAGTACTTTATGTCAGATAAAATTTCAGTTAAACTACCCCATGATTCTAAGGGGAACTCCCCCAACTCTTGAATTAACCTCACTCTTACCACATTGCTGGTAAAATTTAATAAAAGAAATATTTAAAAACAAAAGTAAGAATCAGTCTTACTAGCTGATATTAAAAAAATACTTCCCAGAAAACAACCAGCAAGTTGTATGATCAAGAGTAACGGAGGTAAGTCAGTTTTTGGATAACAGATACAAAGGTGGTCATCACCAACAGCTATGCTATATGTCACCATATAATCGTGTTCTCTGCAGCTTCAGTCATGCACTTATAGATAGCAACTAGCAGCCTTCTTTAATTATCACTGAATATACTTTCTTTGCTGCTTCCACTGTCTAAACATTTTCTGGTTTGCTTTCAACATTTCTTGTCATTTGGCAAAACAGCTGTGACACTTATGCACCATTATCTCAAAGAAACTGAAGCTGGCCATACATTAAGACTCTCAGTCTATGGGGACATGCCTTTCTCTAGGACAAAACAGCACACTGTTTTGAAGTACCCTCTAACTATCACATCTCTCTCTTAATAATTTTGAAAGGACAGAAGGATTTCAGTAGCTTCATTTCTTCAATAGCTAGAAAAATAATTAACATTTCAATAGAAAAAATATGTCCAAGAATATGGAATAAAAGAAACCTCTGCTGCTTCAAAAATACCTGGTTTTGTCTTACTTTTTCACAGATATTTGATGTATCTTTTGCCATGAGAAAATCATACTATTAATTTTTCACTGTGAAAGCCAGTAATTTATCTCCTTATTGACATTTTCAGTTACACAAATTCCTTCATTGTAAAATGGAAGCAAAATATGGAATTTTATATTGCCAGCTTTATTATAAAACCCACAATGGCTCCTGCCATCAACACAAAAAGTTTAGTGTTATGGAAAAGCATTTAATCTATTCTTGCAAAACATGACATGAGCTGCATGTCAATTAGACCACACCTTCTAATGACTCAGGTCCCATTTGCTTTGACAGAACAGATACCTTCAAGGAAGATAACTTTAAAATCATGCTTTTTTTTTTCCTACATATACTTTTGTTGCTACATATAAGATTCTATTTCAATCAAACTAAGGGCAGATAGGATCCTTTCATGTTTCTATGGTCACGACTGGGTTTTTTTATTATTACTGTACTGTCTGCCAGTTATTTTTCCTGTCATTTGTATGAAACTAAAAAACAACAACAGGGAGTGAGCCATTAGGAACCATTTCTAAAATAAAAGCATTCTATTGTCTGATCATAAAAAATAGTAGAGGAGCAAGTAGTGTCTGAATGAACTTTCTGTTCATTTTTGAAAGGTGACTGTATTTCAGCCTTTGCTTGTTACCTAAAAGTCTCTGCAGCAGCTGCAGAATGCTAGAAGACAGAAGCTCAATACATTTGTCTCTGTGCTATATGTGGAACACCTGCTGCCTTCCTTTTCTTTGATGCAGATTTTGGCAATAAAGAAGAAGAGAAAAAGTCTATATGAGCCAGTCATATTGTGCCCATTGGGGCGTGATCCTGTACTGACCTGGAGTCACGAGACTTACTCTTCACTGAGCAATATACCAGCAAAAACTGCAGAAGAAGGCATAGAAAGCTGCACTGCAGCAAAATACTAGGCCAAAAAGAATAATTATCCCTTTTCCAACAAAAGAGTAAGAATTCCTTCAGTGCTTTGAGGTTAAAAGCTATTATTGCTATATTTTAAATTCAGTTTTTTCTATGTTTAACTTCATTCCCAGTTACCATAAAACCAGCCAGCCATATTTGGATTATCTGACCACAAACACTGCAGAGGCAACTAAACAGGCAAGAACAGAAGAATCCAGTGGTGACGCTTAACGCTTTCTAACAATGGTGGTAAATCACAACAGAGAACCCAGAAGAAGAATTCAGCGTGCATGTCTCTCTAACACAGTGAGTAAGAAAGCAGTGAGTGTCTGTGAGCACTACTCAATCAGCACCTGAACGCATGAGAAATCTGGACTGGATTTCAGTATTAATAACATATACATATATATAGACACGTACACATACATGGAAAATGGTTACAGGTTGAGGATTTCACCATCTAGCCTAAAATGTAGCAACTTAGACTGAGCACTACACCATAAAGCTCATTATTTCTGTTTCTCAAGATAAAACAACTAAGTGCTCTTAACTTAGTATTATATTGATGATAAATAATACGCACTGGTTTTGTTTTGTTGAAACTCCATTTGAAATGCTGCTACATTACCAAGACACAACAACAATGCAAGATTTTAGTAAAGTTTATAAAGTTCTGTTGGTGATTAAAACCACTGTCCTCAAGGGCAAAGCTGTCCTTGAAAGAATCCACTCTCCTCTCACACTTGTCCGGATGAAAAGCAAGAACTAGGAAGAGATCTCATGACAGTTTAAGAAATTGTTTCTCTGGTTTACTACTTCAAGATTTATCTTGCTCCTATTGACTTGAGTATTTTAGGAGTGAGTCCTCAAACATCAATTAAAAGTAGTACAAATAGGAAAAAAATAAAAAATGTTTTCTGTTTAGTAATCATAGAATGAGTACCCCCACGCTTTTCTTCTGCAATTTGTACAGAAATAGAAAATAACATTTAGATACATGTACTTATATGACTACAAGCAATCCATGTAAAAACTATGAATACAAAATAGTCATCCATACCAACTTCTACAGGTGAACTCATTACAAAATACATTAAAAGAAAACAACACTTTGAAATCAAATAGATTTTAACTGAAGCTGATAAGCATTTTTATCTTTGTGTGCTGGTAATATTGGCCAGATTTTCTTAGACCCCATTATTTAGAATTAGTAAAAATTGGGTGTTTTTTAATCATTAAATCACTATAAAATTATTTTACTGTGAATTAATAGGTACTACCATTCACATTACATGAACAGTACAGGAACAGTGAAGAAGCAAAAATCTATACAGAATACATTTCACAGTAACGTAATGTACTCTAATGTATGAGATAAATAGAAGTGTGACTGACAGATTTTAAGGTCAGAAAAGATCATGGTGAGCCCATTCTACATTAAAAACATCAGAGAAAGTCATCAGGTGGTCACTGCAAACGGTCTACAATTTCTGTTTGAGTAAAAGCATTGCATCATGTGCCCCATTTGAATCAGTTCAATGGCCTGTCAACCCAGGGATTAAAAAAATACTCATCTTTTAGCACTGATTTACTCAGCTTCAAGTTTTATTTTATGCCACTCAGTACGGCTTTTTTCTTGACAAATTTAGCTACTTTCTTTTACAAGATCTACAAAGCTGCAGTCAAGAAAACTCTCCAAATTCTCTTCAGTCCAAACGTCCATGTTTCAAAATCTACTTTTTGCACAAGCATAGGGAAGATTTTTATTGCATTGGATCTTATTTATAAGTTTTGGGTCATAATCCATAGTAAATATAACTTCAGTAAAAATACCAGGAAATTAACAGCAAGTAGTTTACTACAGAGGAGAGAAACAGCAAAATAAGAAAAGAAAGAAAAATAATTTTTGTTTTAATTTTCCTAAGCCACCAATACTCCCACAGATGGACTCATTCAGATATAGGCATTCCCTATATGCATGAGATCTCTCATGCATTTTGCATAAAATGGTATTAAGATAAAGTAAGTTACTTTCGAATGTCAAGAAAATTATTGCCATCTTCAAACACAAGATCCATACTATTTTTATGAAGAACTTGGTATCACTACATACTTTTGGAATGCTGTCATGCCCAACTGTTTTCCAGTGCATAGCAAGTGACATGACTAATATGTAACTTTTGGAATTTTTTTTCTCTGTTTCTCTCCTTCTTTGTGACCTCAGAACCATTTTTGAATTTCAAACAGATTTAATTATTTGCTATTTCTCACCTCCAACAAAAGGAACAGCGATATGTTGCTAAAACTCTTAAATGAGCTTTCAATTTATGGGCTCTATCTGTGGTACAAATTAGAATTCCATGTAACTGTGAGCATATCTTGCAAATAAATTCAAAAAGGGTGCCTAAGAACACTGCATAATGGCACATGAGAAACAGGTAAGAAGGACATTGGTAGAATTCATAGTTTTCCTAAACTGTTTGAATATTTTCCTTTGTCAACTCTGCATTCTGGAGGCTGACCAACCACACGTAAAATATTATTTTTATTCAACTTATCAAGAAAGCAGTTGTTTTTTTCCTGCCTTTGGCAAACCTCAATCATTACAAATTCCTCATTTGATATAAATCTTAAAAAAATCTTCTTAAAATCAAGTGTTCTGTCCAGAATGATGTAGTTTCTCTGCTGTACTTATTTTGCTTTTACAAAATGTACCACTATAAGCATATCTTAAGTAGCAAGATCTTATTTGGAAAATAAAATCAATGCATCAATTGATGCAAGAATTACTCCTGCATCTGACAATACCATTTCACATGTTTCTTTTAGGTACTGAATAGGGACATTAAATTTATCAGTTAGTGATACCGTATAATCTCCTATCTACGTATTTTAAGAAAAAGGTTAGGATCATGAAGTCCAAAAAGAAGCACTCTACCTCATTAACTATTCAATATGGCTCCAGATCAGAAAGAAAATCACCTTGCAGAAACTTAATTTCCATAAATAAAAAGCTTTGTATAAAGAAATCAATCTCTGCAGAAGTCTTAATTGCAACAAAGTATGTTAATGGGTACTACTGAAAAATATAGTGCAAGGTGAAGAAAACTGTAAATCTAGTGCTTTTACATCACCATGTTCATTCAAGAATTAAAAAAATTATTATAATTACCTCATTTACATTACACCAAAAGCAGAGTTGTCACCATAGTTCTCTACTTTGTATGCAAGCTTTATTCACATTTTCTGCCCATAAAAAATAGAGAAATGTCATGATTTGCCTAATGTAACATAGCAGGTAACAGAAATAAAATCCTGTTCTATGAACACTTGACATTCAAGGCTCTTCATAATCTGTTTCCTAATATTCTTCTCCTCTCCTGTCAGCCCCCTCCTCTTTCAACACTCAAACAACTCGAGTCCTCCAAGTTGTTCACTGTCTCCTTTCATGCTCCTAATCCATTTGGAGTTCTCTTTCTGAACCAAGATTCACCCTCTCTTTTATTTATTAATTCTCAGCTTAAAACTCAGTCCTTCATGACTGTCATGGACCATCACAGAAGATGTCCCTGTGTGTTAACATTTCTCAGTCCTTACCCATATCAACAGACAACTTTTCAGCCCTTCTAGTGTAGTGCAATTGGCTTGTCAGCCCACAATAACTACATCTTGCTCTTACTCCAAGGAGCTAAAAAATTTTCTTTTTACTACAGAAAAGCACTCATTGTCAAAATAGGTCAATGTAAACAGCATATTATTAACCATCTTTATATGACTATTCAACTTCTAAAACCTTGTATTTATTATATGGTCTGCCTAATTCATCATCCCCTTCAGGCTGGAAGTGCATCTTTTTAAAGGACTTTAATATTCCCAACACTCTTGGTGGCAACATAAAATAAATAACCACTTTATAGTTCATTATTGAAATTTAAAAAAAACAGCAGTATTTCTACACATAAAGTAGTCTACACCAGATGTAAAGACAAAGTTTGTGTTCTAATGAATGTGGGTGAAAGGAAAAATTCTTTAAAAGTATCTCTGCACTTTTACAGTATGACGACAAGCTAGTACTCTGAGAAAATAAAAGACTATGCTGAATATGATCAAAGCATCATCAAAAATCATGAAGTCTGTTATACTGTAGAACAATAAGGAAGGAATGTATTTTCAGTCGAGTATGTCTGTACTGGTACATTGGCATGATGATTTTTTATGGCCAACAACTTTTTGAGATTAGAAACAATTTGAAATTTAACTGCATCTTTTCAGTTTAGAGTTAATGATTACTTAGAAATTACTTGGGAAAATCTTATATTTTAGTTATTTATTTCAAACAAAGAATTAATCTGTAAACAAGAGATGATTACTTTAAAAATTCAGAAGAATTTATTTGTCAAAAATATCACTTACTTACAAACTATAATTGCTGTAGAGCTAAAGTCTACTTCAAGAGAAAGAGTATCATGCTATAACTCTACAGAGTTCCTGCTACCATAGTTCTCCAAGTTTTCAAGATAATATATTTGCCTTCTATGTAATAATGTTTTCAGGCACAACAAAGGCACTGCTAACAATGATAAACTTTAGCATTACAAAATACTCTTAAGGGAGAGGATTTGGAAACTATCCCATTGGAAGGTAAGATGCAGAGCTCAACTTTTAAAAGTTCATGGAGATACATTAGAAAGTTTGGATATTCCTCTACACTTCTCTAACAGTCTCTGTTCACTCCGTACTGCTTCTGCAGCTGATTGAAATCTAGACAGTTTAGCCAAATGTTCCTGGAGTACCATTCATCTCCTTCTGAAGCAGACACGTAAAATAGGTCAGATCAATTATGTCCCATAAGTGCCTCTTTCTCTACAATGACTATAAATGGGCCACAGAGTTTCTGAATCACCTACAGGCCAGATTCATTCAGAGATGAATCCCAGAGTCCACAAGTAACTACCCTGTGAAAGTTTTCTCTAATAAAATAATGTTGAAATGTTTCTTATCAAAAGGATATGTAAGCAAAAGAAATTAAGACAAAATTTTAAATATCTAATCTAATGCAGCCTAATTTCTGAGAAAGTACTAGATTGCTAGAGCTGAAAAAGAATTTGTTGCATGTTGTTTTTTCTCATAGTGTTTGTCAATAGGTATAATTTCTAGTCTGTCTCTAGGAAATAATTGAAAAACTGAGCAGAACCCAATTTTGTTGTGATTCCTTCTAGAAGACAGATATCTACACATTTTGTGGTCTTTTGAAAAAGCTTGAGCATTTGAAAATACATAAAACCACACCAATTTTGTTGAAATCAGCATATTCTTTGAAGACAGCTGGTAAACAGGCTTTTTCTCCTGCTATAAAAAAACCAGACTGGCCAGATGATACCTCAAGAAGGAGAAGTAAAAGCTTAGACATATCACTTCCAGGACAATTCCACTCACATTCTGCTCTTATGTAAGCAAAATTAAGATTGCTTTACTTTGTTGTTGTGTTTTTTTTAAAAACAAAACCAACTGACTTGTCTGAACATTCTGATCCATTTACAAAGGAAAGCTGTTCTGAGCTTGTCAATAGGTCTTTCAATCAAAAAAGTAGTTTTCAGGAAATGGAGTTGCTACAGGATACTTCTAATGAAACACTCCACTGGGCAAACTGTAAAAAAATTATTCCATTTAATTGAACTCTAATATTTAAGTTGGGGTCAATTTAACACTGCAATGCATCAGGGGTTTCAAATACCCCTTCTAAAGTGTGGCAATGCCTCATGGATGAGTTGAACAAGAAAACCTGGCCCAGTAACAAGACTGGGGCCTCTGATGTACAGCAGTAGCTCAGCAATTTCCCTCCTGCTCATCACGGGCATACCAGGATCTGAAGATATAGATTTCTAGCATCAGGAGCAGCAAAACCTTCTCTCTGCCATCAGACTGACAAACCTGGCAGTTCAGGTGGACAAAGTTCAGTGGTACCTTAAAAAAATTTTTTTAATGCTTCAGTATTTTGCCTTCTATAAAAATAATATTTTTTAAAAATATTTTATTCCATTAAAATATCTTCATTTTTCTTTTTTGTCCTGATATGGAGCAAAACCAAATGTTGAAATATGAGAAGCTCCCATAAGAAAAAAATTCAAATGCTGAACACATAAAATTAAAGTATCTTCAAGGAACACTTTCTGCTGCAATTACAGAGTGAAAGAAAAGAAAAAAAGCATAGAGGCAAAATCACCCAAAAATATTATTTATTTCATTGTTCTGTTTACACCTGCAAAACATAACTTCAGTATCTGTACTGCACTTAGAGTTTTAATCCAATAATCACACAAAACTGATGGCTCAAGAAGTTAAAAATAGCAACCATAGGGTATCTCTAATAGCAATATTGCACTCGGGAGCAATTTGAGATCTTTTGCTCATCAAGCAAGAACTCACAATCATTGCTCAAATAACCTATATAAAACAGCCAAAGATGAGAAAAAAAAAAAACCCAGCCACTTTCTGTCACTATAGTAATTTTTGGTGAAGAGTTAAATGTATTTATTCTCCTACACTAACTTTATTTTAAAGAAGGTGATAAATACATATTTATAGGCTTGTTTTAGAAGAACAAACCTGTTCTGATAGCTAGAAGATTCAAGGAACTGTTCTGTTTTAAACTGCATAGTCAGACAACTAAAAGTACTATTACAAAGAACAATGTTGCTTCATTTTAATTAAAATCTATCACCTCTTGCTTCAAAGAAGCCTTCAAAAGTTACGCTTCTTTAAACTGAGTGACTTCAAGGTTAAAAAATATTAATGGATCTTCCTGAAGCTGAATTGCCTTTCTCATCAATATTATCATCTTTTTTTTTTTTTTGCTTGTCACCACACCTGACTATTTTTAAAGACTTTGTTCATTTGTGAAAGTAAACCAAGACAAAAAAAAAAATGGGTTCAGTTGAGGTTACAGTATCCACCAGTCTGGTTTGAGATCATGATACATCAGTAAAATATATGTCTTCATCTCTTTCTACTTTATTCAATTCCATATTTTCTCAGTGCACTATAGAGCTATTTTCCCTTTAAATTCAGCTTGCTTGCAATTTTATTTTCCCTCTTACACAGATGTCATGCATTATTATTTCACACCCATTTGAGAAAAAAAAAAAAAAAACAACCCGCATTTTCCTCTGTTAATTATATATATATTCTTCCCCGTGTGCAAAATGCAGTACCCCAGATTACTAGCTCACAAATTCTCATAAACCGACCAGCGATGGCTTTCACCAGCACTCACATAAAATCTCCACATTACACAAGTGTTTCAGAAACCATGATTTTACAAATGGCACACATCCTCCTAGAACAGCACTGGACCATTATTCAAAAATGAGACAGAAGGGTAATTGATTTTTGAAACATAAGTCTTAAAACAAGAAATAACACAGATCCTCATTCTGTTCTTTTCCAATACCAAGTGAAAAGAAATCAGCCGAAGTGCATACCCAAATCCCAATTACATTCATAGAACCATAGAATCATAAAATTGTTTTCGTTGGAAGAGACCTTTTAAGATCATCAAGTCCAACTATTAACCTAGCACTGCCAAGTCCTCCACTAAACCATGTCCCTCAGCACTACATCTACATGTCTTTTAAATACCTCCAGCAATGGAGACAAAACCACTTCCCTGGGCAGCCTGTTTCAATGCTTGACAACCCTTCCACTGAAGATATTTTTCATAATTTCCAATCTAAACCTCCCCTGACACAACTTGAAGCCATTTCCTCTTGTCCTATCACCTGTTACTCGGGAGAAGAGGCCAACCTCTACCTCACTACAACTTCCTTTCAGGTAGTTGTAGACAGTGTTAAGGTCTCCCCTTGGCTTCCATTTCTCCAGGCTGAACAACCCCAGTTCCCTCAGCTGCTTTTCATGAGACTTGTTCTCTAGACCCCTCATCACTTACTCAAAAGTTCATGTGACTTGATTTCAATAGCTTTCACACATTACCGTACAGAATTGCTGTGCAGTCTTAAATTGCTGCCTTCTGCAACAGGCAGAAGGCTGAAGTAATGATATTGCTTAGGTGGGTAGAATGATCCATCTCAAAAGCCTATAATACTTGAAATGTTCTTTGTGACTTGATGTAATATCTTTCTATTGGCACTTTCTCATCTGTACTGACATCGAAAGTGTAACGCAAAGGCATGGGGTTTTTTTCTGCTACCAAAGTTAGTTATATACCTTCCATGGCTATAGGAATCCAGAGGGAGCACTTTAATATAGACTGGAGACTTCTGGCTGGAACAGAAGTCTAAAAAAAACTAGTGCATTTTCTGCCTACAGTGGCAAGAAATACTTTGAACTGTATTAGTAGTTTTCCAGCAAAAATCCACTTAATTTTGTTTCTCATAAGATATTAGTGTTTCAGGGCCTAATGAGAAAATAATAGCATAATTTTTTATTCATAAATACTGTGCCTATACATTTTTTCAGTTTTGAGGAAAGTTTGTGTATACCTTCATCTAGAATATTAGTCCACTTCAGAATTGTTCTATCATTAGTCAGAATGTCTTGAGGACTGTGAGTTTCTTGTCCCCATCAGTCTATAGGGGAACATAAGCATTAGTCAGAGAGATGCTACCTGTGTTTGCTCAGTTTCCCCTGGTCAAAAGTTTCATATGAGCAAATCATACAAAGTGTCATATCACATTAGACCAAAATCTGTCTCTGACAGTGATCAGTAGCAGTTGTTGAAAGAAAAAGGGTAAGAATGGGGCAATACACCATGACGCTCACCTTGGTATAACCTTCCCATTTGCCAACCATCCATTTCTGTCAGACAACCCTCAGATCTACCAGGCCTCATAGCAGACTGGTAACCTGATCCACCAACAGAGATATGTCCCTCAGCAGATGCACAGAAAAAGGGAATCGTGATATTTAATTCTTAAAAACAGAAGTCACAATCCGAAATCATCCTTTTCCTCTTTGCACCACTTGACTACTTTTTGACAATTCATTCCACAAATACCATATGCACATTGCAAATAATTCTTAATGTGAAATCTGGAAAAGGTTCAGTCAAGAAGGACACTAAAGCTTTTTATCAAATCTGCAAATTACTTTACTGTTGCTACGGTAACATCTTCCTAATAAGCCCTTTAAATTTAAACACTGTCTTAGGAGAATTGTAGGTCAAGTTAGAAAGCATAGACAAGCTCTTCAGAGGAATCAAGTTTATATTCAGCATGGATAAGAACACAACGGAAAAGGTGTACTAAAGTTTTTAGCTATTTCCATAATGACTTCTCACTTGCTGTGGTCTGTCCTACTTTCTTTCCCCTTAGATACTCAGTAGTTTCTCTTCTGAAGAGAGAATTCTCAATTGCCTCTAAGGGAAAATTCCTATATCATTTTTTATCCTATAGCAACATATCATCTTCCTTAAAAAAAAAAAAAAAAAAAAAAAGCTTAGATTTGCAAAAAGATATATTTGCAGATATAAGTTTGCATCTCCTGAGATTGAGATAAGACCAAGAATAAGAAGCTATTTCCAGTTTCTCTCATACGGAGAATAACTATACATAGCTAATATATGAACTGAGAAATTGCAGAGTGAATACAAAAAACATTCATGAGGCACCTGAGGATTATAACAGGAATTTATTTATTTGCTCTATAATTACATGATGCCTGGTGTTCTTTTACTGATCTTTAAGGTCCAGAGTTAAAGGTCCATTCTTCTGGGGGACAGTTGGCAGTATGCACACTGGGATATGCATTCCGTATTTTTGGAAAAGGAGGAACAACCTTTTTCAGTATTCATGCAGTTGTAAAGCATCAGTTAGTGGATTTTTGGCACCAATCTGGTTTCAGAGAAATGTTCCACTAATTTGCATCTTCTCAAATGTAGGTTTTTACAGTCTTTCCCAGATGTCACCGGATACCTACTCATCAGAGGAGAATGAAAACCAAAGCTTCTAACCCATCCTAAAGTGGTATGCCATGTAAATTTTTAAAAAGTAAATGAAACACACAAAATATTATTGTTGCAGAAGGCACTCCAAAATAGCAGATTCAAGGTAATTTGAGGAATTCCTATCTAGTCTCATTTTAAAAACTCTGTTTTAATTATCTAATTTGAAAATGCAACAAATTCTTTAAGTACCCCTAAAAACATACACAGGTGACGACACTATGAGGTTCGTTACTATAGACTTTTCTAGTGTGTGACATTTTGATGTCATTAAAGTGCTCAATTACCAAAGAAATGAGTAAAATAAAAATCCTGATTTTACAAAAATTCAAGGTACAATGAAAACTGCTGTGACCTGTTTTTTCTTATACTGAAAGCAAAAAGGATGAACAGTCTGTTTACTAAGTGACAACAGCATTTGCCTATATTCAGGCAAAGGCCTAAGTATTTGCATTGGTAATCAGAACCAAAATTAAGCAGACAGACTTAATCATAGCTTTCAGGTAATAAATGATTATAGAAACAGCTCTCCTGTGATTTATGATGTGAAAAAAAATACCTTCATAATACCTGACATACGTTATTCACAAATGAAATGTGAATAAAAATAGATTATGAATAAATAGACTGTAAAACACTGAAGAATGAACGAGAGCTAAAAAACTACATAATGAAGCTAACCTATTTCTAGCAGAGCTGCCAGTTTGCTGACTTTTTTACTTACAAAGAGTAGGAAAAAGAGATGTTGTATTCTGACTCCAAGACAAGAGAAGTTATTATAGTATACTAACTGCCATCTTGACACATTTAAAGGCTAATTATTACTAACATTATGTCTCCTCTTTTTCTCTGCTTTTGTCTTTGCAATCATATCTGGTCTTTATAAGCATTCATTGCTTGCATTTATATACATCTGCATAATTCATTTCTGAATCTTTATAAGAAAGTTGTGTATTTTATCTAATATGTTCAGGAAGTGTTGTATTTGCAGCCTGTAAATGTTTTGTTTGCTGTTTGTTTTTTTTACAAACTGGTATTTAGTTGACATCTGCACAAATGGGAAGGACTTTCCAAAGGTTACATGGCAATGGTGAAGCTGGTCAAACAGAGTTCTGTTAGCACAGCTGATGAGCTGGAGGGACTGGAAGGTGGAAAAAAAATCCAGGTACTAATGAGTCTTCACTCAATAGAAACCACAGTAGAAAGCTAGATTCTTTACCTCAAGTCAGTACCCATTCTAGGGGATGAAAGCTATCAAAAAATAATCCGTCTCTGGGAAGTTTCATCAAGCATTCCGGTAATTAAATTAATCTGACAATCTAGTGAGCGAAACCAAGATTACAGGTATAAAACTGTTACGTATTTTCCCGCACCTATTTCTTTATATAATAGTTGTTTTACTGAACACTAAAGAATAGAACATGTACTTTCTTTTCATCTGTGCAGGAACATTGTCTGACACTGAGGAGTGACTCAGGTGGGGCTGGCAAACTACAGAACACTACACCCTCTGTTTTCCAGGGACTCACAATCCCAAACAAAGCACCACTCACACCCTGTTTTACAGGATCAGGGTTGCAAGATGATATACCACCAAACCACCAAAGCCCATCCCTCCGCAAGAAGAATTCTCTCAATTGAGAAGAGTTAAGCAGAGTATCTTTCTCAAGTAGCAGGCAAACATGGGCATTCCCAAGGCAAGGCTATCTTCCAGACTGCAACAGAAACAATGGAAAATTGACTAGAAAAAAAAATGTTCAAATATGTATTCACTAATACTTTGTCTTAAATAGACCTAAACATACCTATAAACCAGCGCTAAGCAAGACCTATTCAAATCTTTGTTGCCTAAAATCAGCCTAAATCCAGGAACCCTGGTCTCATATCAGTGATGTCAGAAGGAACTGAACCTGCAACCATCCTTATTTATATCAAACATAAAAACAATTTCTGGAAAACTGGTGAAGCTACTCATAAAAAGCTTCTGTTGATAACAGAGTCTCCTTGTGCAGTGATGACCTTCCATCTGAAGGCAAGTTATGTTTTTTCTAAAACTTTATGGACGAATGGTAAAATGATGAATGACAGGAAGCCTACCCCATTAAAGGAGCATTAGGTGGCCAAAATCAGACTCTGGCAGCTTCATGCAGAGGCTTGGGTGAGGTTCATCCCTACTTTACATGCACTACTATTTAATTTAGCCTCTCTGGCATGAACCACCCTAAACTGCAAGTTAAGAGAAAGATGCACAACCACTCTCCTTTTAATAGCCTTGTAGCAGCCCCATCACTGGGTAGCTGATCATTTCAGAGCTATCATCTGCTAAACTATGAAAGTAGTTCCATATGAAGATGACAAAGCATTGGTCTAAAGTTCTCTCAAGTAATTGTTTAATTAGGAGAGTTTGACAACCGGGTGTGATCTGCTCCGTCATTCAAGCTGAATCAGGTCCTTCATAAAAGCTGCGTGTTCTACTTTCTAAAATGTCAGCCATTTGACAGCTGTTTATTCTCAAGCCTGTGTACTGTGTCCATTTCCTCCTCCCTTCTCAGTTATTTACTTTCAGATTATAAACTCATCAGAGCAGGTGTTACTCAGAGAAACAAAGGCAAATGGACAGGAACTAAAAAAAAAAAAAGCTCTCAGCTGTTGATCTTTGTCTTGTTGGGTGGCATAAAACCAACTAGATACAGTACTAAAACAAGCTTCCTATTCTGCTTTTTAAATGCTATCTGATTGTAGTGCAATACATTTTATACTGCCTGAAAACATGAGTGATTGCTCCTAAAGAACATGATTGTTTTATTTTTCTACAGCTCTTAAGATGGAAATCCACCAGAAAGCACCAGTTAACTTCGGGTTTTCCTTAAAAATGTCTGTTTCGCTATTATTACATTTATTTTGCATACACAGTTTTTGTAACTTGGAAATCATCCCCTACATGTAATGTATGTTGGTAAATTGTTATTATGAGCTGACCTAGCAGATTGAAATAAACCTCCAGAGAGGCAGTACTAACAAGAACACTTTAACAACTTTGAAATTTCACTTCATAATTGAGGAAAGGGAAAATTGTAGAATCTGATCCCAGATTTCAAGAGTTAAAAACCAACCAAACAAAACCAAACACAAAACCAGACATTTCTTAAACATATATCAAACAAAATTTAAAAATATAAAAGGAATAGGACTAGATGATCTGAAAAAGTCCCTTCCAACCTAGGTGATTCTGTGATTCTGTGAATACCATGTGCTGAAGAATTTGGGGAGGGAGGGGGGTATCTCTGCCAGCTGTGTCACTAACTCCAAGATGTGTTCACCTACCTAAATGCTTGATGATATTTACCTTGGTATCTTGTCTTCATTAATATGCAGTTATTTCCAGAAATGTATGGACATTGTGTGGGTCCAGAAATGACAGAAGTGTAATTCCTAAACTTTCCTTTCCTCCTCTTTTTTTTCTTCCTGCTTCTTGAAGAGATAAGTATGAAGTGGGGTAGTCACCAGTGACTACAGCCTTCTCCAATAGATGGAAGGAGTTGCTATAATCCACAGGGTCATACCATGAAAGTAAGAAGCAGTGTTTAGCTGAGAAGGTGGGATGAGAGGTGAGGTCAGGTCGCAGAAGTTGGATATAATATTTTGCTAGGGTAAGTAAGACATTGCATGGACTGCATACTAAGAATACTGAGCTATGCTAAAATCTAGAAAAGGAAAGAAGATTTTATGAGTAACAGCTCCCTGGAAATATTTGATAGCCTAACATCTATCACACCAGGTATCAGATAAAGCTGAAATATAAACATCAAGTATAAAAAGTATTTCATGCTCTAAACTAAAATTATAACAAAACATTTTGTCAACAGAAATACCCTATAATGTACACATTCTTACAAAAATAGAATAGGCATTCACATTCCTTGGTGGTGATTTATCTGCATTAATCGAGGGTTATAATCTTTGATGCCACATTTTTAATTCAGTGCTGAAGAGTAAATAGAATTTAATGTTTAACTTACAAATCAGTTGTGTAAGAGAGGTCAGTTTAACAGGAGACTATCTTCTAGGACAGAAGTAAAAGTTTCATGTCATGGAGAGCTCAGGGGCAACAGTGGCATAAATTAATCCCATTCTGAAACCCATCTCCCTGTCACCATTTCATGGATACCAGCACTAATACTAGCCATTTTCACTGCTTGTGAGCAAGACTTGTCTATTTTTTCTTTTGTTTTAGCCAAACCAATGCCTTTTACAAAGGCAAGATCAAGAAGTCACCAGCAGGAAGACCATAAACTTCTGTTATTGCCAGACATTCTGTACTACAAAGCAACAGCCTGATAATAATGGAAAAAACACAGACAATTTCTTAACACAGAATATCTTCCTCGGGCCTGAGGAAGGCCTGACCTGCCAGATGAACTAAACCCCATTGTCTGAAACAACTGTTATGAGTTTAACTTGTATTAACCAACTAAAAACATTGTAGAGAAGAGATAGACTTCTTGCTGCGGAGCAGAATATTAACAAGAGATAAGGTTATATTATCTTTAGATCTTTTAGGACAGCAACAAGCAGGAAAGTAATTATCTTCTGCAGAGTAATGAGAGCAGAAGATTTCTGTGTACCAGAAATGCAAAATATCTATCAGCTTTTCAGCAGCCAAGATTGATTTCCATAAGGCATTTTGTAGACTTTTTTGAGGTTCAAACTTGAGAGATCAAAGATTAATTGGGCAGGGAGGGAGTAAAAATGGGGATTTTACATGTATCCATATATTTCCTGACTTTTTTTGAGCTGAGGACATCTGGAAGTATATTACATTTTGGGAGGCACCTATCTCTGCCCATTACCTTGTGCTTGTGGCTATGATTTCAAGCTTATATAACCGTGTTTGCATGCTGTTAAGCTGTGACTGAAAGAAAAGACTTTAAACCCACTACAAACAGTTATACTTCCCATCGAGCTTCCAGTTACTGATTTTTACACATTAAAATATCTTATTTTATCAAAGTATTAGTTTGAAGCATGATAGGTATGGAATATTAAGTGCTAACTTTCCATTCAGAGAGACTGTGCAACAAGAAACTGTATTTAGTATTTTAGAATGTTTCACTGAAAGAAACTATAGGAAAAAACACAGCAAGATGCAGTAATTTACTAAGCTGCTTTGCTTCTCAAACATTTCTTCTCAAAAGGAAGAAATTCTATAAAGTTAAGCCCCTCTAATCTTTTCAGAAAAAGGTTTCCTAATTTTTTTATTAGCACAGCTGTTCTGAATGGTGTACAGTTATTGGGAGTGCTATGGCATTGAGACCATGAAATGGTTGAGATAAAAATAGAGGTCTTCCAACCCCTCACAAAGCCCCTAAAACTCATAGAAAAAAACTCAGTAATCCTCTGTACACATTAACCTCTATGTCCTTCATGCTTTCTCTTGACTGTCTAAAACCATTAAGTCTTCATGGTCCCCTTCCTTCAGCTTTCCAATACCAGACTCCCCTACCATTTGCCTCTTACCTACAGACCTCCTGTTCATATACCTGCTTTTTTTCCCCTCTCTTGCTTATCCCGTTATGCCAGTTTCTTCTCTGTCTCATTCAGAGGTCACCTTCATTTATTTGCAATTACCAGAAGGTGATTTTCTCAAAGAAATTTTTTCCAGGATTACTAATATCCTCCATCTACCTCACTTGTTCCAGTCCCTTATGTGACAAACCTGCCTGACTACTCACTCACAGGACCTTCCTAAACAACCTACTTGCAAAGCCTGTATTTGTCAAAGTCATGTCTGTGGTTTTGAAGTAATTTAGTAGGTTGTCCTTAACCAACCAAACTTTAGTTGAAGCTACTTCATTAGTCTCACCTCAGTGGAGAGAGACAGGTGAATCCCTCTCCAAATGAGGTGACCTCTCCCCAACTTTATCTGAGCTTCTGGTTTTTGAATAGCTAAGTTGCAGTACATAGGTATTTACAGCCAAATACTCACCCCAGCCTGGGAAACACATTAAGACAATACCAAGTGGAAAGCAATACCCACATTCAGGGAGACATTCACCTGACCTATGTTAGATATGTACAGCTGCACAAAAGTAACTAAAATTTATAAACTAGATACAAATTAAAAGGAGTCTAGAATGATTAGCTCAAATAATTACATTTAATTAGATGAATCCCACCCCTTACATCAAGAGAAATAAATCCTTTCTATTCCCAGAGCAGTTTCTCTGGGAATAGTTTACACACATTTCCTGACTCAATTTTTGCCACAGCTTTGGCCTAAATGACTGAATTTATATTTGTGTTTTGTGAATCCCTTTTCCTTCTTGTCACCTTGCCTCATTTTATCATGCCTCAAAATGTTCCATTGAACATCTCAGTTTTGCTGCTGCATTTGACTATCTCTTCCATGAGAAAGTCAGTCTACCTTATCTTAAAAAAAAACCCCAACAGTTATAGTTTAAGGTTTAAAGATCAAACATCTTAAAGTTTACATCTTTACAGATCATATACAACTCATTTATCTCCATTCCTGATCTTCAATTCCAATAATTTTACTTTTACTAAACATTTCATTTCTCATTCTCTCTTTTAAACATCCACATTCCCAACATGCCTCTGTTCCTTGGCATCTCTTCTGATTATTTCCCTGCAAACATGCTGTTCTTCACCTGCATCTTCACTCGCTCGTTCTTCATTTGCAAGCAAAAACCTTCAACAATATTACTTACTGCCTTCCTAAATTTATTAATACTCACCATGCTGAGCCTAACCAAATATACATCCAGCTCAGCATCCCGTCTTTGACGGAGACTAGCACTGGACTTCCTGGATATTTTTCCTACTTTGCCAATTTTATCACCAAAATGAGACTAATCTTTCCTCCATTCTATATTGACAGTTTTCCTAAATCTGCCTGTAAACACCAACACAGATTTTTGCTGGACCTTATATATACTGATTCTGTAAGAATAACCTCAGAGATTTATCTAAACTTTAGACTACAGACTAAGCAGGGTAAGATCTCCAGGAAGTTGGAATATAGACTGCCTTTTGGCTTCCACAGCCAAATCAAATTCTTATGATTTGGATATGTATGACCAGCAGTAGTCACCTGCATCTGGGCTAGTGTTCTTATGCTCTTATTCCAGCCAAAGGAAACCTGATCGATGCAAGAGACCTCAATTCCCTGCTTATCAGTGGGCTCCACTGCCCTCAGGGACTGCAGTTGCCCTTTTCTCACTGATGGCAGTTTGAAGTTTATAAGCATTGCTGTTCACTGTAACTACACAGGCAACTGCCTATTTATCATTAGGGTGTCAGTATTAATCACCCTTTGCTATTTTAGTAGAGCTACTCAAATATTCCAGGATCTAACAACTAGGAGTAACCTAATTTAGATTACTGACAGCATGATGACGGTGTGGTATGATGATGTTTTCAGGACTGGTATTACTGCTTAATAGCAAAAAAAAAAAAAAAAAAAAAAAAAAAAGGAAGACAAGTAGAAATATTCTCTTTCATTTCACCAAATACAGAGAAATGTTGGGGTACACTCATGTAGGAAGCAGGAATGAGATAATATTTCCAAAAACTTGTATGTTTCCTCTCTATCAGTAAACCAAACAAAATGAAAAATATCTCCCTAGAAATCCCATCCTATAAACAACCTTTAGAGCACCCTGCAATTGCTTCCTTTTACTGGTAAAGAAATAGTTCACTTCCTGTCTGTTCGAAACTTTCAACAAAAACAAGTTAGGTAGTAAAAAGATATTATAGAACCGTCGTGGCATGATGCCAAAATCATTAATGCACATTCTTACCTTTAATTCAATGGAACTAACAGCTAGACATGCCTTGATATCAAACTACTTTCAAGTTGCTTTCTAAATGTAATTGATTATTTAGAAACAATTCTAGAATATACAAAAATACTTTTGATGAGGGGAAACATACAGCTTCCTACACTGGGTCCTTCACGTTCTGAGTCCACAGCATTGTCTTAATTAAATTATTTTGTTGATATTTTTATTTGTTAGCATTATATCATAAATTACACTCTGTCATCAATAATGACATCAATTTAACATGATATCAGAATATCTGAGTGCCTATCAGGAGTTCCAAATAAATGTAACTGGAAAGTCAGGCAATTTTATCCACTGAACAGATGGTAACACTGTAATTCCCCTACTTTCTCAGCCAGTCTGCTCCAAGCCTCGACCAGCATTTTGACACAAATGCTACCGAAGTCAATGGGAAGGTTGACATTGACTGGGCTTCTGCTCAGCTCTGAATTGCTGCAGGAAGCAAAATTTCAGTCCTCATGGATCTCCAAGACAGTTGACAATGATGGCTGAGAACAAGTCATGTAATTTAAGAATCAACACTGGCGAAATGCTTTCCACCAATGGGAAATTAAATCCCTGCTCGTGTAATTTTCTTCTTATGATCAACTTTAATCACTTGAAACTCCTAACCCATGTCTAAAATATTTTTTCCAGCTGCTAAACATGCACTCTGTACTTTGTGAAAGTCCTACAAGTAACATGCAACATTTTGTAAAAGTCTTTGAGTAAAGTTTGTATGCTCAATTACATTTAAACCTGAGTGAAATGTAAGACACTGTTTTGCTCGATATACGTGTCAGGATCTCACAGCTACAGGTTTAGAAGAATATTTCATGTTTATAAGGTGAAATGTGACCAACTTGTCTTTTTGTTAATTAAAAACTAAATTCACAGGTATTTGACTTGCAAAAATTTTTCATGTGATGATTTGAATACAATTTTGAGGGAACTTTTACACAGTGTATGTAAACAATTGTTTCCAGAAATTTCCACAGCATATTAATGTACTCATTTAAGAAGTAAATGCAGATGGATAAATGGGATTGCATGCAGCACAAAAGATCAAATTATATTGCAAAATTATACTTGTATTCACTGAAGGTCATAAGCATCATATTACACATTAGAGGTCAATGTGAAGGCACTGCAGCAAGCACACACTCTCTTTTCTAGTATATTTAAGGATGACTTCTGCTCTAAAGTATTGGTATTTTAGGACAAATGAAATAATGTGATTAAGAATGCTCACAGTTAACTTTGTTCCCAAGTTGTCTACCTCACCCAGCTGATCTAATATGAAAATAAAATACCACTGCAACTTTCTGAATAGATTAGTCTACTTAAAAGGCCATACAATTGCATGAAAAACTTTAATTGTTGGAGCTGCAATTTTTACTGAAGTAACTGCTTAGTGTTTATTGGAAGGCATTTTAGATTTAACTGCTTCCTCAGCATAATTATTTTCTAATAAGAAAATATCTCATTGAAAAAAAAATCCATACAACCATCAGTACTGAGAAAAATAACCAAAATCTGTGGAATTTAGAAAAAATTATCATGATATATTGTTCATAGATGATTACTTTGTAAAACACATAAAGTTCCATAATCTTAAGTGGACTGTCTCTTATAAACAATTAAAGATTTATTTAGAGTATTAAACTCTCAGCACCAGTGTTTCATCAAAGACTAATGAACACTGCTATGATATCAGCTGATTTTTTTCTGTGGAAAAGATAAGAATCTCTCTCCTGGGCTAAACCTGTGAAAAAGACAGAGAGAGGGGAAAGCCTATACTTTTCTTCATTTATTTATATTTAAAATGCTATTACAAATGTCAAGAAATGGAAGCATGTGTGCTTTTGTTAATAATAGCATCTTATAAAAACAACTCCCTATAGGAATAATCTACAAAACCTCTTTAATTATATAGGCAGAAGTAGACCAAATCTA
Organism: Scolopax mira; assembly: GCA_004320125.1. Classification (NCBI taxonomy): domain Eukaryota; kingdom Metazoa; phylum Chordata; class Aves; order Charadriiformes; family Scolopacidae; genus Scolopax; species Scolopax mira. The sequence goes on from BJBW01002849.1 coordinate 45,338, forward strand.
AATCTTTAATCTTATTTAACTGTAACTTTAAAACTTCCAACTTCTTAAACAAGTTTGAAAGTATGTTACAAAATAAATAGATCACCATTTGAAGATGATTGAAAAACATAGAAAAAAGTTGACCAAGCAGAGAGGAAAATAATGAAAATGGATTAAAACATCATATGAAGTGGTAAATGACATGAACTTCTACTTTTGAACTAGCTTTTAGGAAGCCTTTCTGAAATGCTTAATAGGAACAAATTAATTAAAAACTGTTTCTATAATTTAATGGCTTTTAAGGCAGTTTCCAGCACATATTATAGAGGTTTCATAATGCACCTGTGTTCAATTTTTAATTAAATAAGATGGGACTATGCACAAGAAGAAACCAAATGAGTGTCTTCCACCTATAACCACAAATAATTCCAAACCTCAGATACCTTGTAAAATTACAGATGCATCTCCTGATTGCGTCTAAAAATTGCAGTCTAAAATCAAACATAGTCTATTATAATAAATAGTTTGGACTCAAGGTAAATGAGATCTGAAGCACTGGTCCATAAAGGAAATAAAAGAAGTCTAAGGGAATAGACAGCTAAAACTGTTTCACTTCCAGCAATGCAAACATTTTCCTGCATGTTGTCAAATAATATTTCCTTTCCCTTCTTTCACAGAGATCCGTAAGATCCCTATCCCAGCAAGAAGCAGAAACCCTCAACTTGTATAACTGCTCTTGAAATATCTCTGAATTTTACCTCCCAGACCACTGGATTCACTGGGTAAGATCAAGCCTGATCTTTGCCCATTCTCTTTCATGCAAGGACAGCCTTAACAGGCTGGCATCCTTGCCAAGGCAGGAGCACAGAGAAGCTACAGGGAAGTGACAAAGAGACAAATATTGTTTCATAGATAGAACACAATGAAAAATATTTTGTGAGCCAGACTGATTGGCAGTTTATGTTTAGGGATAGAGAATAAAAATCTGACTACTTTGAAAACACAGTGTATAGCCTATTGCATTAGAAAAGAGAAAAATTACAGCTATTACTTTCAATATTTTTATGCAAGCTTTCTCAGCAGATTAGGAGAAACAGTCTATATCTATAGCAACTAGGAAAGAGGAGAGAGGGATATTTCCAGTCCAAACCATTTGTCCTTAAAACCCTGCATCACTACCATCACTATAGCAAGCATTTAATAGCTCATTTTTATTGCCACTTGACTGAAGTCTCATTATAAAATATGGTCAGTTGATTTTAATTCCTTCTTAATAAAATGTACATGAGGAAGTCCGCACTGATACTTTTGTGGGAGACTTCCTTTCTTTCTTAAATTCATTCTATTTAGTCTTAAAAAAGTCTTAGAAAAAGATTTCTTTGGGACAGCTAGTTTACCTTTCACTCTCTGATCTCCAGAACCGCTCTAGGTAGGTATTAAACTGGGAAAAATATTATATTCTCCAAGTTATGATCTTCTTGAGTTAAAGTGAGTTTCGGAAAAATACTGTAAGCGAAATGAGACTGACTTTATTAGTAGATCTCATTGGAGAAAATTCTGAGCGTACAGCCATGAGCAACTCAGGACAAGGAGAGGACTGCCAAGGAGAGTGGCAAAGGAGAATAACATTTAAATGCACAGAGTTTTTTTCAGCATCCCGTCGTGTTAGTGTGGGTCATTTTAGCAGGTGGGGATGTTTATTGCAGGCAGTATCTTCTAAAAGAGGAAGAGGTTGGTCAGAGAACGTCTGGACAGAAGGAGGTTGTTTAATGGTCTTCACTGGACAGCACTGGGTATTTTTAGACACCTCTAAAACAGCCTTAGCCAGGAGCCGGTGCTGCCTTCCACCTCCAGCAGCATGAGTTAGGGGTGGGCACCAGCAAAGCTGGGCTGCATCTGGGGGTTTGTGGCCTGGGGATTACCTGTGGGAATTTCCCATTTCCAAATGGGAGAGCAGTCTCGTGGGCTGAACCCGCTAAACGGGGAGGGGGGTTAAATATATAGAGGCTGGATGCATTTTTAGTGACTCCCCACTGGCCGACCTCGACTTGAGAGACCTTGTGATCGTCACGGAGGAAGTTTTCAGCGTGTGGGAAGACTTGGTGGGGCCGGCTCCTTGGAGGTGTCCCCGGAGATTCCACCCGGGACACGCCGCTGTGGCAGCTGGGGGCCTGGACCGGCCTGGGGGGAACCAGGGACCGGCAGGGAACGGCGGGACCCGGGAGATGTAAGGGGCCGGGGGACGGTGGTGACGGGCCGGAGGACTAGGACTCTCAGAGGCAGCCGGTCGTGAGGGATCGGAGGACGGCGCCCCTCAGCAGGAGACGATCGTGAGGGCCCCTTCACGGGCAGTAGTGCGGGCGCGGCTGCCGGGGGCCTGCCGAGCTGCCTGTGAGGGAAGCTGTCGGGCACAGCGGAGGGGACGGCGTAGCCCCGCTCCCCGTCAGCCCCCACGCCTCCCGCCCCTCGCCCCACTCACCGATCCGCGCCTCGGCGGCGGCTCCGGCGGAGGGCGGTTGGCCGCGCGGGGCGGCGGCGAGAACCTGCAGCAGCGGCGGCAGCAGCAGCGGGAGGACGGAGCCGAGCGCCCCCATCATGCCTGGCCCATCGCAGGCGGCCGTCCCGCTCCCCTGCCCCCCGCCGCCAGCTCTCACTCCATGCCGCCCGCCCGCCCTTCTGCCTCCCGCAGCCGCTCCCCTGCTCCGGCGAGTGGCAGCCGCAGCAGATTCAACACCCAGGACAGCGACCGGCGCCGCCTGCCCGCCCCACAGCCGGCCCCGCCCCGGTCCGGCCCGGCCCGGCCCGCCCGCCCGGCCGCGGCACCGCCTCCCCGCTCCCGGCCCGGCCCTCCCTGCCGGGATGGCGCCCTGCCGGCCCCCCCCTCCGGCGGGTTGAGGGCAGAGCCCGGCCCCCGGCCCTCGAACCGTCACTGGGCCTGAGGGAAGCTCGGCCTCAGGCGGACTGTGAGGCTCCGGGCGCCGCCCCGGGGGCAGCGGGGATCCTTCCTTTCAGAGCGGCTGTTCGCCCGAATCCCCCCGCAAAGATGGCTGAGAAGGGGAAAGGAGTTATTATACGCGCTTGTTACACACACCTATGTGTAAAATCAGTTCAGCCCCTGCCAAAGTTTTGTCTTGAAAATACGCACCAGCTGGGTGGGTTGTCCCTGCGGCCTCCTCAGCGGTGGTCTATTTACTGCCGGTTTTTCCTCATAAAATTACTTGCCACCCTGAAGGATTTTATGAGCCCTCAGGTGAACACCTCCCACAGCTGAGGTGTGTGTGTGTTTGCCCAGGAGATGTCTATGTTTGTCCTCCACCTCCTGTTCCCGATTCACTCCACTGAGCAGGCTGCTGGGAGGGAGCAGGGGCTCAGGCATGAACCCTCCTCCTACACAGGCTCTCATTTTCTCACAAACTCTGTGTAATAATATTTAGCCTTTAACACAGCGGTCACGGTCACCGAGGTGAAACAGCGCAGCTGCCATGTCTCCTGGCAGGGGACATGCTTTTGTCTAGGACAGTCATGCCATAGCAAGGGATGGCTGGTCCCAGCCACCTCCATCACCCTGACATCTGCTTTACTCCTCCCTGAAGTTTCAGACTTATCCAGTCGTCTTATTGGAGGTAAACAGCTCTAACTATCTGCCCTGGCATGCTTCATCCCTGGCTTTAACCAGGCATAGTCATGACAGACTCACACTCAAGGTATTTAAATTTGTAATACATGAATCACAGAATCATAGAGCGGTTCGGGTTTGAAGGGACCTTGAAGATCATTGAGTTCCAAACCCTACACCATGGGCACCCACTTACTCCCACTTGAGCACCAGGTTGCTCAAAGCCCCATCCAGCCTGGTCTTGAACATTTTCAGGGATGGGGCATCCACAATTTCCCTGGGCAACCTGTTCCAGTGTCTCACCATCCCCACAGTAAAGAACTTCTTCCCAATATCTAGTCTAAATCTGTTTAAAACCATTATCCCTTATCGTGCCCATTAATTGGCTTTGCCATAGACCGGAGAACTAAATAACCAAAGCCCACTGAACAAACTAACCTGGGTACAGCAAAGCTGTTCCTCTTTGCTCCCCTCAAAGGTGGCAGAGAACACAGGACCAGAGAACATGTCTAGACACCAGGTCTGGCCACCATGTTGTGACCAGCTGGAACCTGTCATGGGGTGATCAGCTAGGCCTGGGGGCCCAAATTTGAGCTTTGTTGCAGTTTCCAGGCACAGGGACTCAGTGGGAGCTCATGGGGGATGCATGGGGGCACTTATTGCCCCTGGTACCCTGATAGACAGTTGCCAACTTCTCTTATTCTCTCAGTTTTACTCTGGGGGAAAAGTGTGAGCCTCTGTGCTGGGGAAAAGGGGTTATGGCTTCTAGAACTGGTGCAAAGTCACCTCCTTTCCTTTGTGGTTACAGTTGGTGACTCAAATGCAAAAAAGGGCAATATTTCATTCAGAAAACTTAAATTTCAAAAAAATATATTGATACTGGATGGTGTTCACTGGCTCAGGGTTTGCAAAAGGGTTGGATGGTCTTTTCTGTCCCTGAGGTCTATTACATGGTTGCTTACATCTTGCAGGGGACTGGTTTCACTCAAAAGGTCCCTTTACCTCAGGAAAATCAATTTTGATGACTCTGAAAGAAACCTGAGCACAGAAGAGGGTGAAACAAAAAAGGAGGAAAAAGCATTCTATGGAAAGGACAAGATGAGAAATGAAAGTGCTGAAACATAAATTAGTATATTCTCATGGGTTATGCAAACCATCTGGCTTTAAAAACTAGTAGTAGGAACAAGGAAAAAGGTCATTTGAATTAGCAGAGAACTGCAAAACAACTGAAGGTAAGAAAGGAGCAAATGGCAGGCACAGCAAGAGAACAAGTTGTTCGTCAAAATACAAAATAGCAGTGGTATTACTGGAAGTCATTGCAGCTCTGCAATGAATGATTTGCTCCTGTGAATTTATGATCAAATACTATGCAGATTTTAAAAGGAAATTAAAATTCTCTTAGCTGCTCCATGCAGAGGATTAGCAAAATGACATTTGTTCAAATGCATGTAAAGCAATGTAAATCAAGAGAGAAAGGGTATTCATCAAAGACAGAAATAAATCCTTGAGAACACAAGGTTAGTAAAGACAGGAGCAAGGTGTCGAGGAAAAAGTAAAGAGCCAATCAGTAGGTGAATTGGGCATTTGGAAATAACTCAAGGAGCAATTCTCAGGACTGGAAAGTGTACAGCATTCCCTACCTGGCACTATTTTACAGTTGTATAATAGGCTGCACCTAGAGAAGATACACAGAGCTGTCTTAGAACCCCAGGAACAGACAGACTGAAGTCAGAAGTAGTAGGTTTAATGAATTTTGTTAATGACGTGCAAAATCTGCAAGACTCAAATACTGTGTGTAAATGAGATGAATAACAGTATCACAATGTAAATAACATGTTGTGACACATGCAGGTTACCTGCTGGTTCACAGTCGTTTTCTCAAGACATTTCTCAGTGCCAAGGCTTTTAATAGTTTGTATAATAAATTAAGTATCTATGTGTAGGTCTACCACCCTTGTGAGATTGTTTTCTTTGTGGTTTTTATTATCATGTTTTCAGTACGTTTCTGAACTGGGGAAAAAGAAATCCTAAAGAGTATAAATAATTTGTGAAAATTACTAGAAAGACTAAAAAAATTACTGTTCCTGAAGTCAGGGATATTGTGGGGCTCAGACAGAACTGCAGGGCTTGATAGTTTTGAAAAAGGAATAGAAAAGGGTATCAGTACGTTATTTCTGGTAGGGCATTTTAAATCTTTTTGGTGAGGGACTCTAAACTATACTGAATGTTGCTGAATGGGTAGAATATCAGTTCTTCATTGCTAATGTGAATGTGAGGCTATCTGAAAGAATGACACTGGAAATTACAGACCTGAAATTACAGAGTGAATAACAAATTGAAGTTTAAATGTTCTTAATTGCTGGAACTCAGTCTTTTTATTAAATCCGTGTTGGTGTGAAAAAACATGTGAGGCAAAGTGAAAGAAGAGATGGATAATCTGTATGATTTTATACATATGAAAAATTTACATCCTTATCCATGGTAACCACAGCTGAACTGAAGGTTTTCGAGGAAACACTTTCTTGTTTGAAAATGCCATGTTGTCTGACTAAGGTTTTTAATGACAAACATACATGTTTTAATTGAGAATCCATTAGTTAGCGCCAGAAAAAGATCCAGTAAGGGCCAGAAATGATCCCAGAATGGCTAATTGCCCAATATCCAGGACACTAAGTGGGCTGAGATTTTAAAGCTTCAAATTTTTGCTCTGGTTGATTCAAAGATATGATCTAATCATTGGACAATAAGGTCAGCCTCTTTCCCTCTCTCAATTTCACTGGGCCATTCAAGATTATATTAAAAGCAGACAGCCCTGCTAGAAAAGACATTGATGGGCAGGAGTAGTTTTGCATGAAGAGACAAGAATATGAGTATAAAATTTATTCTGTTGATTTCATACTGTTTAGAAAAAAATAGTAGGAGTTAATGAATCAATAAGCTGGGAATTAATGATGGAATTTTTACAGGTGTAAGAAAGAAAGGTGCCAAAATTGTATGAACCAAAAACTGGGTGGCGGTAAAAACAAAGATAAACACAGGATTCAGTTAAAGTAGAACATTGCTGGAGAATAATTTATGCATAAAAATACACAAAGGGAAAATACTCTTACTAATTCTATACTTATAAGTAACTAAGTGATATGAGTAAAATATTGTAAACAGGATTAAAATAATACATGAAAAGTATAAGGACTATAAAATACAAAGCTATCATCTGAGTTTTACTGTGTACTTAGTTATTGAGGCCATGATTTTTAACTACAAATAGGAATTATATATATTAGCACATGTATACCTGCACGATTGTAGAAATTGTATGCCTATATTTGTACAGAACTTCATGTTTCATTTAAGGATCACACAGCTATTTGTCAGTTCAGACAAATATAAAGAACCTGAACAAAAGGTCAGTTCCAGCCCTGCTGAATACAGTCTACCTGCACAGACAAACACACCCTTAAAAACAAAAAGGCATTAAAATTGCCTTCTGCATTTTCTTTCTTTCTCTTGTCCCTCGGTCCCCCTTGTCCTCCCCTCCCCAAATCAAGGCTTCTGAGCACATTAATTGCAGATCATTTGTCCTGTTAATGGGTCCAAAATCCATAGGGAACAATATCTATCAGGCAGTTTATCTAAGATTCAGTAACGTAGATATCTTGGCAGAGCTCTAAGATGTATTGGGGGGGATGACTAGGGGTGAAGAAGGAGCAAAAGAGAGAGATTTATGCTATATCCGAGCCCAGACAAGGCAGAATTTAGACTACTTTATTATTTACATTTTCTGGTTGTAGAGGACATGGGTAGACTATTCAAAGCCTGTAGCTACATATACAGACACAAAGGTTGTCTTTTGGAGGCTCAGTGCTGCTCATGTAACCTTCACTATGCTTTTTTGGGGGGAGATTTCTGGTTGAGCAGCAGTAATCTTCCAGCAACTTGCTTGTGATTTGAGGACATCTTTCAAAAGATTGTGAAAAATAAGGCTAGAAAAAAACATTTCTAGAGCCACATCTTGGAGTACCATGGCTACAAGAGAAACAGTACTGGTTGCTGCTATGCACATTGTTGGTGTGAGCAGTCATAAACTCTGTTTTAGGAGGCTGATGAGGACTCAGCCCTCTTTAGGATGATCTGGAAAGGCACTCTTCGAGCTGCAGAACTGTTCACACATTCATATCCTGGAATATTTTGATTATTCACTGTTGTTGATGGAAAGTTTAAAGTGGCAAAATTTCTTTCTAAATTACAGGGGTGGGTTATTCCAACTGTATTGTAGAGGCTGTAATAGCTCTTGGGATTAAAAACTATCAAAACAGTTACTACAAATTTTACACTATGCACTTACAAGTAGTTTCATTTATTTATGTATGTTAAAAAAGTACATGCATGGTTATATAGCTCTGTATATTCAACCCTTTCATTAAAAGAAAACATCTCTCTTGTTCCATGTACACATTTTTTAAAACACTGAATTAAAATAGTTAATATTTTAAAGCAGTTAAGAATGAAGGACTTTATCCTGCAGTAGTGATAAGCAATATGTCCAAAAAGCTATCCAGTGCCTGAGACACTAAGAGTGTTTAGAGGATAAGAAGCTGTACAGAAGCCTGGATTACTGACAGCTGAGCTCTCTCCATAGGAGTACAAATACCCACTTACATTTCAATTTAGTGGTTGTATTCTGCATTCAGGGACTAAGTTTATTAAAGGAAAGAAAGTTACTAAAGGGAGAAATCTTTAACTGGTTTAAAAAGGTGTAGCCCCCGCTCACATCAGCAGCGGCCGTGGTCTTTCTCAATTCATAGAATCATAGAATCATAGAATCATTTGAGTTGGAAGGGACCTTAGAGATCATCGAGTTCCAACCCCCCTGCCCTGGGCAGGGACACCTCCCACTAAAGCAGGCTGCTCAAAGCCCCATCCAACCTGGCCTTGAACACTTCCAGGGATGGGCATCCATGACTTCCTTAGGCAACCTGTTCCAGTGCCTCACCACTCTCACTTGAAGAATTTCTTTCTGATGCCTAATCTAAATCTATCCTCTTCCAATTTAAAACCATTGCCTTTTGTCCTATTACATTTCCATGTAAACAGTCCCTCTCCAGCTCTTCTGCAGGCTCCCTTCAGATATTGTAAGGCTGTTATAAGATCTCCCTGGAGCCTTCTCTTCTCAAGGCTGAACAACCCCAGCTCTCTCAGCCTGTCTTCATAGGAGATGTGCTCCCTCTGATCATCCTCGTGGCCCTCTGCTGGACCCATTCCAACAGATCCATATCCTTCCTGTGTTGAGGATTCCAAAGCTGGACAAATATTCCAGGTGGGGTCTCACAAGTGCAGAGTAGAGGGGCAGAATCACCTCCTGAGACCTGCTGGCCACACTTCTCTTGATGCAGCCCAGGACACAGTTGTCTCTCTGGGTTGCCAGTGTGCACTGTCAGCTCATGTTGAGCTTCTCATCCACAAGCACTTCCAAGTCCTTCTCCTTAGGGCTGCTTTCCAGATATTCTCTGCCCAACCTGTATTTGTGCCTGGGATTGCCATGTCCCAGGTGCAGAACCCTGCACTTGGCTTGGTTGAACTTCATGCAATTTGCACGAGCCCACCTCTCCAGCCTGTCCAGGTCCCTCTGGATGGCATCCCTTCCCTCCAGTGTGTCAACTGCACCACCAAGCTTGGTGTCATCAGCAAACAATTATTTAATATTTCATAGTATAACTAAAACTACTTGAAAGGGTTTTAACATTCCATAAAGAAATTACTGTTTTTCAGTATCAGTTATTTTGTAACTATAAAAGTAACAGAGCCTTTAGGATTTCAAAATGAATTCTTACTGAATTCAGTTTATCATGAAAATAAATATCTTAGGGACTAGAGGATGTTGGATTGCTTGATGGAAGAGTGTGGTAGGATTCATTTTATGCATATCGTAGAAATTCAGTTGTATCTAGGAATAAAGTTTTAATGTACTGTTGATTTCAGCTATTTTAAAGCTTTTCCAAAATTGTATTAGAACATGTCTTTACTCTGGAGCATGCTGAAAGTTTTACTCTAGATATTTTTGCATCACTGACGAGCAGGAGTTCAGCATGAAGCCAGAAGGAAAAATCCTTGAGAACTGAATGACTGATAGAGTTTAAAAAGGAAAAGAAAAAAAGTAGGTTGATTTTAGTTATGACTGGTAAACTGTGAGCTGGGCTTTTATTCCCTGTGCTCTAACTGAATGATAATGGTTTTTATGTGTTGCTGGAAAGAACAGTTGGAAAGGAGCCTAAAACAGAGTGTTCAGGGCCTAAGAGATGAAACGCAGCGAGAAAAAATTCCCTGTGAGAATAGCAGGAGATGTGACTTACATTAACTGAAAACTATAAATGTGACTTACATTAACCAAAGACCTAACTAAGCATTTGTGTGCATGAGAGCTTAGGGGAGCGTGTTTTGAGCTGACTTAAGGCTGCAGGAACCCTTGGTACCAGATCAGCCACTTCAGTAAGTGCCTGGTAGTTTGGGTTTGTGAGGAAAATTTCCATAATGTCTTCTGCTGGTTTGCTAGGGATGCTGAAGAAAGCAGCTTCTGTAAACACAGGCATTTGCAGGTCTCGATTGAACCCAAATTTGTTTGAGATTCATTTAAAATTCTAGCTGACTTGTTCAACTACCACTTATGGAGATAGCTTCATTAAACAGGATGCTGAAGCTGGATTAGTTATAAAACTGTTTGAAGAGAGGAAAAGGTTGCATGAAGCAACTTGTGAGCAATGATGCACAGATGTTCAGAGCCCATGAAAAGCAGATCCTCAGTGTCTCAAGACAGGGATACAGTAATTGATGAATCCAAACTCTAAGACAACTTCTGAAATCTTTGTATCTAGTGCCAGGCTGTGAAAGGGAATTTGGGCTTCTCTGGGAGAGGGATGGCCTCTGTGAGAAGAGGCACAGGTCCCTGGTGTGCACTGGAGCTGGCCCCTTTTCATTGGGAAAAGCTTGATTTCTTGCTAATGCCCACCATCAGCTCAGATCAATACAGAGGCTAAACTGCCACTTCTCTGTCTTGGAGTCACTGGAGACAGATTTTGAAATCAAACCCAGTGGAATTCCTATTGATTTTTAAGGCTGTTACTCTCTGAGCATATCGAGATGGTGTATCCAGATTAAATGATTAGGCAAATGGGTTCTGGTTCTTTGAAACCCAGGTTGAAACCTTATAATCAATAATTAGAAACCAAATCAATAATTAGAGTTGGTTGCCATTGATAAAAATTGATCTAAAATATCAATAGGGAGCCAAATATTTAAATTAATTAGGTGCTTATAACGGGAGGAAGGTCAGAAACTGTTTAAAAAAATCTATTTTTATCTGGTTTTGCTAATCTGTAAAATTTCATACCTGGTGAACGGGTTTTAAAATGATAGCTAATCCCCTGAGATATCCACTCCTCCTGTGCTAAATTAAAGGATGAATGAGATTAATGCACTTTGTGAAAGAAAAGGCCTGTAGTTGATTAAAGCTGCTGGGGAGCTCTGGTTACTTGTCCCTCACTTTCTGTGTCTGCCTTGGGAACCTGAAGTCTGATCCAGAGGGTTCTTTAGCACCCACAGCTGCAGCTGGAGACAGATGCTTTGAGGTGACAAGTGCCATACAATGGGACATCTCAGACCGAGTTCCCAAAATTCATAGAAATATTTCAACTTAATCTCACTGTATGTTTGTAAGATGGTGATAAGAAAACCTACAGGGAGTTGTAAAGGTACATGAATCACTGAAATTCTGGGAGTGCAGTGAATAGTGCCACAGTAATGCCACCATGGAAGGTAATGGTTTTGTTCTCAGAGCCGGGTATAAGTAGCATATGACAGATTAAAGTGTAAGGCTCTATGTTGAAAAATGAGCGGAGAAAAAGCCCCAAATGTTTGCTGCGTTGTCAACAGGAAGGGTTGGAATGACCCATTCTGCAGACACGGAGTAGGGAACAGTTTGTTTGCCTTACTGTAATTAAAGATACCATATTGTTGACATATAGTCAGAGGTGAGGTTAAAGCTGTGCACAGCTTCATTTTGCTGCCTCCTGGCTTTTGAGTGCCTCTCTGGTGGTGGTCTTGAACCATGCTCTCTTGTGTCCCCTACAAGGTAAGGAGCTGGTTTCACAAAGTGCAGCGTTGGGGGGGTGTGACCCAGCGGGGGGCGGTGGGGAGAGGAAGTGTGGGACAGAAAATGGCCGAGAAGCTGCTTGTGCTCATCCCCATCTGTTTCCCCAGCCTGTCACTCTCGCTTTGGCTGCTTATTGCTGACGATACAACTCATCCTCTATGTTCTATCTGGGAAAGACTCTTGTCCTGCTAGCTGCAATAGGCAGAGACAAACCCGCTGGGGACCTAGAGGCTAGAATATCTGCTGTAGCTCTTGTACGAGTATAAACTTGGAGCATCATTGAGAAATATTCTGGGAGGAAATCCAAAGTTGAACAGTGTGTTTAACAGCAACTCGGAATGGAGCAAGAACTACTGAGCTCCGATCATTTTCACTTCAGTGTTATAGCTTAATGCTTACTGATGTGGGTTATTTCAAATAACAAAAAGGTTTTAAAAATTAAGTCCATAATTTCTAATGTAAAAAAATTAGAAAATCTTGCTCAAGACATGCTGATATTTCAGAGTGCAAGACTGCTTGGAGCATTGCCTGTGATGTTTTTCTTTGAAAGGAAGATTACTGGGGTTATGCTCTGACCAGAAAAAAACAGTTTCAAAAAAAAAGTAGGGAAAGTTCATGGTAATGACAGCTGGGGAAAGGAACATTGTTTGGACTACACTGAAATTACATTATGTGTCTTTGTAAGTACAAGATTATGTTAAGAATAGTCATAGGCTTTGGTGAAACTATTAGAAGGGACAGGATGCTCTTTTTCTATTCTGAACCACTACTTTAAAACAGCTTTCCCTTTGCTCTCTGTTGTAGTTCAGAGTGTTCCAATAGAGCATCAAAGACCAAACAAAAACCCTTACTTGACTACTCAAGGGAATATTCCTGTGAGGCTGAGCATTTCCCCATGGACTTTTCTGCTCTGTATAATAGAGCTTCTACCAGATATGACTAAGTGGGTTGAGTCACACACAATTATTTTCTTACGTAACAGTGTTAATAAACGTGGATGTGCTACTCTTGGTAAAGCCACATTTTAAGAAAGTCACTATTGCAAAAATCTTACTGTTTAAAAATTCATCTCTCCTTATACCATCCTAACCTACAGTTAGCCTCTGCAGTGTGAGAAAATTCTAAGGAGATTGGCAGCCCCACGCCTGTAAAAAATGGGAAAAAAACATGAATGGGGGGAAAGCAAAGATTCTATGCTGGGATCCCACCCGCTGAATGAAGGGATGAGGATGGCTGAGCAATAGCAGCCACCCAGAAGCAGCCCAGCAAGGACCAGTGTGGGCAGTGGGACCTGGGGTTGTCAGGGTGAGTCCCTTCCCACCCAGGTGCCCCCAGGCTTCCTAAGGAACTATCTAGAGCTGGGGTCTGGCCTGGGCCCCGCTGTGCCCTAGAGAGATCCACTGACGGAGGGGAAGTTCCACCCTGTGGAAGAGGAATTTCTCCAGATGGTTCATCACGTAGAAGAACAAGGTTCCTGCTTTGAGGTTTGATGGGTATTTAGTATTCTATTATCAATCTCCTATGTCCCTATGAAAAAAAGAGTATCAGGTTGAAAAAGTGGAGAAGATACCAAATTCTACCGGCAAGAATTACATTAAATACAGTTAGAAAAAAATATTAAGACAAAAATAAAGTTGTACCTGACATTTTCTTCCATTAGCAGTTGATTAAATTACAGGTAGAAGAGCTGTCCTAAACTGGAACTGCAAAAGGAGGGTACAGAGCTAAAGGGATGAAGATTGTCTTCACAACCAGTTTGTGAAAAAATGAGTTCTCCACTTCCCCCTCACCATAATTTTTAAAAAGTAAAACTCGTTCCATATACACATTTTTCCACAAAGTCAACATATTTCCAGAGCCAAAAGCATCACATCTGTTCAGATGTGCTAATTGCACAGGAGAGTCTTTCATCAGAGAGCACCGAGTGCTTTCTAATATTAGATCATGCTGAAAAAAGTCTACTTTTTAGCATTCAATCAATGGATCGTGATACACAGATAAACTCAAAACTTCAGGTTAGATTCCCTGATCTCTCTGCTGCTCAGGCAGTTTAAGGCTCTATGATCGTAACTGGGAAGATAAGAACTCCCCTGAGGCTGCCTGACCTGTCACAGATTGTGCAGGAGCCAAATATTGCTGTTGATTCCACCAGGGATCAGCTCAGGGAATGAGGAGGCTGTAACCACATCCCTGGAAAAGTTCTATCATTTTCTTGCATCAAACAGTTCTCAGCTTCATTGCAGATGGACTAGTTTTATGTTTCTTCTTTTTCAGCCTTAATGTAATCTTAATTTTTTAAATTATGACAATAGCAGCCATCTGAAAAAGTAAAAATAAATAAATCAGTTAAACACTGAAAATTAGTAAGGCCACTTGTTTTTTTTTCATTTCCAAATCAGATTCTTGGGTCACAGATGTATAGTACACCATGTAGTATAAGACTCTGACATTTTTGCTACTCTCCTGGAGTTTGAATACTGTGGGAGGAATCCAGCGTGGACTGAAATATCGGAAGAAGATGGGCCATTGTGGTCATCAAACAGCACGTTCCTCTGGCAGCTCCTGGTCACAGGCAAATCCACTTGCTCAGTCCAGGGACTGGGCTGAGGGACTCAATAGAAACAGCTTCCTCTGTAAAACAAGGATTGTGCATATTGTGGGTGGACAGGCACATGAAAACAGCCATCTTGAAGGTCAAGAGCAGTGGTTTACAAGAGGGAATCTTGGGGCAGAGGATGAGATTTATCATGAAGGATGGTCCCTTTTAATAAAGAATTACTTCTAAATACAGGACTCTAAATACAGCCTTGGAACTTCTCCTTGTTTGGAACTGAGAAAATACTGAGAGCAAAATCTTTTTCCTTTATACTGTGTATGAGTAGTGTCCAATCTTAGAGAGCAATGTAAGAAAGGACACAGCTTTTACCATTATGATCAGTAAAATGAGCTCCCATCAGTAAAAGGAGCTTTTCCTTCAAAAGAGCAGTGAGAGAATTTCAGCCATGCTATCATTCAGTAGCTGAGATCAGAAACTAGATTCACCTTCTTAGCTTTGGGTTTTCTAAGTACTCTCTAAGATTGGCCTGATTGGATTCGTAGCCTCTCATGGATTTATTGTTCCTTTAGATGCTGTTCAGAGAAAATAAAGTTGCTAATACTTGCCTTCTTTTGTTAAACACAGCAAGATTTCAGAAAGGTCAGTGCACAAAGCCTGCATTTCTTGCTGTTGAGCTGGTACTCAGGTACCGTTTTAGGCAATTATTAAGGATCGCTACATTAAGAAACAAAAGGGGAAAAAAAAGCCAAATCAATATTATTTATTCACATGAAAGCTGAGCTAGCACGCACAATTCACATCAGTGTTTGATAATTACCCCAAGAGGCAGGAAACACATGTCATTACACGTTGCAAAGAGCCCAAAGGAGGCTGGGCTGGCCCTCTCTTGTACATCCTTTGCTGTGGGCGTTTGGCTGTGCAGGACTCAGGTATCTTTCCAGCAAGAACTGCTAAAATGGGTCTACTTAAAATGTAATGCTTTACAGAAAAACATCTGCTTCTGCAGTACATAAAAAAACTTAGTAACCCAAGACAAGAATTATTGTAGGAATTGTAAAATGGGTAAGGAGCTAATTTAATGGAAGAGGGAAATAGATTAGGCTGAAATGGAATTACTAATGATGTTTTGGAATGCCACCTTATGTAATATTTTCATTAATGACAATACAAATATAAGCATAAACAAATGAAATTTGAACGTATATTTGAAACAGGGACAAAGTTGACAGCGATATTAAACAAAGGACTGGAATTTTACATAGGAAGAATTCAGTAATGTAAAATCTGAAGTAATATAATTACTATGGAATAAGTAAGTCTAAAATCATGTGTTTGAGAACAGAGTTGTTTTGCTGAAAACAAGATGATTCCTCTGGTTTAAAAAAAACTGAACTGACATGGGAGAAAAAAGTTTGGTAACATCTTCTCCTTCTTGGGGTTATAAGGAGTAAGAAAATAGTTAGAGAACTCCTGCTATGATACCATTTTCAAAAAATGCTAATGGTATCACAGAAAATGAACTTCCACTGCTGAAGGTTCCTCAGTATTAACACCTATAATTTCTGCAGCTTTTCTAGAGCTGTGATAAGGAACTGGACAAATGACTCACTCTTGTTAGAGAAGACTAAGGACACATCTATGCCCAACAACTTCACCCGCGGAAGAAATCCCAATGATTGCTGACTAAATTGAAGCTAAAAGTCCATAGCAGTGGCAGTGCCTTGGGTCACGCTCAGACAAGCAGCGCTGTCATGGAGCCCGCCACTAAGAAGCCTTATCTGAAGTAGATTAGACACAATTTGTGCCTATTTGCAAGGGTTCAATGAAGCTGCAGAACTGCCGGCTGCCACAAGTTTTGCAGCTGCTCCTGAAAGCTGCCCTTGAGCAGGGGATAGTGGGGACATGAGCACTGAGCCGCTCCTTGGGCTGGAGGGGCAAGTCCTGGAACAGGGCACCCACCAACCATCTCAGCTCCCAGGACATGGAGCAGAGCAGCAGTAACGCTGGAAGGTAACTGCTGTCATCACAGTCATTATCAGAAGTGTTCTTCACTAAGCATTTATCAAGTGAGGTGAGAGATTTTATCAAAAATAATCTCTCTGATTGCCTTCTGTAAGTCAGGAGACCTCAAAGCACTTGACAGGAGCAGCACACACCACTTGAACTGCAGAGCCAGTTGCAGTAAACAGCAGGTGCAAGGTGGATTTTTTTCTTTTCCCTGGCAAGTCAGAAAGTTTGTGGGCTTGGATCCATTTATTTGCAAAGGAAGAGGCTCAAGAGCTTCTCCTGGTTTTCTTTTAGCTGTGATAGATGGATTGCTTCCCAGACAGACAACAGAACAAATGAACATTGTCATCAACCCTACAAATAAAATTAAAACCCAGAAGTGGCAAATAGTTTAAAGCCACTGCTTTCTTCAGTAATATTTATACTGAACATATATGCACGCAGGGGAGAGCTATAGACACATCACGTACAGATGCAACTCTGACTAGAAAATTTATTCTCCAGGCAGTTGTACATTAACAGTGACACCCAGAGCAAACTGCTCAAAGGAGTATCATAGAATGGTGTTATCTTGTTTGTATTTCAAGCAGTTTTAATAATCAAAGTCAAGTTCAGCTTCTTGAAAAAGCTGAACAGATGTCAAAGGGTCTATCTTAAAACCACAAGTTCTCAGGCCTGCAGTTAGGACAGTGCTGCTGGCTGAACACCAACATTATTCCATAAAATGAAACAAATCTGTTTTATGGGTTTCCAAAAGATAGCTCACCTGAAGGAACATACTATTTATTTATATATTCAAAACAGAAGGAAAACATAAGGATTTAACATTTTGACAAGTCTTGGTTTGCAATGAGAATGGCAAGTAAAACCTAGAACTCTTTTGCTATTTTTTGTGAAATTTGCTCCCAAGCCACAAGGAGAAAGCCCTGGGAGACCTTGGCTCAAGGAATCCTAAGACCATCATTACCTGTGTCACAGAAAGCCAATGATTTTGCCAGTTATAGTAGAGCTGGACTAGAAACTGAGCTCAAATCTATACACCAGCCGCATGACTAACACAAAATGATTTCAATACTCTTGAGAGTCACCTGAATACCAGCCACCAGGAGGACAAAGGTTTATCTTTAAATTTTCTTATCCTTCCTAACAATATCACCTTGGAGCTCTTCAGAAGAAATCTGCATATTTCTGATGTTGGCATTACCTTTATTTCTTTCAGGATCAAGGATATTGCATCTGGAACAAGTATTCCATAAAAAGTGAAAACTGAAAAAGCAATATGATACACTGAGGAAAAACAAGGCAGTAAATTTGGATTCTCTTCTAATCTAATAACATGAGCAAATGCTGAAAGACTGAGAAGCAGAAAAAAATAAAACTATGATTTACATATTCATTAAGTAATTTGTATAATCAGAAGATTTAAAAGGTCATTACTGGAACACCTGTTACTGCCTGTTAACAGATGTAGAAGAATAAAGGCCAAAGAACACAGTTTTTGTAAAGATGTTGATAGATAAACAGTTGGCAGATCCACAGGTACCTGCCGTGGCAGCTTTAGTCTTTTGGCTCAGGCTATCGTTGTGGAGAAGGTAAAGCTTCTGGAATTCCAGCATCCATACACGTACTGGTTTTCCTGTGGCAAAACCTAAGAGTTGTTTATTAAAAAATTTGGTCGCTTTTAAATATCAACATTCCAGCAAAATAAGCTTTTATCTAGTACAGAAGTTTTACAAACTAAGGTCAAATATGAATTCGATGCAAAACAGGATGAAGGTGGTTCATTGCACTTGACAGAGCAGATACTGGATAGAAAAAAAATAAAATCTTACATTTTTTTAGGACAGAAAGAACACCAGCCCAGTATATGCTGGTGTACATTAGGTAGATGGAAGTCTGGCACTGTGCACCAATCTTAATCAAGAACAAAGAATCTGTCTTAATTTGGCTAAATTTATTAATTTCCACTTCAGTGCCACTCAGTAACACTGGAGACCACAATAAGCCATTTGCACAAACACATAATTTTAGATAACCAAGTGTTAGCTCCAGGTCTAAGGTGGGCACTGAATGCTACTGCTACTCTGGGGCTCAATATGTTCTGGGGATTCCTGCCAGAGTTCCTGAAACAGACAAAAATGCAGCATTATGAGCTGTGCTGGTTTTGGCTGGGATAGTTAAATTTTTCCACAGTAGCTAATATGGGGCTATAGTTTGGATTTATTTTTCTGTCTCTCTGCTTTTTTTTTTTTTGTTTCCATACAATTTTTTAAAATTATTATTTCTTTTTAATTATTAAACTGTTTTTATCTCAACCCAGGAGTTTCTGTCTCATGTTTACCCTTAGAATTCTTTCCCATCCCAGGGGAGCAGGGAGTGAGCAGGCTTTGTGGGGCTCAGTTGTTGGCTGGGGTTAGACCCCACCATGAGCTTAGACACCCAACTTACAGATGTTAAAGCACAATAACAATCTGCAATCAGCGTTTTAGTCCTAGTCTTAGGAGAGCATCTGGTTGCATTAACAAAATTAAATAAGTGTTTTAAATGTCCGCATTATCTGCATTATTAGTATTAATATATAAAAATAGGTTAATATAAAACAATTTGACTTACGTATTAATCACATCTATGTGCAATAGCTAGGGCATTTCCCCTCCAGTACACTTGTCACTGTATCACATGAATATTCAAGTTGGGAATAAGCTCAGGAGATAACCTGCTCCAATCCTCAGCTCAAGCAGGACCAGCTTCAAAATTATAAGATGATGGTCAGGGCCTTGTCAGTCAAGTTCTGCACATCTCCAGGGATGGATGTTCCACAGCCTGAGCAGCCTCTTCCTCTTCTATTTCCAGTTTCAATTCACTCTTATAATGAAATTTTTTTTTCCTATGTCCAACAGGAATTTCTCTCACTGTGAGTCATCTCCGTTGTCTCACATTCTCTTCATGTCTACCTCTAAAAAAGGTTTTTCTTAATCCTCATCCAGGCAGGTGAAGACAGCAACAAGATCATCCTTTTGCAATTGTGTATGCTGCTACACAGGACTAGTCCACTGCAGGTAGAAAAGCACAGGTCTTTGTGGAACATCAAGGGATTTGTTGATCTTTAAGTCCAGCTTGTCAAGATCCCCTTGAATGGGGCCACCCTATTCCTCAACGTAGCAAACATTGCTCCCAAGTTGGTGTCACCTGCCAACAGACCGAGGCTGTTTTTTGTCCCATTGCTCAAGCTTTTAATAAAAATGTTAAATAATACTGGCAGCAGTAGCTGCGCGGAGGAGCACCACTAGTAACTGGCTTTCAATGTGATGGTGTAGCATCATTATTCTTCTGATGGTACAAGTCCATTTCCCATCCACCTCTCTCCATTTGGCTGTGAGGACACTATAAGCCTGTGTACAAGTCTCTGCTGATGACAGGAAAGTGAAGTTCTCTGCTCCTTCTTTTTCAACAAAAGGCAGGGAAGTGAGATTGGCTGCAGAGTTTGCCGCTGTTGAATTCATGACGGCTACTCTCAATCAACACAAAGCCCTTCATGTGTCTTGAAAAGAAAATTTCCATAACCTCAAGGAATATGCTTTATAGTCTTCCCAGGAACTGAGGTTATGTGCTACTTCAAAGTATATAAAATACAATTATTTTTTGTTTTATAAAAACAGATACATTGATTTTATACCCCCAAAACTATATATTTTTATACAGAATAATGTCTTTACAGCTATTTGGAAAAAATGTTTACTATTACATTATTTTTATATACACTTTCATACATTTTTTTCCCATGTTAAATGTACAGAATAACAGAAAATAAACTTTAGCTATTGATAATTTTACAAGATAATCTTTTTTAAAAACCAATTTTCCTTCCTTTAGTTTTCATGACAAAAGCTCCCACGTTGTCAAAGATTCAAAAAGTCATCCAAAATTTTCAGACATGATTCATACAGGATTCTGAAATTACATAAACCAATGCATAACAAGATTAGATATGCTAAATGCTAAATCAATCCTTGACTATTTGATTCTCAGAGTACAGTTACCCCATGATTTCTTTGACAAGTTATTTCCTATTAGTTTAAGTATTAAATATGCCTTTATAAATTACTTTTAAAATCACTGGCGTTTTTTTCTTCCAAATTTTCTATTTTTCTGCTGATCATTTCTAGCTATAGTGTAATCTACAACAAGCCACTTTAAATTACTATGCCAATTCAGGCCCATTTTCTAATATTTCATAATCTATTTAAAGAACCCACTCATTGTCTTCACAGCATTTTTTTACTCTTTTTTCAAACATAGTCAAATCCTTTACCATGAATTCACACTAGGGCCATTTTTCATTCTATTTCCTTCATTTCTCCCTCATTCTGCAGTCTTCATACTTTTTCTCCTGACCTCTGGCATATTTTTTTCCAGGCCTGAGCTTTCTCTCTTACCCTTAGCAGGAGCCCACTTCAGCTGCCTGTACATCCCTCAGTCCCCTTCTGACCCCCTCTTGTCTCACATTACTCCAGAAACTGAAATTTCCCTTTGACAGGGCCTTTTTATTTTCTTCCACTCCCTGACGCAGTCACTCATCTACCCTTTGTAGTTGCATACAATTTCTTCTAACACTGATGTAAAATATCATCAAAACACCAAAATGGGCATTTTGGTCTTCTGTTAAAACATTATTTCACTGTTAACCATCATAAATTTTATCCTTCATGTTACTTTTGTAAAAGATTTTGTCACCTGTATTTCTCAACCATTTTTTCCCCCCTCTATATTTCTATTAATATAGTCCTGGGGTCTGCCTCAAATAACCAAGATCAGTCATTAACCACGAGGAGTTCAGGCATTCATCATGAGACACCAAGACCTGAAATACAAGCAGTGGCTGGACTTCCATGGCAGTGTGTTGGATGTAAGGGCTCCCTCAACAGAGACACTCACAGCCCTGTCATGGCTCCTCTTTGTAATGCTGCATCCTAAAGGATGCCATACTGGAACTCAACTGTCACAGTAAGCTACTATTACAGGGTACTATAAAATCAGGATGATTAGTTGAGTACTGTGGTTTTAGACACAATGCTATTTTGTATAAATTTTATAGGGGAGGAAGCCATCATCCAGAATAACTGTATGATTCCCCAGACAGGCAAACTTAAGTCAGTTTTACCCAGTACCTTTCTAGAGAACTTTTAGATGTGGCAGACGAATCATAAACAGTTACATTACAAAACAATTCAAGAAGCATTATTTATAGACTGAGTAAGAGTGCAATGAAGAGTTTGGGAAGGTGGCTAAATGATAGAAATAAAGAAATATCTTTCAGCACAGCCATTAACTAAATCTAAATTCTAATACTAATATATCAAAATGCTAATTAAAGTAAATACAAAATACTAAGTAAAAGGTATTACTTTATAGCACATTTCACTTTATAGAGATGGAATATTTTTCTCTAACCTCCAAATCACTGCATTTACAGCTTTATTCACTTTTTTTTTTTTGCTAGGCATTAATATTTGCATTTTATAAACTAAACAAATGTGTGTGCCATTACTCCTGAGGAAATTTTCTCAATATACAACATGTTGCCCAGAATTTTTAAGTGCACTGAACAACATTTTTAAAATAATAGGCCCACAGGGCCATCTCAAACCGCTCACTCAGCTGAAGCGGGAAGACTAAATTACAATGAAAAGTTTTGCTTCTGAATTAGTGCAACAATTCCTTGTTTAAGGGCAGCAGTTTAAATACCACACCAGACAGCATTTTAACTTGTTTCTTTCTTGCTAATACGTAACAGATTATTTTAAGATGCTGGCACAGAATGCTAAGTCTCTAGGGAAATTAAAGAACGTCACTGTTTCCTGGTATACCTGGGTATTAAATAAAATAATCCCTCAAGCAGTTATGATGAGACAACGTGTTCAGAAGCAAAAAGTAATACTACTATTAAGTACGAGTTAAAAAAACAGTAATATATTTTAGGATGCATCAGTGCAACACTATGATTGTACTCCAGTTGGTAATGATCAGAGACCTAGCTTGCAGCACACCATACCTAAAATTTTGGTGTTTGGTAAACAGAGTAGGATGATAAAATCATTTACAAACAAGAGGGCACACTTCTGACTGTATATAATCACAGTTCAGTTATACATTAGCAGCCTAGTAGCACAGCACCACAAATGGCACATCAGAAGACACAAGAGGCCCAGCCTGGTCCAACTTCTCTGTCTGAGAAAGCACAAACACGCTGTAAATCAGTGAAGCAAAACCTGGTCATTGAAGAACTTCCTCCAGACCTTTTTTCAGAATGAATTTTGTTACCCTTCAGGAGAGAGGGGGGCGGGGGGGAAAAACAGGCCAATGTGCCTGTTCAAATATAAATCCTCCCAAATTCTGCAAAGCCATGTGATACCTTCTGATTTTTGTTATTACATTGCAATTCTGATTCTTGTTAAAAATACTTCCCATCATCGTGTTCATATTCCTAATTTTTTAATTTTATCTGCAACTGTCTCTCAGGTTTGTTATACAAAGGCATATTCACATATCATGAAATTAAAACACTGTGCAACTTCTTACGCTCTTCATCTGCCCCAGCTTCCAGGTTGATTTGTCCCTGTTCATTGGGCACAGATGATCATATAGATCCATAAAGCAATTATCTGTGTTCTTATTGAAATTTGTAGTCAGTGGTGCACTCAAGTGGCAGCTATTACTCATTTTAATGGGCCTATTTATTTAATCATGTTAAGATTTGCCTTAATTTCTCAGCCTTTTCTACTGTCTTAATTAAAAGAAGTGCACAACTGAATCATGATACTCTGCTGCTCACCTTTCTTTTTCAGATTATTACTGTTTTTAAAAATATTCTAGTGGAAAACTTGGTAACCCAATGTTAAATGATTTAATGATTTAATGAATTTAATGATTTAAAAAACATAATTTGGTTTTTTGTTTGATTTTGTTTCTAAGCTAAGTCCCAACCAAAAGAAATTTGTTGCAGCTGAGCAACTAATTAAAACAATCTACCCAGGAAGCAAAGTCACTCTGAGTTTTAGGAGTTCAATTATGTAGTGATTTTTTTGTTTTTAATAAGATTTTTTGGTTCTTTATCAATTTTATGTTACATAAGCACAATGTCCTCTGTGGAAACGACTCAAAGCTTTGACAGCAAAATTTCTGTTTTCTATTTTCTTATGGCAGATGGGAAATGGAAGTGAAGGGTGCACTGGTTTTGATTTTTTTTTCCCCTTCTTTTGTTTTTTAAAATAAATCTCATATTCAATAGTACATAACTGGTGGCTCTTACGTGTCATAAAACTTCCTGGCCTAGTTCTTAAGTTTACATATCTCTTTAAGAGAGTTACACAATACCATTTTGGCTGGGATATAATAGCAGATTTAACTGAATGATGCACATTTCCTTAGCAACAACACAGCTACTCTATTGTATTGTCCTGAATATCAGACTTTTTTTCTTCAAAAAATCCCATTTACCTTCTGCACTTCTGAACGAATTCCAAACAGATATTTACTGTACAGCCCTCTAAAAGTTCTACCACTGCCACAGCACTCAGTGTAGCTGCTGGGCTTCTTGATACAACTCAAGTGCAAACTGTAAGGATTTGAAGTAGGAAAGGGATGTAGTCCATGTGGCCTCCTTGATAAACTGATTTTTCATACAGTAGCATCTCATAACTTTAGTATTGGCTTTAAATCAGTGACACCAAATCAGTCACAGCACAGCCTCCAAAGGTTTATGTCCAGTCATTCCAATGCCAGAAACAACATGCCTCAGGCTGGTGATCCAGCAGAAGAACATGCTGTGGAAGCGTCCTGAGGACTGCAGGGCCATGCAATGACCCCAAATGAAGTTGGGTATTTTTTATGTCTTGTTTTTTAATGTAAAAATTAAATATCTATTCTACACCCATTGTTTGACTGAATAGTAAGGATCATCAATTTGAAGAATTAAAGACTGCAAGGGGCTTTGCATGTTCAGGCCACTGTGGTGCATTAATAATTTTCTCAGTATTTTTGGATGAATGTCCACAATTATTGTCTGTTTTCTTCATATTCTATGATTGTGCTTTTCAATGTCTACTTTGTGTGTTTTCTAATTCTATGGTCAGTTCAGTAACTAGGCAGAAATCAAATGTTAACAAATTTTTAGACTTAAGCAAGTTTTAGACACTTAAAGCTAAAGCATTTACCATGATACTTATCTTTGGCAGGTCTGAAATAAATGATTGTATATACACTGTAGCCAATCACTTTCAAGAAACTTATCCCCGAAAATCTAAAAGTCAACCACATATAACACTGAAATTGCAAAAAAGAACAAAATAAAATCTCCTGTAGGAAGGTCTTGAAGTCATTGTCATATGCAGTTAAATTTTTACCATCTGCGTAGGTATGGATTCATATGCCTAATACCAAAATGAGAGAGAAATATCTAGTAATAATGCTTTGTTCTGCACCTGCTGCTACCAGAACTGAATTTCAGAACTGAATTTTCCTATATACAGGATCAAGTCCTAATACATTCAAATTAAATGCAAAAAAACCCCAAGCTAAACATATAAAGATTGCAATCACAGCAAATATATGGGCAGGAAATTTAATAATGTGCTGGGCTCAATACCTCACAAAGTTTTTTACCCACTACTGTAAACCTTGCAGTCCCTTCCAAATGCTCTAACTGTATTAAGCCAACACAAGCCACAGTCAATGACTGCAGAGGGTGCAGAAGAGGTTACTGTTCATTTCCCACAACACATTTACCTTTCGGTGCTGCCTGATTCTCCTGCGGCAGCATCTTTGCATGTCATCAGGGTCCTTTGAATGGCAGGTGCAATATCCTTTAGAAGTGAAGTGTTGTGCTTACCTATTTGAAATAAGATTAAGTTGAAAAGTTGGACAAAAATAACGATCTATAAAAAAACCAACCACCCAAACTCTGCAGATTTTAATAAAGTATTTTTTAACATAAAAGACTGTTTAACGAAAGAATAGATATTAAATTAGATTTTCACTGTCTTAGGTTAATTACTGTATGCTTCAGCCGACCATAATATAGAGATGAACCCTATGAGTTAGCACAGTTGTGTTTTTAAATTCACTATACAAACGTTGCAAATCCAAAGCTTAACAACATGATTTACAAGTGATATAAACTTAAGTCCTGTAGAAAAACGGTAACTTAACAGTATAAGGAAAAGTGCCTCAAGTTGTATAAGAACTCCTTTCAAAATGCAATGCATAGAAAAAAGAAAAAAATAGACAAAAATGGTTTGACTGACCTTTAATTATAATCACAATGCAAACAGTAGCTGTGAGACTAAAAATCCCTTCGATTTCTTCTGAGAGAATGCATTCCATTAATTCATTTAAAAATGACCTAAGGGAAAAAAATAAAGGAAAGTTACATTGTAAATCATGTTTCTTTCAAAATAGAACTGAACACAACAAGTTTGTGATTGTACCACACTGCTACCACAGCCTGTCAGACACCCTGCAGGACAAAGCAGTCGTTATTGGGTAACTGAAGACAACGTGCTGCTTCTGGATCTGAAAGTTCTTGAGTTCTTGGAGTTGGCAGAATGGTAAATTGCTTGCAAAGAAAATAAAGACGGTTGTACACAGAATAAGTAGCTGTTAAGAGAAATGAAGAGCTCATGGACTATTTTGGGAAAGTCAATCTGTGAAAAAACTACTGGTTCTTCGGGAATCTAACTTGTGTGATTTGTATTTAATTCTTTAACTTCAATTTCTACTAAAGTTCACAAGAATATATTATGACTCCAATGGTTTGATAGTAACTATTCATGCCCTTAAAACCATTACTACTTAGCCTGATTAGAAACTAGTTTAATTAACACTTTGGTCTAAAATGTGTTATCTCATAAAAATTAAAATAGATGGGTTTCCAATTACAAAGCACTAAAGAATGTTTACAACTAAAGATAGCCCCAAAATACTTCCAAACTACATTTTAGATATCTAAAGTACGGACAGACTAATAAAATCAAAATAACTGTTCACTACTAAGTCTGAGATAAATATTAACTCTATATTTATCTTAAGAGACTCACTTTTATCAAGAGATGACAGTATTACCAGCAAACTTTAGAGGTGTTTGGGGACATATATTTAAAAAAAATGTAACAAGGGAGTCAAGAAAGAAATCTAGTAACCAAACAAAACTGCAATATGGAATAAGGCAATACCACAGAATGAACCCACGAATTGGCCATTATGATGTTTATGGTAAAAATAAAAAATGTAACTCAGAAGCAATTCATAAAACCAGAGAAAAATAAAACAAGAAGGATAAAGCAGAAGCTGGACAAGACCTGTTATCCTTATATTCCTCAAAGCACAATCCTAAATGCTCTCTGAAGAACTAAAGGGCAAAAGGGAAAGCAGTAGACTTTCCCTAAAATATTTCAAAATTCCTTTGCTATTGTTATTATCTACTACCAAAACCGAGTGGCATAAATACCCGGTTTCAACTTTAATTTTTCTTCAGGCTTTGCTTGTGCTAAGGTATCAAAATGAAAGATGTAGTTAGGAAAAGAACCAACCTCCACCAGTGATTCAGTGAAGGAGCCTCATAGAGAAGTATTAGTTCAACTAGCGGAGAACAATGAAACCTCTTTAAGTTCTGAAATAATTATGATGAAGTGTCTCATAAATGGCATTAGTTTTATAATTTCAGTGTGGATTTATCTGACAAAGTATCAATTCCACTTCATATTGCTCTTAAATTGCTTACTGATAATATTCTGATCAGAGTTCTGATCTTCATTGTTATCCCTGTTTAGCTCAGTAGCTCACTCTTTCGTTCCATGAAGGAAGACTAATTTTATTAACCTGTAATAAGACTCCCTGCAGACTCAATGCAGCTGCTTTTTCCCACCTGCCTCTCAACAAGGGTCACCTGAGCCCCAGGTGAAACAGAACAGAACAATAAGATATTTACAAATACATGTAAAAGTTAAAAAGAGAATAATTGGTTCCTATACAGATAATTCCCTACTAAAGGAAAGGATAGTCACGCAATTGGCCTCATATTGCCAAGTCACTCAGGATCATCATTGGTGTGGGGACTGAAATTCAGTGCCAGACACTAATTAGTAACTGAAAACATAATAGATGTTGCAGAACCTGGTGTGAGATGATTGTGTCCTCCCAGAACAGAAGTTCACAGGAGATTCTGTAATGTCAAAGGCTGTGACATTTTGCATTGGTGTGGAAAGCTAATAATTCCGGAAACATTGAATGATTTACTACTGGATTCCAACTCTGACCTATCAATACAGATTAATAAAAGAAAACAGCCTTAAGACTAGTCTCAGTTTGCAGGCACCAGTGGGACCAGATGTACATTATCTCATGACTTAAATCTTCTTCACACCAAAAGATAAATACTATAAGCGAAGAATACATGGTCAAAGAAACAATGGGGTCCAAAGTAGCAGTTTTCTCCATCAAGAATCCAATCAAGATTCTCCTTAACCGCAATAAGGAAAAATTTCAGAGGAATAAATTGAATTTTTGCATTTCTTTTCAGTAGGTGTGTAAAATAATTGTGTTTCACTAAAGAGAGTAACTTGATGGCCAGTTGCTGCCTCACAGAAGAATAGGATTTGGAATAGGAAACCTACTGCTGGACTCTCTGGACTCCTTTGTTTTCCAAGTTTGACTAGAACTAGAGACAGATTGAGAAAAAGAAAAACAAAATAAAATCCCATGACAGAAGAGACGGGAATATTCAATGGCTGTCAGATGAGGCAGTTAAGAATAGGAGTTAGTTGTGATAAGTCATGGAGAATGATCAGACTCCTAAGGAATACAGGTTAACCCCTTGATCATAATAACTCAGTTGTGTATAGTCATGTAAATAAAAATTGAATATGAACAAATTAAGCGAAGAACGATAATGAAAAACACTTCTGACCATTTTAGAAAATATTCAAGGTACCAACTAAATATAGCAAATAAAACCCAAAGCAGTTTAAGTCTTTAAAAAAGTAATAATAATGTAACCCTACTTTTGGGGGGTTTTAGGACTCAGATACTTTTGTGATTTTAATACAGCTATATGGCATTTGTCACCTTATTGCAGATGTTCAATTAAAGGATTAATGCTATTTCTGGTTAATATTTTACCTCATCTAAATACCTCTGTATTATAGGGACTAATGTTTATAAGTATTTTATGAAAGAAGCAAGCCAAGATATAGGATTGCAGAACTCATTTCAATGGACAGTCTTGTAAATAAGAACTCTTAGAAGCATTTAAAAAATAGGACCAGCCCCCTCAATACAAGCAACATGTCAAGATAATGCAGGTAAATTTAGTAAGCATCTAGTTCCTCAAACTTATTTGAATTTAGAAATTTAAGCGTTATTGATAACATATTGGCAACAATCTTGGACAAATAAATGTAGAAATATTTACCTGACAAGATGAACTGACTTCAAAATTATGGCCATTATACTGCTTGAAAGAGGAGGAAGTTCTGAAATAGTCTTTGGTATCGTTAAGTCTTTTTCACTGGAAGCCTAAAAAAATAGGTCAACAAGTGTTGGAGATCAAGAAATATACGTACATAGAAAACATGGAAGCAAATCTATATTTGAATAATTACACCAACCAAGACCTATCCTTAAATAATTAGAAGAAACATTCACATGTGTTCTTTGAAAAGCCTTGATCCAATTGTGTTGTGTCCAAGTAAACAAAACAAATTTAAATTAGAAAGGCTAAACTGAATAAACAGCATTTGTACCAAGGCAAATATTCTCCACAGTTGTTCTGAACAGAAGTCTTATTTAACTACAGTGTTGGTCAGTGTTTATAAAGGCACAGCCTACTAAACACACCTTTTTTTTAGGTGTGTAGACACAATTTCTAAAAGTAACTTGGGTGACAGTGATCTCCCGATTCCTTGCATCAGTTCTTTCTGGTATCAAGTTCTGGCAATATTTAGTCAGAACTGAATTTTAATTTAGTAGTGCTATAACCTTGGGGCAGGGAAAACCTCAGCTGAAATGATACACAGCAACAAACATTCATGATCTAGGAGTATGAAGCTGCAGTCTCATTCAAGACCATAAACTTTTACTCTGCTGCATCCATAAAGAGCATGCTCTCATCCCGCAGCTGATACGTTTATATTTGCAGGGAAATCTCTGGGATTGTTTCAGTTGCTTCAGTAATGCTGGATCTTAGAGACAGCTCTGTTGTACTCAGTATTTTCTGGCAACCTTTTATTGCTCTATTTCTGCCCTACCTGGTAACCAGAGTAAGAGCACAGCCTTTTCTAAAGAGCCTCTGCTCTTCCTGGTTAGTTCTCAAAGCTTCCTGCCTTATTAGCCATATTTGCTCCTAACACAGCGTGCATCAGGAACACACACCAGGCACGTTATCCTTCTTCAAGGACAGTAAAGGTTTCTTGGACTTTTAGCACAACAATAACCTCTGCCTATATATTCTTTTCTGTCTTAGAGCTTCTTTCTTTACATTCTAGAGAAATTGTGATTGGATTTTTTTTTTTTTTTAATCAGATATTTCAACTGAGATTGAAAACTGGCTAAAAGATAGGACCCAGAAGGTTGTGATTAGGGGCACAGAATCCAGCTGGAAGTTTGTAACAAGTGGTGTCCCCCAGGGATCAGTACTGGGTCCAGTCCTCTTCAACATATTCATCAATGACCTGGATGAAGGGATGGAATGTACCCTCCGCAAGTTTGCTGATGACACAAAACTAGGAGGGGTGGATGACACCACAGAAGGTTGTGCCACCATCCCATGAGAACTAGACAGGCTGGAGAGTTGGGCCGAGAGAAACCTAATGAAATTTAACAAGGGCAAGTGTAGGGTGCTGCACCTGGGGAGAAATTGCCCCCTGCATCAGTACAGGTTGGGGGCTGACCTGCTGGAGAGCAGCTCTGAGGAGAAAGACCTGGGAGTTCTTGTGGACTGACCACGGATGTCATCATGGATGACCATGAGCCAGTAATGTGCCCTGGTGGCCAAGAAAGCAATAGCATTCTGGGGTGCATCAAGACGAGCATGGCCAGCAGGTCAAGGGAGATCATCCTGCCCCTCTACTGTGCCCTGCTGAGGCCCCATCTGGAGTGTCCAGTTCTGGGCAAAAACGTGCTTGGACAAGTTCCTGTGCGGGGGGGGTTGGACTAGATTATCTCCAGAGATCCCTTCCAACCCCATATGATTCTATGATATTTGGAAATCCTCTAGACAAAAAAACTGAGGAGCCAAAACCAGGTATGGGATGAGAAATGGATCTGTATTGAAGCAGAGAATGCATAACTGGAACCTTTCAGTGGTTTGCTAATACTGGGTGAGATGAAGTGAACTGAGTTTAGCACAATTGCTCTTCCTCCTCCTTTCCCTGAGCTTTTACAGCTGAGCATAACATCATATGGTACAGAATATGCCCTTAGTCAGTTCGGGTCAACGGTCTCAGCTGTTGGCCACCTGCTTAATTTTTTAGGGCAGGGAAGAAGGGAAGAGAGAAAGCCTTGACACTCTGCACGCTCTGTTCAGCAACAGCCTAAACTAACTGCTGTGCCCTCAGCTGTGGTTTAGCCGCAATATTAAAGCCCAGCACTGTAGGGACCACCGTGAAGAAAGTTAACTCCTTCCCAGGCAGACCCACTACAAACACACACGGAGCAAAAATCTCAAATACCATGCCATTCATTTCCAACACTGCCTAATTTCTATATTCTTCTATCAGAGGCAGATAGTGAACTAGGTATAAGGACAAGTCTGTTCTTACATGGTTGTATTCATAAATTATGAAAATTAAATTTCCTGTTTGTTCCATGCCAACACACACAAAATCTTGATCTGCAGTACAAAGATCACCCTTTCTGAACACAGCTCTATAGTTCCAACAAAACGTTTAAAAGGCAGTAGGTGTAAAAAGTCAGCATTAACTTTACCTTCTGTAGCACATAATTTATCTCTGCTACTATTGCTGCCAGGAGAGTAGAGAGTACACCTTGGTGAACTGCTGGGCACGATGAATGCCAGCACTGGACTGCATGTATGAATTCTCCAAGAGGCATTTGAATCAAGTGAACCAACTAAAACCAAAGAAAAAGAGATCATTTTTTTCAGATTGCTTGAGTGCAATTGAAATATTTAAGCAAGCTTCCCCATGAAGATCACACCTTGCAAGCTATTGAGGAATTCTAGTCACCCAGGATGAGAAAGAGAATTAGAAACATGCATGGGATGTCATAAATTTGGGAGAAATAAACTAAACAACATTTGTAACAAAAAAAGAACTGAAATGTTTTTCAGAAGTCCAGAAAAGCAGACCATCACATTTTCCAGTGATGCACCCATCTCACTACTATCTAGCCTCCACTAGAAAATACATGTAGCTCACTTTTCTGTGAAGACAGGATGTTTTGAAGAACTCTAGGACATCATACACATTTTGAAGCTGATATAATTTAGGCCAAAATAAGTAAATAAAAGAACAATTTCTCCTCCCTCCCAAGATCATAATGTATCATAATCAAAGTCTTTGCTCTGGATCGAGCAAGCTCATTTAATTGCAGATATGAGTAATCACCTATAAATACAAGGGTAGTTCAGGATCATCAATCACAGAATGTATTGTTCTCCAAATTACTATTTTTTCTGTCATGACAAGAACAACAATGGATTAAAAAACCCCATTGGTAACAAGTAAATTTAGAAAATGTAACCAAATGTCAACTCAAATAATAACCTCAGAGTGTCTAACACATTTGCATAAAAAATATGGATTCATCTACACAGAGAGGTATTTTGAGTGTACCTGAATCCCTTTTTCCTGCTGTTTCTTCAGTCTACGTGCCACACATTCTAAAACTTTCTGGAAGATGGTCTGTACAGCATGGAAGAGATTTGCCACTTCATCTGTCTCAGCATTCCCAGTTAAAGAAGCTTCAATAATTTCTTTTAAGGTATACAGTAACATTGGAACACAAAAGCCACCTTTCTCTAGCAAAAGAGATAAATACCACCATAGAAAAATTGTAACGAGGCATTCTTCAGGTACAAGCTTAGAACGAAACTCAGTTATATTCCATAAATAGCTAGTTTACAAGTGTAGACAATATATTGAATTCTGAGCATCTTTAGCTGAAATTTCATACAGTTCAATCAATATTTTCAGTATAAATCCAGCATTCCTTCCAATTCTTGAATTATAGGGATTTAAAACTGTAGATTCTTCAGGAATGGAGCTCTAATTCTGCCTGTATGTGAGCCAAATTTAAATAGTGCTACAATGCTGTCTCCTAAGACATACTGATATATAAATGTATATATACATCAATATACATATATCACTGTATATATATTTAAAACCACCTTCTATACATAAAACCCACTAAATTATACAGTAATAACTAAGAACAAGGAAGAAACATAAGTTATCAACAGTGGCATTGTTCTGGGTTGGTTCTCTGCTTGTTTTCAGTCTGAAATGCTGAGGTGACTCCTGACCATAGAATCATTGAATAGTTTGGGTTGGAAGGGACCTTTAAAGCTCATCTGGTATTTTATATATATACACAAATGTGTATATATATATATATTATTTTTTTCCCCATATTATTGGTACTAAGTATCATAAGCTGCAAACACTATTTTTTGAGAACCAGACTCAAAAATGCTAAAAGCAACAGTTCTGCTAATATAAGGCAGCAGAGTGTATATGGAGATGTTGGTATGAAATACTGCACCTGTTTGTATAACTGAAAGAGCCATATCCAAAAGCCGTGCTTGAAATGTGAGATCACCAAGGCCAACCATTATGACATCTTTACATACTGTCAGGTATGCCTAGATAAGAGATGCAGAAGCATATGAGAAACAAAGTTTACATAAAGCAACTGTTCAGTAAAACCTAAAAATAATAAAACTACATAACCTTAGCCAAGCTGCCCAGAAAGCTGGTGCATCTATGTGGTATTACTCAGTTTGCAACCTTTGAAAAGCAGAAAAGCAGGGGTTTCCAAACAGTTTTCCAAATGCTTCCAATGCCCTTTCCTCCAGTAAAAACAGTTTCTCAAAAGGCAGTAAATCCTCAACTTTTTTTTTTTCCCCCCCCCTCAGGCTCAGAGGCATTGATACTTAACATTTACCAAGACATCTCTATCTATCTTGAATAGCAAAATTAAAAAGAACATACAAAAAGAGCTTTTTCTTGCAGACAAACACACACATAACATATTAAACAAACTCTAATACTAATGTATAGACAGAGTAGAGAACTTCTAACCAGTCTATGTATACGTAAGCTGGGTTGTTCAAGGACACTGACTGCAAATAAAGTCCAAATCTGAAAGGACCCATGGCTCAGCGCTAAAATCCACTTTGGGTTAAGTAATATGTCATGGGAATGTAACAGAAAACAATTCAAAACTAGCTTAACACCATCCACTTCATGTAATCAAATGCTTTTTGTGAAGGATAAATGAAGATAAGGGGTAAGGGACACCATCAGTGACAACACCAGGGTTTGTGTCAAAGGGCCTATCAGCCTCATTCAATGAACCAGTGGCCTAGAGAGAACAGCCTCCCCCCCATGAATCCCTGCCCCAAACAGCAAGTACAAATTTGAGTTATAGACCATGCTTGAAGGAAGGATGAATTGGGAAGAATGGGATAGTTGCAGGAAAAGTGATAGAGAAATGTAGACGGAAAAAGACACCCTGGTCCCCACTCACAACAGTATTAAAGAAGCAACTGTAATTATTGTATATTATATGGATGCTTTGAGACAAACTAGGTCCACTTTTAATGGCAGGATTGCTACCAAATATATACTCCAAACAATAAAAAAGCACAATCAATACCTCATTCCTATAGAAAAGAAAACAAATGAGTATACAAAGTGGGAAGGAAATAGGAGCTGCTTAACAAGTGTGTGGCTTATTACAGGAGATGCAAAAGGCCTGGATTCTCTTCTTGACTTCTAGACAAGTCACATCAGTCTTTATGCCTGAGTTTCTTCTCTGGAAATAATGATGGAATTAGACTTTAAGATCTACTAGTAAAGATTGCTGTGTTTCATTATTGGATAGTCAAGTAATGTACCAGATGAGTTTAAAGGTGAAAACTGCCTATCTTATTGCTTATCAATAAATTTGCATTGCCATTATGTATTCAAACCTAGGAAACATCTCAAACATTGTGGTAAAGATTCCCTATTTTATATTTTGTCTTTCTATAAGGTTGAGTTCTGTGCCTCCAAACTTTTGAAAAATAGCCATAAAGAAGTTACGATATGCATACTAAATTTTTCACTCAGATAGAAGAGAGACAATAGCATGTAAAACACACAAGAGACCTGTACCAGGAACTACAACACTTATTTGAGTTTACTATCTCTCTATGTTTTTCAAAAAGTGATCTGCCAGCAGCAGCAGGATTTAGTACAAGACTGACCTCATCATTAAATTCCCAGGTAAATCATACCCTTCCTTCTCTGCTGACTTTCAAAGATACGTTCTATGGGACTTAGCTCTAGAATGAAGCACACTGAACTCCTCAGAGTGTAATTTTACCTATTTCTTTTGGAAAAGCAGGAAGAAAAGAAAGGAAGGATGGAAGCAAGCAAGCAAACATGATTAGGTGTAAATCCTCTCTCATAATGACATCATCTTCCTGGTCCTTTAAGTCATCTGTTATGCTATTCAGCACAATGAAAGCAGCTACAGTCATAGGTTGTTTCCAGGACCTTCCAGGCTACAGAAGAAGAGACTCTTAAGTGCTAGTGAAGCACGTAACTATATGCTTGTTTTCAGCAACTAATTCTGTTCTCTTGACAACTCAGATTCAGCAACAATCTTAACTTTATGTTAATGCACTTTTAATAAAACAGTATAAACATTACCTTTATTTAGGATGAGGGATAAGAGACTGAGGACAAAAATTACTTGTTAGAAACCTAAGATCTGGGAGACCCAGGTTACATTGTTTGCTGTGCTAGAAATCTCTTGTGTGAGCACTTTCATTTCTCATTCAGTTGCTGGACTCCAAAAACTCCAGTGCACTATCCTTGTCAGTATACAATTGCCTCACATACAGCTTTTCAGATTGGCAGAGTTTGATTTACATTATAAGAGACCTCTAACCTGGATAATTAATTCAGAAACGTTACTGTGGTTTGGGATGCTATCCTCTTGATTGCTCACTAGTATAAATGGCACAACTTGACTTTCTATCCAAGCACCTGTTTCCTTCAGAAGACAAAGGTAATCTTCTCCTTCTTCAGAAAACTGGGAAAAAAAAAAAAAAACCAGAAGTTTATCATTGGTCTTTCCAATTCTTCTGGAATTTCCTTTTGCTGTCAGATGTAATCCCAGCTTATGCTGAAAAGGTATAACCATACCTTGTTCTGAAGATGAACACTCAACCTGCAAAAGAGGCTGAAGGCTCTTAGGCCAGTTGCTTGATTGCAGCTACCAGAATCTGCATCAGTTGCTTTCAGAATTGAATCAAGAACTTCCTGAAACACCAAGGTTTACATTTATATTTTCCAGAAAATCTTTTTAAATGTGTCTTCTTCTCAGCAGTTCAAAACAAAACAAACCACCAACCCCCCAAAAAAACAAACCTGAAAAAAACAAAACCCAGAAACTCAACATGCATACTTTCAATTACTCTCATTTTGCAAGTGATTTTCAGGCTATTCCTTACACGTACATTTCAAAACTCAAGTCCCTTAAAAACGATCACAAAAATTTTGAAACACCTAAAAATGACAAGCTGGTTAAAATCTGCCATCTACAAACAACTCTGAACTAACATACTTCTAGTTTAGAACTTTTATTTGAAGTACAAATCCAAAGGATAACTTTTTTGAGGAGGGAAAAAGGGATCCTGAATCTTATCTATTTATTCTTACAGGCCTTTAATTTGACTCAGGCAATCTATGTTACACACTCTTTTATAAGAATTGTTTATGGTAAAGAGTATACTACCTTTGCAGCACTGAGAATTTTCAAAAGCTTCTTCATTTTCTTTTTAGGAACAGAGAGTAGGCAACCACGATTAACAGGATGAGTCAATAAATATTCAATGTAATCAATTGCTAATTCTGGCTTTGATTCCTGTGTTACATGGATACGTACTCGTCGTTCAGTTGTTTTAATATTCTAAATGAGAAGAAAGCACAAAGACAGTACAAAACTGTTAGTATCTTACTTTACAACTAATTTCAAAGTAGAATAATATGGCATTAAAGCAGGTTCTTCTGTCAAAAAAAAGCATGATGTCTTTATGTAATCTAGCAATTCCTGAATACTTTGACATACGCATATGCACACCTTTTTTGGGGTTAGCACATCAGACAGCCAATCACAGGCTAATTCCATAATGTGTCCCACTTGACCCCAGCGACACATGCAGTCTATCAGTGTTGAATATTTGCTTTGGTCAGCTCCATTGTCAATATTTCTCAGTTTGGAGATCACACTGCAGCTTAAAAGAAAAACAAGAGATACATTAGCTTTACATCCATTAGTGCAGGAATAATTCAAAGAAAACCAACCAGTATAATACCAAAAATATTCACTAATGGCTCAAAGGCACTTACACCTCACATATTTTACTAACTTTTTTTTTTGTTTAATGGACAATTTTATCCAAATGGGCATTTAATATGTCAAGTTGTGAAAAATTAACAAATACAGTCAACAAGAGATTTCTTGTCATTCTTATTTTGGATTTAAAAATAGTACCTGAATGTAGGAACAGCAGCAGGGGGCATAAAGGATGCCAGAATAACCAATGGAGCCATGCAACGCTCATCCTGGGATAAAAAAAAAAAAATAAAATAGTAAAGTATGATTACATTATCTCAAAATAAGGATTTCCCTTTTTCATTAGAAGTGGAACTGAAAGAAGCTCATAACATGCAATCTGAAACTTCTGATTGCTATTCTCAGAGGTCAATTATCAATTACCTTATCATTCAGCTTTCCGACAAACTGTCAGAACCACTACCATGAATAATTATGGCTCCATTAGCTTAATAACCATTGCAAAAGAAATAACAGCTCTAGCTTCTATTTTCTCTAGTATAGGCTAATATTTAATTGCACAAGCACAACACCATTTAAGTCTTCTCAAGTAACTAGAGCCTTAAATGAATATTCATTCCCATCAGAAATGTATAAAAACGACTGTAAAGGAAAGGGTGCTTACTTCACAATGGAAATGTAAAACGCATTACAAGTTGTTAGAAAACACAAGGTCTAGACCATGACACAGTCTCAGTCAGATTATACAGAAAACAATCTAAGTGAAAGGCTCTTTAAAAATAGTATTTTATATGTCCAAGCTTCACGAATACATTCAAATGAAATTATTACCTACTTAGACATTTGGAGAGCTAAAACTTTTTAAAGATAATTTTTTAAAGTACATTCAAAAAATGTATTTGTAGCTTTGCAGGAAACAGACATGCTGCTTCAATCTGTAGTCTTTTAGAAACTAAGCCTCTGATGACAGGTCTTTTTAGATTCAAGCTGCTAACTCACTGTAAGAATATCAAAGAGGTTGCTTCCTAAAGCTGGTTATCGTGTCTGCTCACCAGAACCTTTCCGGAGGGATGGTACATCCACTACCAAAACACATTTGGAATGTCTTTGACAACTTCCAAATGTTTTCAGAGTAAAGAGAGCATTTTCTATATCTGTGCTGCAGGATATTATGTAGCAATGAATTGCTTTCCACTCCCTGATTATCTAAAGCAAACTTGAATGTTGTTAAATATAACAGCCAGCATAATTCAGTGTATTTCAGCATAAAAGTAATAAACAAAAACAAAAAAAAGATGTCCAGTAGATAATCCTTCCCAATGCACTACAGGATGCAGAAGATATTACTAGCCTCTAACA
Organism: Scolopax mira; assembly: GCA_004320125.1. Taxonomy (NCBI): domain Eukaryota; kingdom Metazoa; phylum Chordata; class Aves; order Charadriiformes; family Scolopacidae; genus Scolopax; species Scolopax mira. The sequence goes on from BJBW01002849.1 coordinate 83,588, forward strand.
AAAGATAGCAACCCGAGGAATAGCACTAGAACAATTAAAAAGATCAAGAAGACTGAAAATAACTGATTTTAGTTGTTACATCAAACCCAAACAATAGGTAAGTGCATCCAAAGATCATTAGAGAGTAGAATTAAATTAGCAGAAAACAAACACAAGAAAGTGAAAAAGGAGCCTCAGCTGCTTCAGCTGCCAGTTCCAGCAGCTGGATCATAATAGGAAGTGGTGGCAGTAGAGGAGTTTAGGAAAAGCAGGTGAAAAGAACACATAGACTCTCATCTACACTGATTATTTATTCTGCAATGGCATATTTTTGTTTACTGATTTCCAAAAACATTCAAAAGAACTGAATCCTATATAAAAATGACAAGGAGAACAATTTACTGCACAAGTATTTCCGAGCTGACTATTTAGATAACAATTCATCGGTCAGATATTGGAATTGTAGAAGAGCTTCTATCCATTTGTGGAATTCCAGGAAACTTGCTATTGTTTATGGTTTATAGCAACGATGAGAAAGAATACTTAATGCCATGAAAACAGATAAGAGGCATAACACATGAAAGCACCTGAAGAAAATGCTAAGCATTTACAGGAAAATGTAGGCTTTCCTTACCTTAAACACTTTAAAATATTCAGGAAGTACAGAAGCAAATTTTCTGATAGTGTACCCTTTGGCCTCTTCGTTGTGATCTAGTGCTTTCTGAATACTTCTCCAGAGAATTACAGTAATCTCCAATAAACTCACCATGCTGGCCACATCGTTTACTGACAACACATTATTCAACACCTGAAATACAAAAACTTGGATGATATTACCTATTTACATTCCCAACTATAAATTCAGGTTAAAACAAGGTTTCAAAAAAAACCCCAAACAACAAATAAAGGCATTGAGTTTGTTGTAAAATGTGAACTCAACAATTCATTCTTATTCTCTCTATATAACTTGAGCCATCTTGTGACATTAATTTTTAAAATATTTTATTTGCAGAATCAAGCCAATTTATAATTAGTACCTGAATTAGGGAAGTATTCATTTAAAATATGCTTCGTATTTCTTTTTTTTTTCCAGCTTCTTCACCAAATGTCTGCTACTGCAGGGCATGAAAACACTGTAACAGTTCTCCCCTTCCACAGAGGCCCAAGTGCTTTCCTTCAGATTTCTGGGAGATGGGAATTATGTCCCATCATTAACTGCCTATATCTCAAACTAAGCACCACAGAAAAAAAAGTTACCAGAACTTATAAAGTAGACTTTCTTACACTTGTATTCTCCTTTTCACTTTCACCATCATCATCATCTTCACTATCATGAAGATTCTCTTTCATTGCTTTCTGGATACAGGCATTCAAGCAGCGCCGAATAGTAAGCATCAATTTTGCTACATTTAAAGATAAGAAGAATAAATTAGCCATTTACTATTTGTTGAAGAATGTTGCTAGTAAATGCTTTTAAGTGTAATGCTGGAAATCCAATATGAAAAGGAGGCAACAGAACCAGAAATAACTAGGAAAAAAAAAAACAAACCAAGTTTCCTGGTAAAAGGAAATGGAAAGAGTGTGAAAATGCTTTATATCCTCAAGTACAAAGAAGAAATGGCAACATTATCACCAGGTTATATAATTTTATTGTTTAAAAAAAGTCTACTCAGAAAACTACCAACTACCACCTTATCAAAAGAGGATCAGAGGGAGCTCCCACAGCTCCTACATTCATCTGATATAGCTATTAATTTAATGACCTTTGTTAAATAATACATTCCCTCTAATGACAATCCAATTATTTATAAAAAGATGTAGTAGCCTAACCATTGCATTCCTTAATGAGAAACTCATGTCTAGATAAAAGTGAAAGGATTATGTCCACTCTGGTGAAAGTATGACTAGTTAAAACACACTTGCACATGTTATTTCAAAACTACCTTACCAAGGTGATATGATCTGTGAAGGGGCAATGCTTTGGGCATTTTACCCAAGACACCCCATGCTGACTACTTTACTTTGTTTTTATAGTGTCAGAACTCTTCTGAAACAAAATTTTCCCAATTTTACTTGGTTCAATAGCACTTTTATAAAAAAAGCTATATTCTGTGCAGTACATATCCTTTTTACTAGAGGTTTCTGAAGCTTTTAATGGGAAGGAGAGCTTTTCAGATTTCATTTGAGGAACTTGAAAATACTACTGATCCACAGATTTCAGATAACTGTTTATTGGACAGTTGGATTACTGGACATAGGTATTTTTCACCTTCTATAGAATCTTCCACATAAAGATATCAAATCATTTGAGATACCAGGGTATTTTTACTTCAATATTTCTACATGATCAATAAATACTGACGTAGATATTGGATCAGCTTAATTTTAAGGTCTAAGGGTAGGAGGAGAAAGGGTAAAAAGAGGGACTAGATAATAAAACCTGTTAGAGAGCATAGTATCACACCTAAGAATAGAACCAGAAAGCTTTGGTCTCCTCATTATTGAAAAAGTTTATGACTGTTGTCATCAGAGTTTAATGCTAGTGTCAAGAATTTAAAAAAAAACCCACAAATGCAAAACCTACTAAAACCAGAAGATCAAGCATCAACATACCACTGTTAGAGAAACAATTTAAAAAACAATTACATGGTGTAATATTAGTATTTCCAAAGTCTTTTAAGGTTTTGTACTTTACCTATATTTGTAGGGGCAGTATATTCATAAGCATATTGATAGAACTTCCTTGCTGCTGCTGAATTCATCTGGATGAGGGTAACACAGCGCTCACACCACACATCCTCAGGATGGTTAATGGGGAAGAAAGAGTTGAATAAGAGATTGACTATACGGCGGGACACAGGCCGTGAATCAACTTCAAGACGAGCCAGAAGATGCTCCATGGGACAGATTTTCCAGAACTTTTTAAAGAAAAAAATTATATTAAAAGAGGAAAAAAAACCCCAACCAACCATCTTATTAAATGCTGTTTATATCAAAAGTCTCAACAAATATAAATAGCATTTATCAGAAAAGCTTGAGCATTTTTTAATTTTTAACGAAATACCAGCATTTACTTGAGGTCACATATTGGTAAAACAATGCTACTTTTCTGTTCTGACGTACCTCAACAGCTCCTGGTATCTCTGATAGACCAGTAAAATTCTGGATCTGCAATGCTAATGTAATTCTATAGGTATAGGGAAGAATTATTTACTCTACAAGGATATCACCACAAAATATAATTTTTGTCATTATGTACCATGTTTCATATGTTCCTCTGTCTTTACTGGCAGCAAATTCAGAATAATTCAGGAAACCAAAAAGACTGTTTGCCTCAACTTTCATACTAAAGGACAAATACCTTTCAAACAGGAATTTATTGTACATTTAAGAGCAGCATGAATAATTTGTTTTTAAGAGACTGAACACAAAATAACAACATTAAAAAACTATTTAAAGCACTGTTGATGTTGAATAGAAGTTTAAAAAATTTGTTTGTATAGTTGTAACTATACAGATAGCTGACAACGGATCAAAGCATGACCATATGTATCAGTCTTTTAATTCATACTTCTATATCATATATCTTATGAACAGTTAAAACTCTGGACAAGAAGTGCTGAGTGCCTGTGAGGCTACAGAATGACATAGAAATTAATATTAAATTATTAAAAATTAATTAAAAATTCGTAAGATTATAACAATGACATAATCAGATTATTAGGGAATATACTTGTTGAGTATTTTCAAAATAATATGTAACACAAGAATATGATAGAAATTATGATTAAGATTTCAGAGTCTAACATGTTCAGAACAACAGTTCTGAGCTGTTGTTTCTGCTGATTTTGTGAACAAAGTGATACATCTCCGAACACAAAGGCACCACCAGTGTGAGGTCCAGTGTCACATTCCACCATTCTACCTCAGATTCACCTGACAAAACCTGGCTTTAGAAGGCACTGATGCAGAAATTTCAGGGAAAAAAGCTATCTTTTAGAGCACTAGCACTTATTTATAATTCTGAACTGCCTTCTCCAGTTATCTCCAATAATCTTAACAACCAGAAGCAAGCATCTAAGTAAAGGCCCAGCTGCACACTGTAATCAGAGATCTGCAAATGTTATTAGGACCCTGCTGCAAACTTTCTGTGCTGACAGTCTGAACGATAATATCTTGTACTTGCAGCGTTTGTCTCCATTTCATGTTCTCTGTGCACTTGCCTAATCAATGTATTGACATATATAGTATGGAAGTACCGAACTTGCTGCTGCATTATTGTAACCCTTATCCTGAATTTGTGTGCAAGAAGCTGCAAGTCCTTAATTCCAAAATCACTTCTTAGTTATCTTGTCTTTCGAGAGCACTTCAGGGAATTTGGAAGGTACTGAAGTGATCTAATCTCAATATGTCTTTGAGGTTCTGTCATCAAAGCTGTAATGCACACATTTGGCAAGTAGGTGATTCTCACGTTAAGGACAGATGTTTTCCTTGAACATTGAAGCCTTAAAAATCTGGCAAATTAAGCATTTCTTTCTCTCCTGAACAAGGGATATACATACATCTGGCTTTATCTAGTTTATGTGCCTAACACAAGATAAGCATGTCTTAATAATTTGGCTTAACAAGAGAAAAAAAATTATTAAAATAAAATATAAAATAGAAATTAGGAAACCATTAACAGCAGAGAGTGAAGAAATTGCTCAAGGATGCTATAGTGTCTAAGGCTAAACAGTAGCACCCTAAATAAAGAGTTCACAGCAAACAAAGAGTTCATTCAAAATCACTTCAAAAAGATACCAAAATCCCAAAGGGCATGTCCACAGAAGACAAATAGAAATTATAAAAATAGGTAAATAAATCTAAAAAAAGCAATTTGGTAAAGGCATTAAGCATTTGGAAGGTGAGCTAGCCAGCTAGCTCACAGAAAGGAAGCGTGGTGGGACCAACTGCTCTGCCCTGGCATGGCCAGGAGAGGGCAGGGAAGACAGGAACATGCTGAGACAGGTCTGTTGAGGGCTTGGGATGCCACTGGACCTACTAATCATCACAAACCTGTCAAAAATCAGGGGAAGAGGAAAAGGAGAAGCGTGTACTTGACTCAACTAAAAAGCAAACTTTCTAACATGCTTATAAAATCTCTGCCGTAGTAATATCCAGGTATGGCATTATCTCATATACTTCATTTTTCTGTGAAGAAAGGCTGAAAGCACACCAGGACTAGTCGCAATTTCTTTCTTTCTTTATTTATTTTAAAGGATTTTTCATGGACACCATTATTTCATTAGAATTCACAAAACTACTCTAAATAAGTACTTTTATACTACTACCTATATTTGGATCAAAACCTTTCAAATGAGTAGAGGTGACTAACAGCAACAGAATCCCTAAGTCTTAGAAAGAAATTCAGCCATATGCTTAAATATATGAAGAGGAGAAAAACTCAAGAGTCTCACTACATTAAACATTCTTTTCTTTTTAGGAATGATGAAGTAGTCTTAAAAGGGTAGGGTTTTTTTAAAAGAGTCTCGATTTTATTTCTTTCTTGCTACTTATCAACTGTCAGTTATCCTACCTTAGCAGCCTTGGTAGCCTTAACTTTCAGCAGCATATCAACAAAAGCCACTCGCACTTTCTCTGAATTGTCATGAAGACTGTGTTTGACTGCTGGCAGGAGCTGCTCCAGTAATGGATGGCTTAGTTTGTTGTCCAAAATTAATGGTATGCACTGCAAGAAAAAAAGTTTATGTTAAAAAAATAAATAAATTTAAAGAGCAGATTTGCAAAAAGATGTAGCTAAAAATTGTTGAACTGGATCATGATACTTCTAAGGTTAAATTCAGTAGGGACAGACACTGTGCATTCATCTTTGTCTTGTAATATTCTGTAGTAAAAATCGCCATGGTTATTTCATATTTCCAATGAACGGCTTCAGATCTACACTGAGGCCAGTCTTGCCTTCTACCTGAGGACACAGCATCAAGTATTTTTTTGTGGTAGAAATACCAGGTCCCCAAATTCTGCTGATTTCAGATTAAAAATACATCTTTTTTTTGCCAAGGTATTTCTAAATCAGCACTTTCTGCTTATTCAGTATAGACCCCCACGCAGCCGTAGTGGAGCAAGTGATAATTAACATGAAGATACCTCCAAATTAAGGCTGAATTGACACACACACTAAATTTTTAAGTGAAAATACTGCTTAGAGAGTTCGTTTTTTACTCTAACCTATTAGTTATTTACCAAATGCTACAAAGCTGTAGAAGAACTAATCCTAACATACATGCTGGCATGGGAGGCCAGAATTTCCACAAAGACAGTTTGTAATTATATTAATCCAAACCCCAGAAACACTAAGTGGGGTACAAAATCATAACATAATTGTGCATGTCTAGGGATGGGTTAAAACCATTGACACAGAAACATACTGGAACCTGCCTGCATATATTTTCAAGTCTAAGCCTAACTTCTAATAGCTAAAATAACTAAATTGAGGGCCAAACAATGTATTGTAAGACTAGAAATGCAAAGTGGTTGAGAATCACAAAGCCAAGCACTCTCTACTTTGGAAGGCATTTGTTCATCCCAAATGTATGGCTTTTGCACAGCATGTACAACATTTGCATGTATTAGGAACTTTATCCATTTTGCAGAACAAGTTATTTCCTTACGTGGACTATACTTGTGCATCAAGTCAAACATACAAACAACAAACATTCAGAAAAAATTATTTACTTTAAAAACAGAGCATCGAACATCAGCAGATGTTGTATCACATGCCAGATCTTCAGTTAGTTTTTTTAAAAGATCAGCAAGAATTGTTGGAGGAATCATCTCCCAGTATCTGGATGTTATCTGAGTAACTCCAAGTATCCCTGTAGAGCGGACAACTGGATGAGGATCTTCTAAGAGATTCTAAAACGAACATAAGAATAATACTGTGAGTATATGTATTTTTGTGATTCTACTGCTGTTTGACATTAACCTACCATAAACAAATAGCATTCCGTTACCTTTTCATCATTATGCAAATTGTCATACTATGAAAGAAATGTAATATTAACATTCCCTCAAGGCATTTCATTATGAAGTAAACCAGGAAATTCAAGCCAGAAGCAAAATTAAGAGAAATATTGACCGATTTCTTTTAATTGGACTTTTGAAATATTTTTTTTAAAAACAGGTTACATTAAGTCTTGCATCTGTGATTTAATTAAGAATATTTAGACTTCCATTTGACTTCTATTTATATATGAGCTTACACTGGCCACTGCTCCTTTGAAACAATATAAAAACTTTGAAATTCATTCAATAATCTGATGTTTAAAAGACCACACTCAGGATTTTCCAAACATTTTCTTAATGAAAATACTATGCCCATTCTCACCCATCTACACTGGTAAAGAGATTTTTAGGTTGCTATCTCCATTATACTTGATTTCAAAATATTTTGAAATACAGTACTTCCACTGAATGCTCACATATTGAATGTAAAGTTCTCTTTACCAATACTAGGTAAGTAGGGCTTAAGATCTGTTATTCATGTATCTTGTCTTTCAAAAGCATCTTTTATTCACAGATTAATGAATAACAATACCAAACATTTCTTTTTCAGAGTTGTAAATGGTGCATGACATTTGCTGTCAATTTAAAATATTATTTTCGCATTTTCTGTATCACAAGCCTGTGTTTCCCTATAAATTCTATCCTGAAATTTCCTAAATTTTAATTGCATCAATTGCTTATTTTTTAGTTATTTTGATGAAATGTTCATTTTTAACATTTTAGTTTCATTAAAACTTACAAAAAGTTCTTCAAACTGTTTTTGAATTTCATTGTCCATCTCTTCAGTGTTAAAACTGGGATCACGAATAGGAAAAGCATCAACAAACAAAAATGCTGCATTTGATCGAACGTCTGAGTTTCTGGCCTGTTACAATGAAGGAAAAAATATTTTTTAAGTAAGTACCAACTGTTAATATCAAAAGGCACATCCTGTCAAATACTGCTCTTCAAAAGCTTCTGGCACATTAGTATTTTTAATTAAGTAGATGGAAAAGATGAATTTTTAAATGGCTCTTCTTAATAAGTATGTAAGAACTTACAGCAACATATGATTTTTTTTATTTTTTTTACCTTACATTTCTGCCCATTCAGTAAAACCTCAGTTATTAGTACAATCAGCTTTCAAGGCATATCAAATTCAATGACCCTGAAGAGTCACAGTTAGGGCCCTTCTGCTCTCTGTAATGCTGAATAAATTAAAAGCAATTGGTTTTCTCTTGGTCACCTCAGAGCTCCTCTTCAGAATACAAGAATCTTGAATTCGAGCAGACATAATTAATTAAATTGCCTGTCAAGAGACAGGCGAGTTAATTGAGAAGCTCAAGCTTATTTCTTCAAGAAAACAGTATTTAGAAACCAAGTAGCAGCAAGCCTGGAGAGTAATGTATCCAGCATAAGCATATTCAGTTCTGCATCTATGCACGTAAGTAATAGGACCATGTTCTGAGCTCCAGGCAGCTCATCAAAAATCTAAGGCAAGCCTCATAACCCTCAGACATTTTACCATTTGTCATAGCTTTCAGTGTGTTACACTATTCATTTTGCTGGTTGTAGAAGCCCAAATGTAAAGAAAAAATAAAAACTTCATGTTTAGACACTCAGTGAAAAATAATTAACCCTGTGGACTCTTAAAAGATAGAAAAAGAGAGCAGTCTATGAAATGAAGAAAAGATGAAATCCAAGGTATCTTGGGGAAAAACCTGAAATCTACCCAGATGACTATATTTTTTTTATCAAAGTCAGCAGTTCAATGATAAGAGCCTCCGCTCCTTTCTCTTGGAAGAAAGAATTTTGTTCAGATTTTGGGTCCAAATTAAAACAAACAAATGTATGTATATATATATGAAACATTACGCATATATACAGTTTAATAAGCCAAACAAAGTAGGCTTAATTTTAACAGCAGGTAAAAGACAATTCAGGGAACCTTCTGACTATTCTATCCATCCAATTTTTTTCCCTCCCTTCTCATAAGGGACATTCAGATCAAAGGCAGGAAAAATTAAAACAAGGATAACTATGTCATATTTAGAACTAAATATACTAATGAGAAATAAAATCATAAAAACACAAAAGAAATTAGCAACAATTACTTAATTTAAAATTTATTTTTTATTTCCTTTCTGGACTGTTCTTCATACGGTGGGTCACAATTCTGGGAAGAACCAAAAAAATTCCAAACTGAGCCAGCAAAACTATTCGGAATTCTAATTTTAAGACTATGAAGGCAAATAACGTCTATCTATACATTCTTTGTTTAGGGAATTGTGGTTTACTTTATTTATCATGGATATACAATTTATAATTCTTCATTCAATCCTATAAAGCTGTACAAAATCCTTTAACTTTGATCTTGTCTGTATCAGGGAAGTAATGTGTAACAAGCTGATATGTGAATTCAGGGTGAAATAGCTCTTCTGCACTAATATTTCATGTGAAAATTAATTCAAGTATGTTTTTGTGCAATAACCTAGACCTTGTCTACCACAGCCATTCCAGAAAGTTAATTTCATGAACTTCCTAAGTGCATTACACTGATTTCCATTTAATTCTGAACTGAGTACCCAGTTTAAATTCCTGCCTTAAATAATTGGAATTTATCCCAAATGTATTTGCATATTCAAGCTCATAAAAGAATAAATGTCTTCACAGAGGTAGAACCCAGGGCTTCATTTTCTATTTTATTCCACACTGACTTTTCCGTGCAGAGGAGCCTGCAGTTATTTAAATTATTAATGTTTCTTTACTTTTATGCTTGTGCTATTCTGAGGAGACTTCAGAAAGTTTTTAAACAATGTTTTAATTTTTTTGTTCAGTTAGTTTTTAAAGCTTTCTTTTAAGTTCCATCTGGTGTATCAGGTCTGAAATTCACTTCCAATTATTTAAAACGTGATTTTTCCCCAGCAGAAGTTAGTTTATAAGCATGGAATGATAATCACCCAAACACAGACAATACTTTAAGGGAATCACTTCCTTCAATATTCCTGAAGGAGTGGTTCTTGACTTTTTGAGCTTGATAAGAAATAGCTTAATCACTACTTATGTCACAACAAATACCTGTATTTTTATATTTATATAACTTCTTATACTAATAAGCAATCACTGCAGAACTGCCTCTGCTACGTGTGCATGAGACTTACTGTTCAGAATAAAGTAATGAAAAAAGATGAAGTTACATAAGGGCTTATACTATTAAAAGTTAAAGGCATAAAATGTGTGTAGGTAAAAGCTACAAAGGAAGCTTGTGCAATTTAAGTATTACAAAACAGGCAATTTAAGAAGAAACCAAGACCAACCATGCATTCTTGGTTTAAAGATTTCAGAGGTGAAATGAAGTAGTTTCAACATGAACAGTTCTGGAATCATTTGAATTCAACTGAGATATTTTTCCTTTCTGCAAGGAGTGCTAAAGAGTCCCTTCTCAGAGTTCCCTTCACTTTATAACCAGTGTTCTAGAACAAGATTTGTTCTTCACTATATTAAATTAGGGGTTTGTACACTAACTAAAATAGGAGCATCAAAATGGTTATTTAAAATTAAACTGACATTTCAAGCTTTGCCCTTACCTATGTGGGTTCTGCTGCAATTATAACTTTCCATTCTTAGTTACGTATCTTAAACTACTGGTGATTCTGAATGACAGCAACAGTTATCTTAAAAGTTACAAATACTTCAGGAGTAATATATGAAAAAGAAAATTTAAATATATAAAAGTCGTACAGCAAGACAGTGGCCTATACAAAAATGAATTCCCAGATTTTGACAGTCACATATTTCCTTTTACCAATCACCAATCTAGTACTGAATCATTTGGAATTCAGAATCTTTCTTTGCACTGAGTCATTATGTGATTCATATAATTGCTGCATTTGATTTTCCACAATCCTCCCTTTACCATTCTGAAATCTATGCTCACAACAGTTGGACTATTTTACTGTATTGAAACAAGTTCTCCATGACCTATCTGATACACATGTTAAAATCTAAGCTTCAAGTGCTTAACTACGTATGTAGAAGCTGTCAAAAAAGAAACAAACAAAAAAACCCCAACCAAAGAAATCACCCAAAGAATCTTCCTAAAATTCAGATTTGTTCTAGCAATGGAACCATCAGTGATGTGAACATTATGAATAGGAGCTGTTAAAAATTTGAACCACTTTTGGAATCAGGCATTTCTCCCACTGTCTTGCTGCAAATCAATAATGAACCTTTTTTCCCCCCGCAATCCACAACTTTCTGTTACATTTCTTCAAACAAATCTATGCAGATTTAATATGCTTTGAAAAAACGTTCATCTGAAGTACTCTAATCGTATATTTGAATTAATTCTTGGGCTTTGGAAAGTGTACTACTAGACCATTTACAGATAGCAACTCCCTTAAGAATGGAATACCATGTCTTGCTCATCACTCCAAAATTGTTTCTGATCTATTAGTCAGGAATTGTGCCATACTATCAAAAAACAATTAAAAACCTTATTATCTTCTTGCACTGAGAACATATGCTTCATCCAGAGGGATCCTTATTTATATTAATTCCAAAGGATGAGATCCAACCCTTAAAGTAAGGCCAACCAAGATACTGGTGTAGCGATGAATCTGTTCAGCTTCCCACTTCCACCATAGTGTTATACTGAAAACAAACAGCACTCCTTTCTGTAACTCATAAAATCCATTCTAAACATAGTTGCTTTAAAATATTTTCAACTGTAAGATATTTTAAATATTTCTCTTATGGCTAGAGAAGATGCTATATGACCAATCAGTAAATGAAATCTCAGAAAATATTTAAGAGCACTTAATTTGGCTGAGACAAACGGTACGTGTACGCTCTCACTGAAGGAATTTCATAACCACAGACAAAATACAGGCTGTTCACAAAGATGAGGCTTGATTCATCTTAATCATCAAGTGTAACTGAGCAGGTAAACTGCAGTAGGTGCCCTTTAGCTTGTGCATGCAATCCACAGGAAGACACACACACACACTTTAGATGTACTGGAAGTCAGACATTTCATTCTGAATGCTTGATTGAAAGCATGTTCATGTCTCTACATACAAACTAGAATAATACTCTAATATATTAATTAAGCTGTATTCTAAGCCTGGTAATTAATCAGAAGATGGGACTAAATCATCCTCTGAACATTTCTGGCTTTCAGAGTCAATAAAGCACTGATCATTCTATAAATATCTTGGAAAACAGAATACATGGTTAAATAAAATTCCCAAGCTGAGAAGATGAGAACACCGAACTTCATGTTAGACCCACTGTCTACTGCAATCCTGGAAAGCACTGTGGGTACCTGTAAACAAAACTGAACTACAGAAATAAATTACATTAACAAATTAGAATATTGTTGTGCAAACTATATCTAATTACAACTTGCAAAGTTACTTTGCTACAGCTGAGATGCTAAACATACTGATTTTTTTTATATAACCAGAAGCAATTACTAAAACCAGAACATGTGGGAGAGACACAAAATTTAGTTGCTAGAGAAAGACTGTCTGTTTTCTGAAAGGATAATTACCTTCAGTGCTCTCCAAAGGATAGGTCGATACAATCTATAGAGCATTTCTTCAACTCCTTGACGAACTTTACTTTGTTTATGAAAATAACTCAGCATCTGAGAAAAAAAACCAAATCAATCCCAAAAAACAGGTTTAACAGTACTTTCTACATTCAAGGAGTTGTCTCATTTCATCATTTATATAAGACCAAAGAGTTTTCCGTACTATGGAGAATGATAAAACTAGACATTATTAACTGACCCTATATTGTATTAAAAAGTCTCAAAAGTAATTAAAAATAGATATAGACCTAATAAATATCATATTTTATAACATTATAGATTCAATACATCTATATAAAGATTTACAACTGAGAAATAAAATCATGGCTAGAGAGTCAGTTTCCCAATAATTCCTCATTTTTTGTTACAATAAAAAAACACCGTTACTAAAGTAACTGGCAGAAATAATTTGAAACTGTGTAATTATCAAGTACAGATAAATAATCCATTTCTCTGTTAAGAACAAAGGAACATTATTTGGTGACTAGGATTACCCAAATACAAATCTACAAACATAATACATTTTTTATGCACTGATGAAAAGCAAGTATGAGCACTCCTTGTGACTCAGAACTGTGCTTAGGTAGATAAAGCACCTTTTCTTTTTGCATCTGAATTTTGCAGTCAAAAAGGGAAAGCAGAAGACAAGAACAGAATATGAGAAAGGACATCATGTAATTCCTCCACCCAAAACAGTGGACGGCTGGAAAATAAATTGACCCTCTAGTGGTCAATCCCTTCACATATTCACAGCTCCAGCTAGACAAGAAAGCCTTGTGAATAGCACCTATAGAAACAACACTATAGTGAAAGAATCCTTTTTCTCTAGTTTTGAAATATACATGGTACAATTTATAAGAGACTATGTAGCTTTTATTTATATGTGAGAATGATGGATCTAACCCAGGATTAATGCTAAATCAGTACTGTTTTGTAATAGAGTGCATTAGTACAGTATCAGATATTTGCAAAATGGGCATCATTTTTATAATTAGAACTTTGAATTCAGAAAGGAGAGTTGGACATGTAGCTTCCTCCCCTACTTTTTCAATAAAATATCCCAAACTGCTCAAGAGAATGACTGTGGTCAGTTACTCTCCTAATGGCTTCAGGAGCTTCTAGATTCTAAAGGACCATTTTAAATTAAATTCTTTCATACTGTAAAGGGCACACCATTCAAATTTATTCTAAGACCCACTTCTTCACAACTCAAAGACAGATTTATTTACAACACTGTCCTCTTCCAAGACTGTAAGCTTCTGAATCTGAAAAACATGAAATGCCCTGTCAAGTCTACTCCATCAATCAGGAATCAGAATCACAGAGGGAAAGGGAATCCACTATAGATACGAGAATTTATTTGTTTTTGATTAAAAACAGAACAAAACAAAAACAAATTTAGAAAAAACCAAACAATAATATAGTACTGTATATTGCTATATCAAGCTGTTTATTGCAAATACTATACACTCTACCTTCCATATGTTTGGGGAAAAACATGGGAAGTGAAAGGGCATAGATCAAATGCAAATGCCATGTCATGAAAAGCTTTGTGTACTCCTCATTCTGCTTCAAATGTTTTGCTCATGAATAAAAGCCACAGACAGACAGAAAGAATTTGCAACTCTATCAAGACTTGTCCCTATAAACATATATACAAAGCCCTCATAAATAACAAAAAGAAAAAACAAATTTAGTTTCAGACTCATCTACTAAATTTGCCTCAAGAAGCTTATGACTTTTCATTCTAGTGAGTGATCTGTTACAGAAAGGTCAGTCCTCTAGGTAGAGAAAAGCTTCCAGAACAGACAGCAAAAACTATTTCTGGCACTCTGGAAAATCCCCTTATATTTCTACTTTTGAGCACCAAAGACAGATCTGGTGCAAAATTATAAGCGGGTACATCCTAAAATTTGTTTAAAATTATTTCTAAGAATAAGCTATTTTATTTTTTAAGTAAGTATTGTGGCGGGTTGGCTCCAAGCACCACAAAGTGACTCCCTCCCTCCTTCCTCTACTGGTGGGGTAGGAGAAGAGAAAAGCAAGGAAATTTATGGGTCAAGACAAATACAGTTTCCGAATCAAAGGAAAGAGGACAAAAAAAAAAAAACAAACCCTCAAAAGGAATGGAAATGCAATCACCACCTCCCCCAAGTCCAGCAGGAGTTGGTGATTGCACTTCCCAGACACTCTCCAAGCAATTGCTAGCTCCCCAAAATTCACTTTCCCTCAGTTTTTATTGCCAAGCATGACATTATGTGGCACGTAATATCCCTTTGGTCAGTTTGGGTCAGCAGTCTCAGCTGTGCCCTCTCCCAACTTCTTGCTCATCCCCACCCTTCTCACTGGAGTGGGGAAAGGAAAGCCTTGACACCACACAAGCACAGCTCAGCAACAGCCCGAACACTGGTCTGCCATCAACGCAGTTTTAGTCAGTAAATCCAAAACATGGCACCATATGGGCTGCTGTGAAGAAAAGCAGTTCCCCTGCAGTCAGACCTAGTACACTATTTTAGTATGAAATAGAAATTTTCTGTTTTATAATAGCCGATCTGATGCTACTAGCTCATGTCATGTTTTAGAGGAACTTACCTCTCTAACTTTAGAATGAACAGAAGAACTTCTGGGAAGATGAATTCCATGATGCATGAAATCCTGAATGCAGTTATGTTCAAGTATCTAGAGTAAAATCACATGCATGCTACTATTAACACATAATAAAACAAACAGTACTGTAGACTGTGAAACAACTTACATTTTTCTCTAAAATAAACAACTGAAAGTAGTCTTTGATATTATTTCTTACTTGGCTTCTGCTTGGTCCAAATTTTTCCACGCTATGGGCCTCTGTCTGCTTAAATTGATTGCCAAAAATTTCAGAATGTACAAATAACCTGATTCTTAGAACCAGATTTGAAATTCAAAAGCACCTCCACATTGTAAATAAGAATTATTTGGTATCTGAAATTTGCTGTAGTGTTATTGTAAAGCTGTAATTATGCTTTTAATCATAATGGAAATTGGAAATAATGGAAATCCACATAAAACAGGCAAATATTTAAGCTATCAAATAAATTGACTTGCACAAACTGAATAAAAGCTTCAATAACTCAGATAACTAGTCTGTTTATGAAAAACATTGTGTGTATGCATAGCTGTATGAACCAAATATATCAGCAGCAGAATTAAAGGTGTTCAAACATAACCAAGTTGATCCCAGTGGAGAAACATTCAAAGCATGACATGCTGTTATTTCTTGACAATTCTGAAGAGGCCCTTTCCTGAGGGAAATAATTCCTTAAGGCTTGCTTAGGAATTTTTCTGAGCTTAAAAAGTCATGTATCTTCTCCACTTTGAGATTCAAAACTATCCAAATGAAATTTCAAGTATAGTATTACCTCTAAGAATTCTCCTGACACCTTCTTCCAGGCCCTGAAGTAAACTTCTGAGACATATTCCATCAAGGATCTGTATTAACATAAAGGAAACACCTTGAAGCAAGCATCCTAACTATATCTATGTGCAATTCATAAAAGTAATGACATGAAGGTTTTGATAAGTACAAGCATTATTTTTGATTCTGTGCATCAACATTATTTTTAGAAGAAACTATCTTGAAAGTCTACACTGATAATTATGGGAAAATAAAGTTAATTGTTAATTAATGAACCAGAGCACTATTAAAAAACCACAGGAAATATCTGTTATGGTGGAAAAGTCATCAAATATTAGCACAGATATTTTATCATTTACCTAACAATGAATACTTTACGTTCTTTATAAAGGTGTACGGGTACACATTATTCTAACTGAAGGTATTAGGAAGCCTCTGATTTTAATATGAAGAATTACTTCTGTAATATTTCACTGAATGATCAAAGGGAAAAGAAATCCACATTTTTTGCCAATCAGTAAAGTTCTCAGGTCATGATCCTGCAAGTCACTTCTTCTTAGAATGTCTCTATATGGAATCTTGCCAAATTAAAGTGGAGGTTGCTCATAGGGAAAAATAAAAACACCTTACAGAAGCAGAAATGGACCTGCAATTCTCACACAAACACTGCAAATAACATGGCACAGTTTATATGGAAGTCATTTGCTTTGGCTAATGCTAAATAAGCATTTTACTACACCTATAATTATACACATAGGCATGTACAGAGCAACTATTAAATGAAGTTGCTAAAACAATACAGTAGTTATATTCAGCAGATGTGAAGGTCTCTGGATTCTGATATATTTTATCAATATACTAGGTATTTTAGAGTGCAAGACAAACAGGATTTTAGCCAAGCTCTTAACGATCATTAAGAACTCTAACTGTGATGCATACCTTGGAAAGAATTGTAATTGGTTTTTAACAGTTCCATGTATCATTTTAATGAAGTTTACATTCCAGCTGAACAAAAAGCTCAAGAATCTTCTTCCCTGTTGGGATAGGAAAAGAGGGGAAAAAAAAAAAGGGAAGTCAAACCCCAGAGGAATACCCAGTTTAAAAGCCACCTCAAAAATAAGTAAATACAGAGCTTAAAGATGAAGAGAAATGACACCTTTAATTTTAAAAAGCATAGATGGGATTGTTGCAGGAAAAAAAAATTCCAATTTTTAAATGGAATTCAAACATTACTGTTATTTACACTGTAGACAAAAAGCAAAACAAATGACCATATGGATTATACATCTGCCTGCATTTTTTTTTTCAATGTCCATTCTGTTTAGGTGTGACTACACATAGTATCCCATAATGATAAGGGACTGTGAAACTCAGGACCCTCAGAAAGGCCACATCATCAGAGCTCTATCAAGTGCAATGTCATTCGAGGATGGCACTGTAATGACAGTGAAGGTACAAATAAAATAGCATAACAACTCTGCCAGCATCAGATATAGAAACATTTTTTGGACAAAGCCACAGAGAACAGCTGGGCCACTGAGAAAATAAATGTTCTGATTAGGAAGGACAATTTCTTTCCTATCGCCTCGTGAAAGGTAATATTGCAAGCCTCCTGGAACTGCTTTAATTCATGAAAACAGAAAAAAAGCTCTTCAGGTTTTTTTTCCTGAATTAGTTTTCTTCCATATTAACAAGTTAGAAATGATGACAAATTTGGTGAGCAACAGAATTTTTGCAAGAAAAGGCAGTAGAAGGTTGTGGATGGAGGAAATAAGCCCTTGCTCTTCCAGAAATAGCAAGATCTACCCATGGAATAGAGCCTTCCACAGCATCTGTGCTTACAGCCTTACTCTGGCACATGCTGCAGATGAACTGAAGGCAACCAGCTTATGAGTCTTTGAAAAGTTTGATCATACATAACAGCGAGTCTGACAGTTGGAAGGATCCTTTGTACCTGTCAGCTTTCTAGTGAAAAATAAATCAGGAAAATTACTAAGGAGATGCAACGTTGCAGCAACAACAGCAACGTTGTAAAGAGCGCGTTGCAGAAGTTGAAGATGTGCACTGAAGCATTAGTAGAGGTTCAGAGACACTTCCATGGAGAGGTGGACTAACAGTCAGGTTCAGACAAAATAGAGAAACTAAGGCTGATAATGCCAGACACACTTTGAGTTAGAATATCATCGAGTAGGGCTAGAGAGAAGGAAGCATACAGGCAGACACTGCCCTTTAGTGGAACTGATAGCTTAAATGGCTTCAGGTCAAGAAGTAATGCAGAAGATTAAAAAAAATAAAAATCAAGACCTAATGGTTGAATACAATGTCAAGATCCTTGTGTACAGGTCTGACAGAACCCTTCCTGTTGTCAATGAGTACTTCTACCAAAAAAAGCAAAAAATTGAATTAACAAAGTCACTTATCTCCAGCTTTGGTGTTACAATATGTATACTGGCTTCCCAGAGGTGTACTCTTCTATCAACATCCCTGACAAACCAAAAGGTCAAGGGAGTCCAAACTTACAGCTCCTGCCACAACAAGGCAAAGATGAGGCCAAACTCAAACTCATCTCATCTTCTACAATCCCAGGAGCAAGACAGATGAAGAAAAGTCACAAAGCAGCTTTCAGCAGTTTAACCTTTTTTTTTTTTTTTTCCTTATATTTCAACAGATTGACCACGATCCTGAAAATTATAGTAGGGGCCTGTAATTTAATCTGCTGCTTGTTATCTGAAATGATTACTGTCGTCATCATTCACAATATCATGAGAGGTAAACTGGTCACAGGTAAATAAGATTGCAAACTTGTCATCTTTGGGGTTAATGCATTAGTTGTGTTGAACATCTTGTACTGCTGGGCACGTGATTATAGTATACAGTTGTATACACACACAGAAAATTAGCAAGGAAAAACTGAGTAGAATAGGCTACCACTAAAACACTAATATATGGTCTGTACGGCTCTCCAGGTGTGTGATTGGAAACCCACCTGAACAAGAACGTTGGCATAAATCACACAGAGACATAAATTCAGAGGATCACTCCAGTAATGCAGCCTGAAAATAAAGCTCTGAGAAATATTACTCTGTGTTGAACAGCACAGTCTGGGAAGGCAGAAAACCTGAACTCCCTGATCTTGAAATGAGGCATAAATGTGCAATTCTGTCAATTTAATCTGATCTAGAACAAGGATACCTCATTCCCAACCTTCCCCTTCCTCTCATCCTTGCATATGATGAACCAGTCCAGGCTGAAACATGATGAACCAATCTGATTGAAAAATAATCTTACTAGAAGAGATCTGATCGGCTATCTCCTTCAATCAACCCATGACACAGCTGCTTGAGCATTCATACCATGGAGAGGAAAATAGAAATAGACCATGGCAAGACAGGATCATTGCAACCTGGAGTTACAGCAGCTTTAGCTACTATGGAACTGTGCTCTGGAAAGTGTCCTCGGAAAAGAATTAGGTGTACTTTTCTCAGGACCAGTAGAACAAGCCTGCAGGCACTAAAGGAAATACTATCCCTGATATATAGGGGCACAGTTTCATCTCAAGACAAGTCATACATCATGTTTATATTTGCTATCACCATTAGCATTTTAGAAGTAGACACAGAACATAAGTAAAAGGTCCATCAAAAATACTAGAGGTGTGTTGCACATGGTGCTAAAAGAATCTACCATTAGCAAAATGAGACAGGCAGGGACTGAAACTAAACTCCCTCAGCAGGTCAAGGGAGGTGATCCTTCCCCTCTGCTCAGCACTGGTGAGGCACATCTGGAGTGCTGGGCTCCCTAGTACAAGAGATATGGACATGTTGGAGCAAATCCACCAAAGGGCCAAAAAAATCATTAAAGACCTGGAGCTGCAAGAGCTGGGCTTGTTAAATCCAAAAAAAAGAGAAGGCACAGGGGAATCTTATAAATGTATATAATTACCTGACACGGGATGTAAGGACAACGGTGATAGACTCTCCTCAGCGGGCCTGTGCCCATTGCCTTTGTCCTATCACCAAAGTGAAATATAAGAAATGCACCTTATATTTAAGGATTTTTTTTTAAATTTTTACTATAGGGGTGATAGAACACTGGAGCAGGTTGCCCAGAGAGGTTGTGGAGTTTACATACTTGGTGAAACCCAGCTGGACCAGGTCCTGAGCAACCTGCTCTAGCTGACTTTGCTTTGTGCAAGAGTGCTGGACTAGATGATGTCCAGAGGTCCCTCCCAACCTCAGACTCTGTAATTCTAACATAAATGCTCAGCAACATAACTTAGTTAGGAATAATCAAAAGAAGAATTAGGAGGAACAATTATTTCCTCTCCCTTCCATATTAAAGCTTTTTAGGGAAAAAAACCTAAACCCAAAACTAGAATATTCCTAAACAGGTACAAATTAAAATTAACAAAAAGTCTGAGAATCACAGAATCACAGAATCTTAATGGTTGGAAGGGACCTTTGAGATCATTGAGTCCAATGACATTAAAAAAACCAACCAAACAAAAACCTTTAAAAAAAAAAAAACCCACACGAACAAAAAAACCCACACACAACCCCAAAAAAACCCAACAAACCCATAAAACCCAGAAAAACCACACACAAAAAAAGCACCCACCAACTAAACCCCACACCCACACCCCACCACAGACCAATAATCTTGGGCACTAGAGCATGCCCTGAAGAGCCATGTCTACACGTTTCTTAAATACCTCCAGGGACGGTGACTCCACCACCTCCCTGGACAGGCTGTTCCAGTGCCTGACCACTCTCTCAGTAAAGTAATTCTTCCTAATATCTGATCTAAATCTCCCTTGCCGCAGCTTCAGACCATTCCCTCTGGTCCTGTCATTATTCCCTTGGGAGAAGGGGCCAACCCCCACCTCTCTACAGTTTCCTTTCAGGTAATTGTAGAAGGCAATGAGGTCTCCCCTCAGCCTCCTCTTC